>CM074725.1:6695484-7255484 GCA_037306005.1 Rhinophrynus dorsalis | reverse complement strand
GGTGAGCTGGCCCTATATAAAAATTATATCACAGGGCCCGCTGGTGAGCTGGCCCTATATAAAAATTATAGCACAGGGCATATGGAAGAGGAGGAGGAGGATGAGAAGATTAAGAGTCAACCATATACCCGTTTTTTGGGTGGAAGGGGTGAATGGGAATACAGAGTATTCACATCATTGTAAATAACATATATAAAGTGAGTTTATGTTCCCCCGGGGCTTTCCTCCAGTGGAGTGGAGAAGTCAGGGGAAATCCAGGCCTTGTTCATTTTTATAAGTGTCAACCTATCAGCATTGTCGGTGGAAAGGCGGATACGCTTATCTGTTATGATGCCACCAGCAGCACTAAATACCCGCTCAGACAGAACGCTGGCGGCAGGGCAGGCCAGCACCTCCAAGGCGTAGAGTGCCAGTTCATACCACGTGTCCAGCTTGGACACCCAGTAGTTGTAAGGCACAGAGGGATCATTGAGGACGCTGACACGGTCTGCTACGTACTCCTTCACCATCTTCCAAAACTTTTCCCTCCTTGTGACACTAGGCTGCGCATCAGGGTGAGGGTGCTGGCGGGATGTCATGAAGGTGTCCCACGCCTTGGAGAGTGTTGCCCTGCCTTTGTCGGAACTGCTGTGTGCTCCCCTTTTCTCCCCTTCTCGGTTGGCCAAGGTAGCACGTACTCTGCCGCCAGCGTTGTCAGATGGAAAATTTTGGAGCAATTTTTCAACAAGAACCTTCTGGTATTGCACCATTTTGCTTGTCCTCTCCACCGGAGGAATGAGAGATGAGAAATTCTCTTTGTAGCGGGGGTCCAGAAGGGTGAACACCCAGTAATCCGTGTTGTCTAAAATGCGTACAACGCGTGGGTCACGGGAAAGGCAGCCTAACATAAAGTCAGCCATGTGTGCCAGAGTACCAACAGTCAAAATTTCGCTGTCCTCACCAGGAGGATGACTCTCAATATCCTCATCCTCTTCCTCCTCTTCTGCCCACCCACGCTGAAGAGATGGAACTAAAGTTCCATGGCTACCCTCTGTAGCGGAGGCAACCGTGTCTTCCTCCTCCTCCTCCTCCTCCTCCTCCGCCTCCTCCAATTGTCGCTGAGAAGACGAAGTGAGGGTGCTCTGGCTATCACCTTGTGTAAGCTCTTCCTCCCCCATTTCCACCTCTTCCACATGCAAAGCGTCGGTTTTAATTGTGAGCAGCGAGCGTTTCAGTAGACACAGAAGTGGGATGGTTACACTGATAATAGCGTTATCGCCGCTCACCATCTGTGTCGATTCCTCAAAATTGCGTAAAACCTCGCACAGGTCTGACATCCATTCCCACTCCTCACTTCTGATTACAGGAAGTTGAACGGAGAGGCGACGACCGTGTAACAGCTGGTACTCCACTACTGCCCTCTGCTGCTCACAAAGCCGGGCCAACATGTGGAAGGTGGAGTTCCAGCGCGTGCTCACGTCACACAGCAGCCGGTGAGCTGGCAATTGTAAGTGCTGCTGCAGCTTCAACAGGCCGGCCGAAGCTGTAGATGACTTACGGAAATGTGCACACACGCGGCGCACCTTGGTCAAGAGATCATGCACATTGGGGTAGGTTTTTAGAAATCGCTGAACCACTAAATTAAATACATGCGCTAGGCATGGTACGTGTGTGAGCTTGCCGAGCTCCAAAGCCGCCACCAAGTTGCGCCCATTATCACACACAACCATGCCTGGTTGCAGGTTGAGTGGCGAGAGCCACTGCTCGGTCTGGTGACTAATCCCCTGCAACAGCTCTGAGGCCGTGTGCTGTTTGTCCCCAAGGCAGATCAGCTTCAGCACGGCCTGTTGACGCTTCCCCACTGCAGTGCTACACTGCTTCCAGCTACTGGCTGATGGGGGAGTGGCGCTGCGTGTAGAGAATTCGGAGGTGGAAACGGAGGAGGAGGAGCCAATAACGTAGGTGCTGGCGGAAACCCTGATGGAGGTAGGGCCCGCAATCCTCGGCGTGGGTAGCACCCGTGCCATCCCAGGGTCCGAGTCGCTCCCAGCCTCCACGACATTCACCCAGTGTGCCGTCAGGGAAATGTAGCGTCCCTGGCCACAAGCACTTGTCCATGTGTCAGTCGTTAAGTGGACCTTCCCAGTAACTGCGTTGGTCAGGGCACGGGTGATGTTACGGGACACATGGTGGTGTAATGCGGGGATGGCACACCAGGAAAAGTAGTGGCGGCTGGGGACCGCGTACCGAGGGACAGCTGCTGCCATCAGGCTGCGGAAGGACTCAGAGTCCACAAGCCTAAATGGCAGCATTTCGATGGCCAGTAATTTGGAAAGGTGTGAGGTTAGTGCTATGGCCTGTGGGTGGGTGGCTGGGTATTTTCGCTTGCGCTCAAATGCCTGGGGTAACGACATTTGGACGCTGTGCTGGGACAGGGAAGTGGATGTGGTCGCTGATGGTGCTTCAGATGCTACAGGTGCAGGGCGGGAGGTATGCGGGCCTGCGCCTTCGACAGGCGATTGGCCGGCACCGAAAACAGGGGAAGAGGAGGCAGTGGTGTGGCCTGCAGACACAGATGGGCGATCCAGGCGTTCCTCCCACTTATTACGGTGCTTGGATGCCATGTGTCGGATCATGCTGGTGGTGGTGAGGTTTCTAGTGTTCATGCCTCGGCTCATTCTGGTGTGGCACAGGTTGCAAACTACAATTCTTTTGTCGTCCGCACTTTCCTTAAAAAAACGCCATACCGCTGAACACCTACCCTTTGGCAAGGGAGATTTACGCAAGGGGGTGCTCCGTGGAACATTTGCGGGCCGGTTTGGTGCGGTCCGCCTTCTTTCTGTAGCCACACCACTGCCTCTTCCAGCCTGTTGCGGTGCTGCAGATGGCTCACCCTCAGGACTGCTGTCATCGCTCGGCTCTACACCTTCCCAGGTGGGGTCAGTCACCTCATCGTCCACCAAGTCCTCCTCCACTTCCTCACTCTGATCATCCTCCTCATGTCTTGATCCCACCACATACTCAGTCATTGACAACTGTATAACATTCTCCTCAACAAGGTCTTGAGACGGAAATAGTGGTTGATTTAATGGCAACTGTGTCTCATCATCATCATCCACTACTTCCTTTGACCTTAAATGCCGTTCACATCTGTCATCTTCTTGTGATTGGGTACCCTCTAGAGGTTGTGAATCAGGGCACAAGATGTCATGTTCCTCTGCAAGCGTGCTTGGAGAGAGGGTCAAATGAAGGATTGGTGATGAGACGAGCTCCTCACTATATCCCAGTGTGGGATCACTTCTTTGACCAGACCGTGTATGGTGGGAGGAAGGATGATCAGAGTGAGGATTATGTTGACCAGACTCTTGGCTACTGAGAGTGGACTTGGTGGAAGACAGGGTGGTGCTTAACCGACTGGAAGCAGTATCAGCTGACATCCAACCGACCACCTGTTCGCAGTGGTCGGACCTCGAGAGTGATGTCCTGCGACGCCCTGTAAAATTAGACATGAAGCTAGGTATGGTGGATGTCTTTCTTTCTTGTGCTCTGGCACCAGGCACAGTTTCTCCGCGTCCTGACCCGCGCCCTGAACTATCAGGATCACGTCCACTTCCCCGTCCCTTTTTACCCGCCTTCTTCATCTTACACGGAATATGTGACTTTAATATTTGAGTTTGAATACTTAACAGTATTTCTTCCTATTCTGCAACTGTGCAGAGTACACAGAATAGGCTGCTAAACTGCGGTGACACACACTGAATGGAATATGTGACTTTAATATTTGAGTTTGAAAACTTAACAGTATTTCTTCCTATTCTGCAACTGTGCATAGTACACAGAATAGGCTGCTAAACTGCGGTGACACACACAGAATGGAATATGTGACTTTAATATTTGAGTTTGAAAACTTAACAGTATTTCTTCCTATTCTGCAACTGTGCAGAGTACACAGAATAGGCTGCTAAACTGCGGTGACGAACACAGAATGGAATATGTGACTTTAATATTTGAGTTTGAAAACTTAACAGTATTTCTTCCTATTCTGCAACTGTGCAGAGTACACAGAATAGGCTGCTAAACTGCGGTGACACACACTGAATGGAATATGTGACTTTAATATTTGAGTTTGAAAACTTAACAGTATTTCTTCCTATTCTGCAACTGTGCAGAGTACACAGAATAGGCTGCTAAACTGCGGTGACACACACTGAATGGAATATGTGACTTTAATATTTGAGTTTGAAAACTTAACAGTATTTCTTCCTATTCTGCAACTGCGCAGAGTACACAGAATAGGCTGCTAAACTGCGGTGACACACACTGAATGGAATATGTGACTTTAATATTTGAGTTTGAAAACTTAACAGTATTTCTTCCTATTCTGCAACTGTGCAGAGTACACAGAATAGGCTGCTAAACTGCGGTGACACACACTGAATGGAATATGTGACTTTAATATTTGAGTTTGAAAACTTAACAGTATTTCTTCCTATTCTGCAACTGTGCAGAGTACACAGAATAGGCTGCTAAACTGCGGTGACACACACTGAATGGAATATGTGACTTTAATATTTGAGTTTGAAAACTTAACAGTATTTCTTCCTATTCTGCAACTGCGCAGAGTACACAGAATAGGCTGCTAAACTGCGGTGACGAACACAGAATGGAATATGTGACTTTAATATTTGAGTTTGAAAACTTAACAGTATTTCTTCCTATTCTGCAACTGTGCAGAGTACACAGAATAGGCTGCTAAACTGCGGTGACACACACTGAATGGAATATGTGACTTTAATATTTGAGTTTGAAAACTTAACAGTATTTCTTCCTATTCTGCAACTGTGCAGAGTACACAGAATAGGCTGCTAAACTGCGGTGACGAACACAGAATGGAATATGTGACTTTAATATTTGAGTTTGAAAACTTAACAGTATTTCTTCCTATTCTGCAACTGTGCAGAGTACACAGAATAGGCTGCTAAACTGCGGTGACGAACACAGAATGGAATATGTGACTTTAATATTTGAGTTTGAAAACTTAACAGTATTTCTTCCTATTCTGCAACTGTGCAGAGTACACAGAATAGGCTGCTAAACTGCGGTGACACACACAGAATGGAATATGTGACTTTAATATTTGAGTTTGAAAACTTAACAGTATTTCTTCCTATTCTGCAACTGTGCAGAGTACACAGAATAGGCTGCTAAACTGCGGTGACACACACTGAATGGAATATGTGACTTTAATATTTGAGTTTGAAAACTTAACAGTATTTCTTCCTATTCTGCAACTGTGCAGAGTACACAGAATAGGCTGCTAAACTGCGGTGACACACACTGAATGGAATATGTGACTTTAATATTTGAGTTTGAAAACTTAACAGTATTTCTTCCTATTCTGCAACTGTGCAGAGTACACAGAATAGGCTGCTAAACTGCGGTGACACACACTGAATGGAATATGTGACTTTAATATTTGAGTTTGAAAACTTAACAGTATTTCTTCCTATTCTGCAACTGTGCAGAGTACACAGAATAGGCTGCTAAACTGCGGTGACGAACACAGAATGGAATATGTGACTTTAATATTTGAGTTTGAAAACTTAACAGTATTTCTTCCTATTCTGCAACTGTGCAGAGTACACAGAATAGGCTGCTAAACTGCGGTGACACACACAGAATGGAATATGTGACTTTAATATTTGAGTTTGAAAACTTAACAGTATTTCTTCCTATTCTGCAACTGTGCAGAGTACACAGAATAGGCTGCTAAACTGCGGTGACACACACTGAATGGAATATGTGACTTTAATATTTGAGTTTGAAAACTTAACAGTATTTCTTCCTATTCTGCAACTGTGCAGAGTACACAGAATAGGCTGCTAAACTGCGGTGACACACACTGAATGGAATATGTGACTTTAATATTTGAGTTTGAAGACTTAACAGTATTTCATCCTATTCTGCAACTCTGCACAGTACACAGAATGTGCTGCTACACTGCGGCGAAGCACACTGAATGGAATATGTGACTTTGATATTTTAGTTTGAAGACTTAACAGTATTTCTTCCTATTCTGCAACTCTGCACAGTACACAGAATGTGCTGCTACACTGCGGCGAAGCACACTGAATGGAATATGTGACTTTGATATTTTAGTTTGAAGACTTAACAGTATTTCTTCCTATTCTGCAACTCTGCACAGTACACAGAATGTGCTGCTAAACTGCGGCGACGCACACTGAATGGAATATGTGACTTTGATATTTTAGTTTGAAGACTTAACAGAATGTGCTCTAATCTGCAACTTTGCACACTAAACAGAATGTGCTCTAATCTGCAACTTTGCACACTAAACAGAATGTGCTCTAATCTGCAACTGTGCACACTAAACAGAATGTGCTCTAATCTGCAACTTTGCACACTAAACAGAATATATATTTTTTTTTTTTTTTTTTTTTTTCCCCCCACACAAAATAACCTGCTGCCCCCACACACAGTAGTCCTAAAAAGGACTTTTGGTTCTTTTTTTTCACAATTTTGCTTTTTTTCCTCCCTACACTGAATTTCCCTTCCTATCCTCAGCTCTCCCTGGCTAAGACTGAGCCGAACTCGCTGGTCAGGTGCTATACAGCACCCGACCACGGGTTCTGGCCAGCCAATCAGTGTAATGCCAGCAGCCAACATGGCTGCTGGCATTACACCGATGTCAGAGCCTCCCTGCACTTTTATTGGCTGCGCAGCAGCCGCAAAACGTGCGGGGAGGAGACCCGAACATGGCGGGCGAGCACATGCGGTACTCGTACGAGTACCGCCATGTGCCGAGCAGAGCGATGCTCGAGCCGATCCGAGCATCGGCCGAGCATGCTCGCTCAACACTAGAGATCACTGTTCTGCTAGTCTATTATACAGGAGACCAGTGCTCTGCTAGTCTAGTATACAGGAGATCACTGCTCTGCTAGTCTATTATACAGGAGACCAGTGCTCTGCTAGTCTAGTATACAGGAGATCACTGCTCTGCTAGTCTATTATACAGGAGATTAGTCTCTGCTAGTCTAGTATACAGGAGATCACTGCTCTGCTAGTCTAGTATACAGGAGATCACTGCTCTGCTAGTCTAGTATACAGGAGATTAGTCTCTGCTAGTCTAGTATACAGGAGATCACTGCTCTGCTAGTCTAGTATACAGGAGATTAGTCTCTGCTAGTCTAGTATACAGGAGATCACTGCTCTGCTAGTCTAGTATACAGGAGATTAGTCTCTGCTAGTCTAGTATACAGGAGATCACTGTTCTGCTAGTCTAGTGTACAGGAGAATAGTCTCTGCTAGTCTAGTATACAGGGGATCACTTCTCTGCTAGTCTAGTATACAGGAGATCACTGCTCTGCTAGTCTATTATACAGGAGATTAGTCTCTGCTAGTCTAGTATACAGGAGACCAGTGCTCTGCTAGTCTAGTATACAGGAGATCACTGCTCTGCTAGTCTAGTATACAGGAGAATAGTCTCTGCTAGTCTATTATACAGGAGATCACTGCTCTGCTAGTCTATTATACAGGAGATTAGTCTCTGCTAGTCTATTATACAGGATGTCACTGCTCTGCTAGTCTAGTATACAGGAGATCACTGCTCTGCTAGTCTAGTATACAGGAGATCACTTCTCTGCTAGTCTAGTATACAGGAGATCACTGTTCTGCTAGTCTAGTATACAGGAGATTAGACTCTGCTAGTCTAGTATACAGGAGATCACTGCTCTGCTAGTCTAGTATACAGGGGATCACTTCTCTGCTAGTCTAGTATACAGGAGATCACTGCTCTGCTAGTCTATTATACAGGAGATTAGTCTCTGCTAGTCTAGTATACAGGAGACCAGTGCTCTGCTAGTCTAGTATACAGGAGATCACTGCTCTGCTAGTCTAGTATACAGGAGAATAGTCTCTGCTAGTCTATTATACAGGAGATCACTGCTCTGCTAGTCTATTATACAGGAGATTAGTCTCTGCTAGTCTAGTATACAGGAGACCAGTGCTCTGCTAGTCTAGTATACAGGAGATCACTGCTCTGCTAGTCTAGTATACAGGAGAATAGTCTCTGCTAGTCTATTATACAGGAGATCACTGCTCTGCTAGTCTAGTATACAGGAGATTAGTCTCTGCTAGTCTATTATACAGGATGTCACTGCTCTGCTAGTCTAGTATACAGGAGATCACTGCTCTGCTAGTCTAGTATACAGGAGATCACTTCTCTGCTAGTCTATTATACAGGAGATCACTGTTCTGCTAGTCTAGTATACAGGACAATATACTCTGCTTGTCTATTACACAGAGTGTCACATGCTGTTGCTACTTGAGCTCTTTCACTTTCAGTCTGACTGGGATCTGAAGGTGTTGGCTCCATAAAGGGAACAGAAAGTGATCTCAGGTCTCAGAACCATTACCTCCGGTGAGGGATCAGCTCCCAGATCTTACTGGTTTGTATCTATTACAGGATTTTGGATGAGAGCTGGGAGCAGCAAGGAACAGAATGGGAAGCAGTGATAAAGGTAAGTGGGAATCAGGCAGGGTCACTGCTGGGCATAGGTTAAAGGGAACATTCATGAAAAAATCTTATATAATGTAGCAGCTTCCTTCTGAGTAAAATATGTGTGTTCCCCACTGTAGATACCTGAACCCTTTGAGTGCCAGTGTACCCCTCTGGCACTCAAGGGGTTAATAAGAATTAATAAGCTTTCAGACTGTCCTGAAGTGGAGGCATTGACATGTTCTGTATCAGTGACCCACCAGCAGGGGGCCCTCTGATCCCTTTATTTTCCATTTCTACTATTTAATATATCTGTATGACTGTTTCCTATTGTACAGCGCTACAGAATACGTTGCCGCCAGGGCCGGATTTGCCATAAGGCAAAGTAGGCACCTGCCTACAGGCGCACGCCACTGAGGGACGCCTGCCAATGGGATACTTTTTTTTTTTATTCTTTGAAAAGATTAAAAAAAAAATGGCCACTGCGCTGGCTGCACCGGCACCCACTCCATGTCGCCCTCACATTTGTATCTCCCTGGCAGGAGATATGTTGTCTGTGCCTTCTTTGTCACAATCCTGTAAGTGCTGAGCTCCCTCATCGGCTCTGTAGGAATGCAGGGCGCTGGGAGATGACATCATCATGACATCATCTCCCAGCGCTCTGCATTCCTGAATAGGAGACCACGCGGGAGCTTCAGCAACTACAGGACTGACTGTGCCAAAGGAGGCACAGACAACAGATCTCCTACCAGAGAGGTAGGAACCGGACAGTGGGAGGGAGGCAGGCAATGTGAGGGCAACATGGAGATGGTGGGGGCAAGTTGGACCCGAAGGGGGGCATTGTGAGGGCAACATGGAGATGGTGGGGGCAATTTGGAGCTGATGGGGGGGCAAGTTGGAGCTGATGGGGAGGCAACATGGAGATGGCGGGGGCAATTTGGAGCTGATAGGGGGCAAGTTGGAGCTGATGGGGAGGCAACATGGAGATGGTGGGGTCTATTTGGAGTTGATGGGGCAATTTGGAGATGGTGGGGGCAATGTGGAGCTGATGGAGGGCAATGTGAGGGTAGGATGGAGCTGATGGGGGGCAAGTTGGAGCTGATGGGGGGCAATTTGGAGATGGTGGGGGCAATGTGGAGCTGATGGATGGCAATGTGAGGTAGCATGGAGCTGATGGGGGGCAAGTTGGAGCTGATGGGGGGCAATGTGAGGACAATATGGAGATGGTGGGGGAAATGTAGAGCTGATGGGGGCAAGTTGGAGCTGATGGGGCAATGTGAGGGCAATAAAGAGATGATGGGGTCAATGTGGACATTAGGAGCATTGTGGAGGTGTCCAGTGGAGATGGCCAATGGGAGGGGAGCTTTAGATTTCTGTGCCTACAGGCTCCTGAGATGTAAATCCGTCCCGGGTTGCCGCTATATATATAACTAAAGTATAATAATAATGATAAACCATGTAATTACACCTCTGCAAAAGTTTTACTCACCAAGAAAAGTCGTATAGCAGAGCTGCCTAATAGGCACATCACGAATTAGTTACTAATAGGCTGGGAGTAGATTCATGCTGGACAGTGCTTACATTGGGGACGTCTAGCATTCAAAGCCAGTTTTTAACTGATTAATTACAATACTGTGCATATTGTTTTATTCCATGTAGATAGGCAATATAAGCTGCCATCCTTTGAACAACAAATATGAATGTGATGGAGCGTGATGTAAGATCATGTTAAGATTTGATGGAGCGTGCTGTAAGATCATGTTAAGATTTGATGGAGCGTGCTGTAAGATCATGTTAAGATTTGATGGAGCGTGCTGGTAGATCATGTTAAGATGTGATGGAGTGTGCTGGTAGATCATATTAAGATGTGATGGAGCGTGTTGGTAGATCATATTAAGATGTGATGGAGCATGTTGGTCGATCATATTAAGATGTAATGGAGTTTGCTGGTAGATCATGTTAAGATTTGATGGAGCGTGCTAGTGCATCATATTAAGATGTGATGGAGCGTGCTGGTCGATCATGTTAAGATGTGATGGAGCGTGCTGGTGCATCATGTTAAATTGTGATGGAGTATGCTGGTAGATCATGTTAAGATGTGATGGAGCGTGCTGGTAGATCATATTAAGATGTGATGGAGCATGCTGGTAGATCATATTAAGATGTGATGGAGCATGCTGCTAGACCATGTTAAGATGTGATGGAGCGTGCTGGTAGATCATGTTAAGATGTGATGGAGCATGCTGGTGCATCATATTAAGATGTGATGGAGCGTGCTGGTAGATAATGTTAAGATGTGATGGAGCGTGCTGGTAGATCATGTTAAGATGTGATGGAGCATGCTGGTAGATTATGTTAAGATGTGATGGAACGTGCTGGTAGATCATGTTAAGATGTGATGGAGCGTGCTGATAGATCATGTTAAGATGAGATGGAGCGTGCTGGTAGATTATATTAAGATGTGATGGAGCGTGCTGCTAGACCATGTTAAGATGTGATGGAGCGTGCTGGTAGATTATGTTAAGATGTAATTGAGCATGCTGGTAGACCATGTTATGATGTGATGGAGCGTGCTGGTAGACCACTTTATGATGTGATGGAGCGTGCTGATAGATCATGTTATGATGTGACTCACCGTGGTAGGTCAAGTTAGGATGCGATGGCACGTGCTGGTAGATTATTTTAGAATGCAATGGTGCTTGCTACTAGATTTTTATTGTAGCTATATTGTGTTCCTGAGGGAATACAGTAATAATACCACCATATAAGCCTCTGTACAGACCTTACTATAACTTTACTGTATACCTGAGGGAATACAGTAATAATACAGCCCCATAGGCCTCTGTACAGACCTTACTGTAACATTACTATGTTCCTGAGGGTGTACAGTAATAATACAGCCCCATAGGCCTCTGTACAGACCTTACGGTAACTTTACTATGTTCCTGAGGGAATACAGTAATAATACAGTCCCACAGGCTTCTGTATAGACCTTACTGTAACTTTACTGTGTTCCTGAGGGAATACAGTAATAATACAGCCCCATAGGCCTCTGTACAGACCTTACTGTAACTTTACTGGGTTCCTGAGGGTGTACAGTAATAATACAGCCCCATAGGCCTCTGTACAGACCTTACGGTAACTTTACTATGTTCCTGAGGGAATACAGTAATAATACAGTCCCATAGGCCTGTGTACAGACCTTCCTTACTGTAACTTTACTGTATTCCTGAGTTGCCACCCAGCTGGTATTTTACCGGCAGGCCGGTAGAAAATTGGTTTCTGTCCAATGTTAAGTCTATGGAGGGAATGCCATGGCCGGTATTGTTTTGAAGAAAAGGTGGCAACCCTATGTACAGACCTTACTTTAACTTTACTGTGTTCCTGAGGGAATACAGTAATAATACTGTCCCATAGGCCTCTGTGCAGATCTTACTGTAACTTTATTGTGTTCCTGAGGGAATACAGTAATAATACAGCCCCATAGGCCTCTGCACAGACCTTACTGTAACTTTACTGTATTCCTGAAGTAATACAGTAATAATACAGCCCCATAGGCCTCTGTACAGACCTTACTGCAACTTTACTGTGTTCCTGAGGGAATACAGTAATACAGCCCCATAGGCCTCTGTACAGACATTACTGTAACCTTACTGTATTCCTGAGGGAATATGGTAATAATACAGTCCCACAGGCCTCTGTACAGACCTTACTGTAACCTTACTGTATTCCTGAGGGAATATGGTAATAATACAGCCCCATAGGCCTCTGTACAGACCTTACTGCAACTTTACTGTGTTCCTGAGGGAATACAGTAATACAGCCCCATAGGCCTCTGTACAGACATTACTGTAACTTTACTGTATTCCTGAGGGAATATGGTAATAATACAGTCCCACAGGCCTCTGTACAGACCTTACTGTAACCTTACTGTATTCCTGAGGGAATATGGTAATAATACAGTCCCACAGGCCTCTGTATAGACCTTACTGTAACTTTACTGTGTTCCTGAGGGAATGCAGTAATACAGCCCCATAGGCCTCTGTACAGACCTTCCTTACTGTAACTTTACTGTGTTCCTGAGGGAATACAGTAATAATACAGTCACATAGACCTCTGTACATACCTTACTGTAACTTTACTGTATTCCTGAGGGAATACAGTAATAATACAGCCCCATAGGCCTCTGTACAGACCTTACTGTAACTTTACTGTGTTCCTGGGGGAATACAGTAATACAGCCCCATAGGCCTATGTACAGACCTTACTGTAACTTTACTGTGTTCCTGAGGGAATACAGTAATAATACAGTCCCATAGGCCTCTGTACAGACCTTACTGTAACTTTACTGTGTTCCTGGGGGAATACAGTAATACAGCCCCATAGGCCTATGTACAGACCTTACTGTAACTTTACTGTGTTCCTGAGGGAATACAGTAATAATACAGTCCTATAGGCCTCTGTACAGACCTTACTGTAACTTTACTGTGTTCCTGAGGGAATACAGTAATACAGCCCTATAGGCCTCTGTACAGACCTTCCTTACTGTAACTTTACTGTGTTCCTGAGGGAATACAGTAATACAGCCCCATAGGCCTCTGTACAGACCTTACTGTAACTTTACTGTGTTCCTGAGGGAATACAGTAATACAGCCCCATAGACCTCTGTACAGACCTTACTGTAACTTTACTGTGTTCCTGAGGGAATACAGTAATACAGCCCCATAGGCCTCTGTACAGACCTTACTGTAACTTTACTGTGTTCCTGAGGGAATACAGTAATAATACAGCCCCATAGGCCTCTGTACAGACCTTACTGTAACTTTACTGTGTTCCTGAGGGAATACAGTAATAATACAGTCCCATAGGCCTCTGTACAGACCTTCCTTACTGTAACTTTACTGTGTTCCTGAGGGAATACAGTAATAATACAGCCCCATAGGCCTCTGTACAGACCTTACTGTAACTTTACTGTGTTCCTGAGGGAATACAGTAATACAGCCCCATAGGCCTCTGTACAGACCTTACTGTAACTTTACTGTGTTCCTGAGGGAATACAGTAATAATACTGTCCCATAGACCTCTGTACAGACCTTACTGTAACTTTACTGCGTTCCTGAGGGAATACAGTAATAATACAGTCCCATAGGCCTCTGTACAGACCTTATTGTAACTTTACTGTGTTCCTGAGGGAATACAGTAATAATACAGTCCCATAGACCTCTGTACAGACCTTACTGTAACTTTACTGTGTTCCTGAGGTAATACAGTAATACAGCCCCATAGGCCTCTGTACAGACCTTACTATAACTGGACCTCAAAATAAATAATTATATACACATGGACCAGGCAAGAATCTGAATATCACTTAAATAACTGTAGATATCAATTTTAAATACATCATATATACCACAGTTTATTAATAAAACAAATGGACCCTTTTAAAAACCATACATCCCAACAGCCGAGTCGCCTAAAAAGCAGCGCACCAAGGAGGGAAAGAAGGGCTGTGGTCACCAGCTTAGAGTGCTACAGTTTTCCTACAGTGACTGAAAAAAATGAGAAAATCAGGTTGTAAATGTATAACTATGGAAATTGCAGTGTTCAATATTCTCATCATGGTCATTCCTATTGTGAGACAAAAGAGTACATTTTTACATTCATTTAGTCTTCCTAACTACTACTAGTCTGCCCTAGCCCACATTAACTAAATTGTTACGATGAAGGGTTGGTGGATCTGACTGTCAATCAAAGCTGCTACTACAGACCATTGTTTCTTTTAGCAGACCTCTGTTCCCATCTATAAAATCAGAATGCTATTCACCATCATGGGATAACAGCTCTGATATCTGGCCCTGTTCTTCCCAACCTGCTGTTCTGACATTATTTTCTGTTGAATTGACCCGGGTGTGAAAGGATATTGACAGGTATGCACATGCAAATACAATAAAATGTCATTTTCACGGGACTTCACCAGTGGCATTCCACCTCCGTGTTACTTCAAAGCCAGGCAGGCACTGAGGCAGTGTAAGTTCTGTCTGCGAACACGCCACTTAGCTAACTTAAGAGAGAGAGAGAGCAGACATCAGATCACATACTATTCGTCACTAATTGAACCTGTCAGAGGAGGATCGACGGATCATCAGGACAAGTGATGAGCGAGCACCCCAATGCTCGGGTGTTCGGGTGCTCTGACCGAGCACCCCCTGAGGCTCGAGTGCTCGGCCGAACACCCGAGCCCCATTGAAGTCAATGGGAGGACTCGAGCATTACACCAGGCACCCCCTGCTCTGATGAGGGGAGGGTGCCTGGTCCATAGGAAAAGGGCAGAAAAGGATGGAAACACCACAGAAATGGTTCAGGGACAGCATAGGGAGGATGTCTGGATGCATCTTGGACTCCAACATCGCTGCTGGGAACGATCTTTCGCCCGTAGTACGCCATTTTTACAGACTGACCATAAAACACACAAAAAGGAAAATAAAAACGACTTTAGGCGAAAAATTGTTACCAAACAATATTTGCTGTATATTTACTTGTATATCATCTGCAAATTATCCCAAAAATTTCCTTGGTTTTCGGAAGTGAGGCCATGATTAAGAGGGAAACGTGCGCAGAGGCAAATTCTCCCAAAAATTTCCTTGATTTTCAGAACTGAGGCCATGATTAAGAGGGAAACGTGCGCAGAGGCAAATTCTCCCAAAAATTTCCTTGATTTTATTGAACTGAGGCCATGATTAAGAGGGAAACGTGCGCTGAGCCGACCATCTAAAACATTATGGGTGAGGGTCTGCTGCAGAGCTGACCATCCTAAACATTATATGCGAAGGCCCGCTAGTGAGCTGACGCTATAAAACATTATATGAGAGGGCCCGCTGGTGAGCTGGCCCTATATAAAAATTATAGCACAGGGCATATGGAAGAGGAGGAGGAGGATGAGAAGATTAAGAGTCAACCATATACCCGTTTTTTGGGTGGAAGGGGTGAATGGGAATACAGAGTATTCACATCATTGTAAATAACATATATAAAGTGAGTTTATGTTCCCCCGGGGCTTTCCTCCAGTGGAGTGGAGAAGTCAGGGGAAATCCAGGCCTTGTTCATTTTTATAAGTGTCAACCTATCAGCATTGTCGGTGGAAAGGCGGATACGCTTATCTGTTATGATGCCACCAGCAGCACTAAATACCCGCTCAGACAGAACGCTGGCGGCAGGGCAGGCCAGCACCTCCAAGGCGTAGAGTGCCAGTTCATACCACATGTCCAGCTTGGACACCCAGTAGTTGTAAGGCACAGAGGGATCATTGAGGACGCTGACACGGTCTGCTACGTACTCCTTCACCATCTTCCAAAACTTTTCCCTCCTTGTGACACTAGGCTGCGCATCAGGGTGAGGGTGCTGGCGGGGTGTCATGAAGGTGTCCCACGCCTTCGAGAGTGTTGCCCTGCCTTTCTCGGAACTGCTGTGTGCTCCCCTTTTCTCCCCTTCTCGGTTGGCCAAGGTAGCACGTACTCTGCCGCCAGCGTTGTCAGATGGAAAATTTTGGAGCAATTTTTCGACAAGAACCTTCTGGTATTGCAACATTTTGCTTGTCCTCTCCACCGGAGGAATGAGAGATGAGAAATTCTCTTTGTAGCGGGGGTCCAGAAGGGTGAACACCCAGTAATCCGTGTTGTCTAAAATGCGTACAACGCGTGGGTCACGGGAAAGGCAGCCTAACATAAAGTCAGCCATGTGTGCCAGAGTACCAACAGTCAAGATTTCGCTGTCCTCACCAGGAGGATGACTCTCAATCTCCTCATCCTCTTCCTCCTCTTCTGCCCACCCACGCTGAAGAGATGGAACTAAAGTTCCATGGCTACCCTCTGTAGCGGAGGCAACCGTGTCTTCCTCCTCCTCCTCCTCCTCCTCCTCCTCCGCCTCCTCCAATTGTCGCTGAGAAGACGAAGTGAGGGTGCTCTGGCTATCACCTTGTGTAAGCTCTTCCTCCCCCATTTCCACCTCTTCCACATGCAAAGCGTCGGTTTTAATTGTGAGCAGCGAGCGTTTCAGTAGACACAGAAGTGGGATGGTTACACTGATAATAGCGTTATCGCCGCTCACCATCTGTGTCGATTCCTCAAAATTGCGTAAAACCTCACAGAGGTCTGACATCCATTCCCACTCCTCACTTCTGATTACAGGAAGTTGAACGGAGAGGCGACGACCGTGTAACAGCTGGTACTCCACTACTGCCCTCTGCTGCTCACAAAGCCGGGCCAACATGTGGAAGGTGGAGTTCCAGCGCGTGCTCACGTCACACAGCAGCCGGTGAGCTGGCAATTGTAAGCGCTGCTGCAGCTTCAACAGGCCGGCTGAAGCTGTTGATGACTTACGGAAATGTGCACACACGCGGCGCACCTTGGTCAAGAGATCATGCACATTGGGGTAGGTTTTTAGAAATCGCTGCACCACTAAATTAAATACATGCGCTAGGCATGGTACGTGTGTGAGCTTGCCGAGCTCCAAAGCCGCCACCAAGTTACGCCCATTATCACACACAACCATGCCTGGTTGCAGGTTGAGTGGCGAGAGCCACTGCTCGGTCTGGTGACTAATCCCCTGCAACAGCTCTGAGGCCGTGTGCTGTTTGTCCCCAAGGCAGATCAGCTTCAGCATGGCCTGTTGACGCTTCCCCACTGCAGTGCTACACTGCTTCCAGCTACTGGCTGATGGGGGAGTGGCGGTGTGTGTAGAGAATTCGGAGGTGGAAACGGAGGAGGAGGAGCCAATAACGTAGGTGCTGGTGGAAACCCTGATGGAGGTAGGGCCCGCAATCCTCGGCGTGGGTAGCACCCGTGCCATCCCAGGGTCCGAGTCGCTCCCAGCCTCCACGACATTCACCCAGTGTGCCGTCAGGGAAATGTAGCGTCCCTGGCCACAAGCACTTGTCCATGTGTCAGTCGTTAAGTGGACCTTCCCAGTAACTGCGTTGGTCAGGGCACGGGTGATGTTACGGGACACATGGTGGTGTAATGCGGGGATGGCACACCGGGAAAAGTAGTGGCGGCTGGGGACCGCGTACCGAGGGACAGCTGCTGCCATCAGGCTGCGGAAGGACTCAGTGTCCACAAGCCTAAATGGCAGCATTTCGATGGCCAGTAATTTTGAAAGGTGTGAGGTTAGTGCTATGGACTGTGGGTGGGTGGCTGGGTACTTTCTCTTGCGCTCAAATGCCTGGGGTAACGACATTTGGACGCTGTGCTGGGACAGGGAAGTGGATGTGGTCGCTGATGGTGCTTCAGATGCTACAGGTGCAGGGCGGGAGGTATGCGGGCCTGCGCCATCGACAGGCGATTGGCCGGCACCGAAAACAGGGGAAGAGGAGGCAGTGGTGTGGCCTGCAGACACAGATGGGCGATCCAGGCGTTCCTCCCACTTACTACGGTGCTTGGATGCCATGTGTCGGATCATGCTGGTGGTGGTGAGGTTTCTAGTGTTCATGCCTCGGCTCATTCTGGTGTGGCACAGGTTGCAAACTACAATTCTTTTGTCGTCCGCACTTTCCTTAAAAAAACGCCATACCGCGGAACACCTACCCCTTGGCAAGGTAGATTTACGCAAGGGGGTGCTCCGTGGAACATTTGCGGGCCGGTTTGGTGCGGTCCGCCTTCTTTCTGTAGCCACACCACTGCCTCTTCCAGCCTGTTGCGGTGCTGCAGATGGCTCACCCTCAGGACTACTGTCATCGCTCGGCTCTACACCTTCCCAGGTGGGGTCAGTCACCTCATCGTCCACCAAGTCCTCCTCCACTTCCTCACTCTGATCATCCTCCTCAAGTCTTGATCCCACCACATACTCAGTCATTGACAACTGTATAACATTCTCCTCAACAAGGTCTTGAGACGGAAATAGTGGTTGATTTAATGGCAACTGTGTCTCATCATCATCATCATCATCCACTACTTCCTTTGACCTTAAATGCCGTTCACATCTGTCATCTTCTTGTGATTGGGTAGCCTGTAGAGGTTGTGAATCAGGGCACAAGATGTCATGTTCCTCTGCAAGCGTGCTTGGAGAGAGGGTCAAATGAAGGATTGGTGATGAGACGAGCTCCTCACTATATCCCAGTGTGGGATCACTTCTTTGACCAGACCGTGTATGGTGGGAGGAAGGATGATCAGAGTGAGGATTATTTTGACCAGACTCTTGGCTACTGAGAGTGGACTTGGTGGAAGACAGGGTGGTGCTTAACCGACTGGAAGCAGTATCAGCTGTCATCCAACCGACCACCTGTTCGCAGTGGTCGGACCTCGAGAGTGATGTCCTGCGACGCCCTGTAAAATTACACATGAAGCTAGGTATGGTGGATGTCTTTCTTTCTTGTGCTCTGGCACCAGGCACAGTTTCTCCGCGTCCTGACCCGCGCCCTGAACTTTCAGGATCACGTCCACTTCCCCGTCCCTTTTTACCCGCCTTCTTCATCTTACACAGAATATGTGACTTTAATATTTGAGTTTGAAAACTTAACAGTATTTCTTATTATTCTGCAACTGTACAGAGTACACAGAATAGGCTGTTAAACGGCGGTGAAACACACTGAATGGAATATGTGAGTTTAATATTTGAGTTTGAAAACTTAACAGTATTTCTTATTATTCTGCAACTGTACAGAGTACACAGAATAGGCTGTTAAACGGCGGTGAAACACACTGAATGGAATATGTGACTTTAATATTTGAGTTTGAAAACTTAACAGTATTTCTTATTATTCTGCAACTGTACAGAGTACACAGAATAGGCTGTTAAACGGCGGTGAAACACACTGAATGGAATATGTGACTTTAATATTTGAGTTTGAAAACTTAACAGTATTTCTTATTATTCTGCAACTGTACAGAGTACACAGAATAGGCTGCTAAACTGCGGTGAAACACACTGAATGGAATATGTGACTTTAATATTTGAGTTTGAAAACTTAACAGTATTTCTTATTATTCTGCAACTCTGCAGAGTACACAGAATAGGCTGCTAAACTGCGGTGAAACACACTGAATGGAATATGTGACTTTAATATTTGAGTTTGAAAACTTAACAGTATTTCTTATTATTCTGCAACTGTACAGAGTACACAGAATAGGCTGTTAAACGGCGGTGAAACACACTGAATGGAATATGTGACTTTAATATTTGAGTTTGAAAACTTAACAGTATTTCTTATTATTCTGCAACTGTACAGAGTACACAGAATAGGCTGTTAAACGGCGGTGAAACACACTGAATGGAATATGTGACTTTAATATTTGAGTTTGAAAACTTAACAGTATTTCTTATTATTCTGCAACTGTACAGAGTACGCAGAATAGGCTGCTAAACTGCGGTGAAACACACTGAATGGAATATGTGACTTTAATATTTGAGTTTGAAAACTTAACAGTATTTCTTATTATTCTGCAACTCTGCAGAGTACACAGAATAGGCTGCTAAACTGCGGTGAAACACACTGAATGGAATATGTGACTTTAATATTTGAGTTTGAAAACTTAACAGTATTTCTTATTATTCTGCAACTCTGCACAGTACACAGAATAGGCTGCTAAACGGCGGTGAAACACACTGAATGGAATATGTGACTTTGATATTTTAGTTTGAAGACTTAACAGTATTTCTTCCTATTCTGCAACTCTGCACAGTACACAGAATAGGCTGCTAAACTGCGGCGAAGCACACTGAATGGAATATGTGACTTTGATATTTTAGTTTGAAGACTTAACAGTATTTCTTCCTATTCTGCAACTCTGCACAGTACACAGAATGTGCTGCTAAACTGCGGCGAAGCACACTGAATGGAATATGTGACTTTGATATTTTAGTTTGAAGACTTAACAGTATTTCTTCCTATTCTGCAACTCTGCACAGTACACAGAATGTGCTGCTAAACTGCGGCGAAGCACACTGAATGGAATATGTGACTTTGATATTTTAGTTTGAAGACTTAACAGTATTTCTTCCTATTCTGCGACTCTGCACAGTACTCAGAATGTGCTGCTAAACTGCGGCGACGCACACTGAATGGAATACGTGACTTTGATATTTTAGTTTGAAGACTTAACAGAATGTGCTCTAATCTGCAACTTTGCACACTAAACAGAATGTGCTCTAATCTGCAACTTTGCACACTAAACAGAATGTGCTCTAATCTGCAACTTTGCACACTAAACAGAATGTGCTCTAATCTGCAACTGTGCACACTAAACAGAATGTGCTCTAATCTGCAACTTTGCACACTAAACAGAATATTTTTTTTTTTTTTTTTTTGTTTTTTTCCCCCCACACAAAATAACCTGCTGCCCCCACACACAGTAGTCCTAAAAAGGACTTTTGGTTCTTTTTTGTCACAATTTTTTTTTTTCCTCCCTACACTGCCTTTCCCTTCCTATCCTCAGCTCTCCCTGGCTCAGACTGAGCCGAACTCGATGGTCAGGTGCTATACAGCACCTGACCACGGGTTCTGGCCAGCCAATCAGTGTAATGCCAGCAGCCAACATGGCTGCTGGCATTACACCGATGTCAGAGCCTCCCTGCACGTTTATTGGCTGCGCAGCAGCCGCAAAACGTGCGGGGAGGAGACCCGAACATGGCGGGCGAGCACATGCGGTACTCGTACGAGTACCGCCATGTGCCGAGCAGAGCGATGCTCGAGCCGATCCGAGCATCGGCCGAGCATGCTCGCTCAACACTAATCAGGACAAGATGCTGTTTGACCACATTCTCATGCGTATCGCCGGATGCTGCACTGCTCAGAGACACTCGGAACTTCTTACTCATAAGAGAGCTAGCGATTGAATACAGCGAGAAACGCTGCATGCACATTTATCAGGCTGTGTGACACCCATGCATAATCAATTTGCTGTGGCTCCCATGATGTGAGCATGGTGTGTACTTTGCGGTAGCAGTGGGCAAAACTTTAAAATGCAGGGGACAGGCCAGGAAAGTGAGACATACTGTAATGCGGGCGGGACAGCGGGTTTGGACCCTAAAATCAGGACTGTCCCGCGTAAATCGAGACTGTTGGCTGGTATGAAAATCTCTAATAAAAACAGTTATACATTATACAACCGTAACCCTGGATTGATGACATTAAAGAGTTATTGAGATTGTTGAATGATGAAGTGATGAGCATTTGATTTTATGGATGTAATGGATGTTAAATTGTCCATAACGTTATTATTGTCGATGAAAATGAGGTTTAAGGTTCTCAAGTCCCCCACTGATGAATGGGTTAGTATGTTAAATCAGTGCTGTCAGGAACCTGGTTAAACCATGTTACATTGGAAGCCTATTGAATCACTCTATATCATATTGCTTTGGTGAACATACTGAAAGTTCTTATGAATTGCAGCATTTTAGCTCAGTGTTCAGTGCACATATTTGGCGTCTCTCACCACCCCTACCTCAGTGCTGCCCCTCTAGGTCACCGCTGCTTAATCAATATCTTTCTCTCCTAGTGCCTCTCACCTGCTTCTCGGTAAGTTGTTTACCAATTGCAATCTGCTTCACAAAACAGTGTCACATACTCACTGTCTGCCACTCTATGCAACTGTAAGCCACGTGTCTATTCACTGTTGTCACTGTTGTACAGCACTGCGGAATAAGTTAACGGTATATAAAGATTAATAAATAATAATTGTAATAATATTTGGAGGATTCTCTTCCACATCTCATCACCACCACTCCATGACCTTCAATACAGCTTTGCTTGCATCACACTGACATGCATATGTGACACTTGTGTATATTATTTTGTGGTTCCTCCCAGTAGGCTTGTGCATACATCCAGAACATATACTGTGATACTGTTATTGATACATAATATCCCAACGCATTTCTTAAACATCCATCTCCTTCTTCAGTATAAAAATTCCTCTAATTCACCAATGTACATAATTTCCTCTAATTTATAGGGTATCCTATTATAATGTTGCCCACTACTGGGCGACCTACAAAACCGAGCATTAAATATGTTGCTGGCATGAAAAGACTGATATCAGAATGTAGCCTGCATCAAAAGGCCGACATTCTGATGTTGCATGATTAAAGGTTGCATAGAAGGAGACATTTCAATAATAAACTTCAGTCGTTTTTTTGTTCCACAATTCCATCACTCATTTAGCCCCATGAAACATTGTTTATTCAAATCCGAAGAATCCAGCTTCAGCTTCATGGAGAACCACAGCAATTAATGAATTGGATGGAAAATAGGGTTGAACAAAGGCATACTAAGAAGGGCAAAATTGCTCTTGTCCTCTGGTGTAAAAACACCCTTGTCACTAAGCTAAACACTACTTGACTTAGGGCCACCATCCAATCTCTAAACTATTTAAATGTGTCAGGTGGAAGCCCTACAGCTGTCCCCATGACTCTTAGAGACCAAGCCTAAGAGTCGTGGTCCAGAACCATAAACCACAGGCCCATGCTTCACCTCACCAATGCACAGCCACTTGAAAATTTAAGCTGGCTGTGCCCCGCAACTCAGCAGTAGAAGTGCCTTTTCAAGACCAACATTTATACCGACAGGAAAATGTCCAACACAATGTCTGTGAGGTGGACACCATCCTGAAGAAACAGCCTAGGCTCATTCTCCTGTTCCCTGTTGCAACCACTAACCCACCACTTTTCAGAACAAAGAAAGCAGCCATTTTATTCACCTCACCTCACTTCAATCATCATCTGAGACTGCTCCCCTTTCCAATGCAATCTTGGTGTGATTTTGGACCAAACCAACACAGCCTCCAGATATACCGCGCTCAAATGCTCCCAATAGCACTTAAACTGATGCAACAACTCCTTCTGGTACAAGCAACCCAAGTTGTTCCCCCTGGCATTGACATGAGACAGGGAGCTTTTCCTTAGTAGTCCGCACCATTGCTAAAAGAACCTACTTCTAAACCATACCCCCCAATTCCAAGCCAACTTACATCCACCTAACCTTCAAGAAAACCTAGCCATGTCCCTGTTCTCCGGTCTGCAGACTCGGCCGGGCCCGGCAGATGTAGAAATGGCTCAACAACCAGACTACTCTCCCCCCGAATCCTGAAATGAAACAAAAAGAAACAGGATCAGATTAATGACCATTCAAAGCAACAATCCCGGCTAACATATGTGGAAAAATGGTTTGATTCCCACCACCCGATCTTCCAAACCACAGCCTCACCCAAACCCCAACGAACACCAATACAAAAGGAGTTTGAACCAAACTCACCCACTGACAAATTCAAATGCTCCAAACCCAAGTGGAGAATGAGAACAAATCAAAATCTGGATAAAGGGGTCCCTTCCTCATGCACCAGCAAAGAAAACCCGCCTGGCAGGCAAATTTCCAAATAAGACAGCACTTATGCAATGGGACATTCTGGGAAACCCTTCCCCAAACAAACACATCACCTCTTCCTTACCCATTGGATCTGTTTTTGACCATCACAATTTAATGACAACACAATCTGAACCCAAAACTACATCATGAAATACCAACCTCCCTGCAACATGCTTACTATCTCTAACAAGGTTCCCGATATGAAAGGCCTCAAAGAAATCTATGGAAAACAGCAGCCTGGAAAAGTATAGATTCAAAAGCCAAAGAACAAAACAGCCGGTGAGATAGCTTAGTGGTAAATGCCCTGACTGCAGACCCTGCTCAAACCTCAAAGTTGTAGGTTCTATTCCCAGCAGGGTCAACTCAGGCCTTCATCCTTCTGAGATCGATAAATGAGTACCATTGATTGGGTAATAATAACATCTATTACTCAGCTGCCAATTCGGTTAATTCAGAGAACATGCTCTAAAAATGCTTTGAGTTCCACTGGGAGAAAGGTGATATATAAATACTAGTTATTACTATTATAACATCCCACCAACCATTCCACTTCATTTGGAATGCCAGCACTGCTGTGCTGATTGACCAGTGGCCCTGTGTGACCCTCCAGACTAAGCAAAGCCAAAAACCACAACAACACCTCCAATCTACACTCATCAGAGTCCCCAACTAACTCAACCAAGTCAAACCACACCTGCCCAACCTGCTGATACAACGCCCAGGTCTTGAAAGCTTCTGACCTCTGCACCAACAAAACTAATCCCTCCAACTCTGCCTCCAGCTCCAATTCCCTGAAGTAATCCTACTGAAAATGAGAAAAGGACTCGCAATTACATTCATGTAGCCTGGAACAAACCTCAAACCAGCCAATGGAGAGGCTGAATAAGGCCCCACGTCATTGAACAGCCAGCAATAATCCTGTTTATGCTCTGCTAATGTGCTTTTGGGACCCAACCCTTCAGCACCCCCTTGAATGAATGACTCCTTCTGAGAACCCATAAGTTTCATCCACAGATTGATGTTTTTATGATCCCAGCAAATATCTGGATGAGTGTTCTCCTTCTGCCTGAATTGCCCATCATTGCTCCACCAGGCAAGGCCACCATAATCCTTACAAATTCTTAATATATTATCCACCTAGCAGAAAAGAGCTGAGCAGTGTTTAGGCACCTCTCCCTGAGGACGCTGGTGTACATGCAAAAAGCTCACAGCCAATTTCTGAACATCTTGTCCAACCTTATCCTCCCTGACATCAATGAATTCCTCCCACTGGAGAAGTGCATACAACTTGATGAATTTGCCCTGTCAAATCCATTCCTTCTACTCCACCGGCAGGTGATCCGCCTGGGGCCCAGAGAAACTGATATAAGAACCCAACCGCTCAGTATCTGCAAGCCAAACACTGACACCCTTAGCATACACCACATCCATGCCCATAACTGACTGCATCCCTTATGAAACAGATGCAAAAAAACTTCAATGGAAGTAGGCACCCTCATCTTAGATGACAGCTGTGCCAGATGGTTTCCATGCTGCCAGGGGATAGCACCCACCCAGTACCATTCCTACTGGACTCCCACTGTCCTGCCCTGCAAAGAGACCCAATAATGGATTTGAACCCCTCCTGGGGCCACTCAGAAGAACAAGAAGGTAAAAGCTCACCAGAGACTCCAGCAGATGGGCTCTGAGTCAAATAATTAGTACCAGGGGCACCAGAAGCACTACTGAGCCTGGAAGCCCCAGGAACCACCCTCATACTCAAGTTAACGCTCCTGTGGGGTGTTCTAGCAGGAGAGATCAGGATGTCCTCCACCAAAGCAGGGTCCACCAGATCCACTGACTCATCAGACCATCATCCACCACCAAGTGGTTGCACTGGACATCCTGATCACTCCTGCAACCCTAGGGAAGATGGACCAGACTGGTTGTCATCCTGCCCTGGTCCAGGAAACCATGCCAAGAGTGTAGCTGTCAGCACTCCTGGAATGAACCTTTGAAGTAAACTGCAACTACCCATGGCCTGTGCTCCTAGTGTCCTCCTGAGCCAAGTTGGAATAAGCCTCAGGATCTGAGAACATGCTGCAACCCTTATTGGAGGAGACAGGGGCCTGAGATCTGGAATCCCTACACCCGGTGCCCCCAGCAGAACTACTGTGTCCTCATGTGTTTGGGAGAGCTCCTCCCCATTTTTCTTGTAATCCCTGCACAATGCTCGACAGAAGGACTAAGCCCGAGGAGTAGCCAGGAAACCCGGGATGTGTGCGAACATGGGGAGGAGGATGCAGCAGATGACTCCCAGAGGTTCTATTTCAACCATCCAGCACATCTCTTCAGTACTGTCTCCCACATTGATGCCAGAAGAGCATCGATCTCCTGATCCTCCCCAGACATGCCAGGTAAGGGGAGCAAACTAGAAAGAAACAAAAATGCAGTTTAGTGGAGAAGCACGTGGGAAGCTACTCACTGCTGTTACATTGAAAGGCAGCTCCCAAAATGTATTTCATCTCAAATGTATCAAAATCACTCCACTGATGTCCCTTTCTTCTTCTTTTGATCAATAACGTATGGGTAAACATATAAAACTAGGGCCATCCCTTAAAGGGATAGTAATACTTCGTTTTATCTTTATTTTATTTTGTAGGCATTAAAAAACATGAAGAACGATATTAGTCTTATCTCTCAAACCTTTATGGTTTATGAGATATTCACAAGCAAAGTTTCCCCTCCTGCCCCTTTTACCTAGTGTAATCCATCTCTTCTCAGATGTGGAATCCAGTCCATAGACCAGACAGATAACAGCAGGGGACAATCTTCTTCCTATGAGAATAATGAAAGCCCTGCCCCCCTTTTACCTAGTGTAAGCCATCTCTTCTCAGATGTGGAATCCAGTCCATAGACCAGACAGATAACAGAAGGGGACAGTCTTCTTCCTATGAGAACAATGAAAGCCCTGCCCTCCTTGACAAGTTTTTCAGGTTTTTCCCTTATCTTAACTGAAGATTGTCCCTCTCTGCAGTCTACCTGGGCACCTCCCTTCTGATCTGGCTGAGCAGTGTTACATCAGTAAAAGGGGCAGGAGGGGGATACTTTATCATTGAATTACTCTTGTACTACAACTCTGACAGAATACTATGATGATTAATTAGAGCTGCTTTTATTATGAAACATTACTATCCCTTTAAGATTAGAGGAACGGAGGTTACACCTTCAGCAGAGGAAGGGACTCTTTACAGTAAGGTCTGTTAAATTGTGGAATTCTTTACCTAGGGATGTGGTGATGGCAAATGTAATAGATAAATCTAAATCAGGCCTACGATATTGAAAACTGCGGCCTATGAATTAAAAATGAAAAGTTTACTTTACAATATATTTTTTTCTACTTTGTAGCATTTTCTTTATATTTTTGTTATGTGATTTTATCACTTTTCCAAGTCCTTCCTTCACTGGAAACTTCTACCTTTCAAGGATATGATGAGTATTTCTCCTTACCAATATAATCCACCCATCCGGTGGAAACTAATAGGTTTTTTAACACCTAAAAGTGGAGACGGGTGATTCTCTGGACATTTTATCAGAAAGGTCAGAGAACAAAGCTCTGCTGAGATTAGATTCCCCCAATTACTAAAGCAAATATTTCTAAAATGTTAAACCGTTGCTTTGAAATGCATTGCTTATCCCTCTGGAACTTAAAGGGTTAACCTGTTTGGAAAACTGAAAGCACAAGGTTAAGGAAGTTTAAAGGGATAGTAATACTTCGTTTTATCTTTATTTTATTTTGTAGGCATTAAAAAAACATGAAGAACGATATAAGTCTTATCTCTCAAACCTTTATGGTTTATGAGATATTCACAAGCAAAGTTTCCCCTCCCGCCCCTCTTACCTAGTGTAAGCCATCTCTTCTCAGATGTGAGTCTGGTTGTATGACAGTACAGATAACAGAAGGGGACAATCTTCTTCGTATGAGAACAATGAAAGTCCTGCCCCCGTTGACAAGTTTTTCAGGTTTTTCCCTTATCTTAATTGAAGATTGTCCCTCTCTGCAGTCTACCTGGGCAGCTCCCTTCTGATCTGGCTGAACAGGGGGGGATACTTTGCTTGTGAATATCTCTTAAACCATAAAGGTTTGAGAGATAAGACTTATATTGTTCTTCATGTTTTTTTAATGCCTACAAAATAAAATAAAGATAAAACGAAGTATCACTATCCCTTTACATAGATACATTTAATGAGACTAAAATCTGTGTAGGGAACAGTCCACTTTAAGGGAGGCATAGATACATTTTTAGCAGAGGTGGAATACGGGGTTAAACTGTGTGTAACGGGAACAGGGCCATCCTGACTGTTTGTGTGGAACCATATTTGGATTTTACCCATGTGCCGTGGAGCTACCCATGAGTCCCGACCCCTGCCAAGGGGGGTGATTGTCCCCTTTCCTCTGGTTCCTCTGTTTCCCCAGTGAACACTTTTTCCAGCCTTATCAGGCCTGGGGACCCCGGACCTCCAAAATGCAAGACTGAATCATGCAAAACATGTTCCTAGTGTGAACAGCTCTTTTTGTGCCCATGTTTACCCTTCCCATTGTATACATCCCATATGTACACACCTATTGTTTCATTGTACCCTGTCCCCTATTAACTCACTCATGTCTGGCACCATTGTATCATGTCACCACCCTCCCATTGTTACGTCACACAGTATGTTTATTCCCATTGGATCTTTGTCCCCAAATGCTGTATAACATGTCTGACAATAAACAGTTCTGGTCTTGCCCTTACACTGGTCTTGCCTGGTGCTTGGGGTAATCTGTGATATACCAGAAGCTACGACTGACGGGGACACCCAGTCGCGGTTCCACTGGTACCGTCACACTGTGTGTTTCTAGAATATACAAGAAGTCCTGATAAATACACAGACACCCATCTTAGAGCCCAGACCAATGATACCGTTTTCTTATTTTATCCTGTGACAAAGACTGAACTTGGTAGATTTTCTTCTTTTTTTCACCCTGATTTACTATGTACTTAGTTTACTATATAACTATGATGTCTCATTTCAGTGAAAGTGAGTAAACCCGTGGTTGGGATTTTCTCAAGAGAAAACGAGGATTACTATGGTTGGTTAGCGAACTTCCTCCAGAACTCCGGGGCAGTGAGTGGCGTCCGTCCAGTGGGCATCTCCAACACCTACAAAGACTTCAGCGATCAGGTCTCCAAGGTCAACTTTGCCATTCTCTATCACTCCAAGACGAGAGGGCGGATTAATGTTACCGACGTGACAGACAATCTGTATAATGAAGAACTAAAGGAATTATATAATGCTCACGGTAAGGGAGAGAAATGAAAGGAGCAGTAACCTTATTATGAAAAAAAATAAACTGTAAAGGTTTTCCTGTTGAGTAAAGAAAGGGAAATCTCACTGCCGGAAGATGTGTCATTCCAGAGTTATTTCAGCTTAAACTGTTGACTATTTACATTGATAGTGCTCCCTAGTGGTCAGAAGGATAACCTATAGTTCAACTGGTACTCAATTATTCTATTACATTTTATAGAAAAGGAGAGTCACTGACAGCAGTTCTCCATATAATGTGATTAAACTATCAGGAAGTGATGAGGCTTTTACTCGCTTCCCGATAGTTTGAACAACAATAACAGTTTTAAATAAAGCAATTTCCAGCAGCAGGAGAACCCTTGATTTACTCAGCAGGAAGAACCCTACAAGACAAGCTTACTGCTCCTTTAAATAATAGTGCTGAGTCTAAGTGTAAAATGTTAGGGCCGTGTGAATAAAAAACAGTGCACAACAGAGGACACACGATAATTCCCATTGATATAAATGGAGCTTTTAACCCCAAAAAATGCTAGAGAGGTGTTAACATACTGCTCCTCATTCAAGTGGTTAAAAGCTCAAATGAACTCAATGGGAATTTTGGACATTTTAGTAGTACTGGTTGGTGCTTTTGGCCCATCTCCTCAATCAGTTCTGGAGGCCACCAGTGGTGTGTGAGGGGCCTTGTATCAAAAGGGGCGAACTGATGAATACACTGGCCCACAGAGAGTTGGAAGGATTACCTGGTGGGGCCCCTTTCTAAGTATTTTCTGTAGGTAGCGGAGCAGAGATATGGAGTACACCTCTGCTGTTCTGTCCTGTGTTTCATATCGTACTGTATAGTGCATCAGAGACCTGGAGTGCACTCTGCTGTTCTGTCCTGTGTTTCATATCATACTGTATAGTGTAGTAGAGAACTGAAGTGCACTCTGCTGTTCTGTCCTGTGTTTCATACTGTACTGTACAGTGTAGTAGAGAACTGGAATGCACTCTGCTGTTCTGTCCTGTGTTTCATATCATACTGTATAGTGTACAGAGAAATGGAATGCACTCTGCTGTTCTGTCCTGTGTTTCATATCGTACTGTATAGTGTAGTAGAGAACTGGAATGCACTCTGCTGTTCTGTCCTGTGTTTCATATCGTACTGTACAGTGTAGTAGAGACATGGAGTGCACCTCTGCTGTTCTGTCCTGTGTTTCATATCGTACTGTATAGTGTAGTAGAGAACTGAAGTGCCCTCTGCTCTTCTGTCCTGTGTTTCATATCGCCCTGTATAGTGTAGTAGAGACCTGGAATGCACTCTGCTGTTCTGTCCTGTGTTTCATATCGTACTGTAAAGTGTAGTAGAGACCTGGAATGCACTCTGCTGTTCTGTCCTGTGTTTCATATCGTACTGTATAGTGTAGAAGGGAAGTGAAGTGCCCTCTGCTGTTCTGTCCTGTGTTTCATATCGTACTGTATAGTGTAGTAGAGAACTGGAATGCACTCTGCTGTTCTATCCTGTGTTTCATATCGTACTGTAAAGTGTAGTAGAGACCTGGAATGCACTCTGCTGTTCTGTCCTGTGTTTCATATCGTACTGTATAGTGTAGTAGAGAAATGGAATGCACTCTGCTGTTCTGTCCTGTGTTTCATATCGTACTGTATAGTGTAGTAGAGACCTGGAATGCACTCTGCTGTTCTGTCCTGTGTTTCATATCGTACTGTATAGTGTAGAAGGGAAGTGAAGTGCCCTCTGCTGTTCTGTCCTGTGTTTCATATCGTACTGTATAGTGTAGTAGAGAACTGGAATGCACTCTGCTGTTCTGTCCTGTGTTTCATATCGTACTGTATAGTGTAGTAGAGAACTGGAATGCACTCTGCTGTTCTGTCCTGTGTTTCATATCGTACTGTATAGTGTAGAAGGGAAGTGAAGTGCCCTCTGCTGTTCTGTCCTGTGTTTCATATCATACTGTATAGTGTACAGAGAACTGGAATGCACTCTGCTGTTCTCCTATTTTTCATAATGTATTGTGATTCTGGGGAAAAACAAATTACCATAGACACACATACAAATGCCCACTGATTAAACATGTGCTTTTAAACCTATGAATGATAGGTTATCAACACATTGCTTTGAATGTTTGGAAAATGTTAGTTTGTCATCTGCATTGCACCTGGTTTACCCAGAATTGTTCCTCGTCTGCATTCTGCGCGTGTCCCAGAGGGCAAATGCACTGGTTGAAGTGGAGACATTCTGGGGCAAACTAACTGCATCAAAGTGGAGAAATAAGTTCCCCATAATTTAAATAGGACTGTAATGTAATTTATAGACCTTATAGGACTTGAAACTCAGCCCATCTAGTAGCCCATTTTCCTATTGTTAAAACCTGTCACTTCTGCTTGTAGTGACCTACCACGTCTGCTGGTAGGCTATTCCACTTATCTACCACTTCTGCTTGTAGGTTATTCCACTTATCTATCACATCTGCTGGTAGGCTATTCCACTTATCTATCACTTATGCTTGTAGGTTATTCCACTTATCTATCACATCTCCTGGTAGGTTATTCCACTTATCTATCACATCTGCTGGTAGGCTATTACACTTATCTATCACATCTGCTGGTAGGCTATTCCACTTATCTATCACTTCTGCTTGTAGGTTATTCCACTTATCTATCACATCTGCTGGTAGGCTGTTCCACTTATCTATCACTTCTGCTGGTAGGCTATTCCACTTATCTATCACTTATGCTTGTAGGTTATTCCACTTATCTATCACATCTGCTGGTAGGTTATTCCACTTATCTATCACTTCTGCTGGCAGGCTATTCCACTTATCTATCACTTATGCTTGTAGGTTATTCCACTTATCTATCACATCTGCTGGTAGGTTATTCCACTTATCTATCACTTCTGCTGGTAGGCTATTCCACTTATCTATCACATCTGCTGGTAGGTTATTCCACTTATCTATCACATCTGCTGGTAGGTTATTCCACTTATCTATCACATCTGCTGGTAGGCTATTCCACTTATCTATCACATCTGCTGGTAGGCTATTACACTTATCTATCACATCTGCTGGTAGGTTATTCCACTTATCTATCACATCTTCTGGTAGGCAATTCCACTTATCTATCACATCTGCTGGTAGGCTATTACACTTATCTATCACATCTTCTGGTAGGCTATTACACTTATCTATCACATCTTCTGGTAGGCTATTACACTTATCTATCACATCTTCTGGTAGGTTATTCCACTTATCTATCACATCTGCTGGTAGGCTATTCCACTTATCTATCACATCTTCTGGTAGGCTATTCCACTTATCTATCACATCTTCTGGTAGGCAATTCCACTTATCTATCACATCTGCTGGAGGGCTATTACACTTATCTATCAAGTCAGCTGGTAGGCTATTCCACGTATCTATCACATCAGGTGGTAGGCTATTCCACTTATCCATCACATCTGCTGGTAGCTATTCCACTTATCTATCACATCTGCTGGTAGGTTATTCCACTTATCTATCACGTCTGGTGGTAGGCTATTCCACGTATCTATCACATCAGGTGGTAGGCTATTCCACTTATCCATCACATCTGCTGGTAGGCTATTCCACTTATCTATCACATCTGCTGGTAGGCTATTCCACTTATCTATCACATCTTCTGGTAGGCTATTCCACTTATCTATCACATCTACTGGTAGGTTATTCCACTTATCTATCACTTCTGCTGGTAGGCTATTCCACTTATCTATCATGTCTGCTGGTAGGTTATTCCACTTATCTATCACATCTGCTGGTAGGCTAGTCCATTTATCTATCACTTATGCTTGTAGAATATTCCACTTTTCTATCATGTCTGCTGATAGGCTATACACTAATCTATGAGTTCTGGTTCTAGGTTATTCCACTTATCTATCACTTCTGCTGGTAGGCTATTCCACTTATCTATCACTTCTGCTTGTAGGTTATTCCACTTTTCTATCACGTCAGCTGGTAGGCTATTTCGCTTACCTACCAAGTCTGCTGGTAGACTATTACACTAATCTATCACTTCTGCTTATAGGCTATTCCACTTATCTGTCATTTCTGCTGGTAGGCTATTACACTTATCCATCACTTCTGCTTATAATTTATTCCGCTTACCTACTACGTCTGCTGATAGGCTATTCCACTTATCTATCACTTCTGTTTGTAGGCTATTCCACTTATCTATCACTTCTGTTTGTAGGCTATTCCACTTATCTATCACATCTGCTGGTAGGCTATTCCACTTATCTATCACTTCAACTGGTAGGCTGTTCCACTTATCTATAATTTCTGCTGGTAGGTTATTCCACTTTTCTATCACGTCTGCTGGTAGGCTATTCCACTTATCTATCACTTCTGTTTGTAGGCTATTCCACTTATCTATCACTTCATCTGGTAGGCTGTTCCACTTATCTATCATTTCTGCTGGTAGGCTATTCCACTTATCCATCACTCCTGCTTATAATTTATTCCAATTACCTAACACGTCTGCTAATAGGCTATTCCACTTATCTATCATTTCCACTTGTAGGTTATTCCACTTACCTATCACGTCTGGTGGTAGGCTATTCCACTTATCTATCACATCTGCTGGTAGGCTATTCCACTTATCTATCACTTCTGCTGGTAGGCTATTCCACTTATCTATCACATCTGCTGGTAGGCTATTCCACTTATCTATCACTTCTGCTTGTAGGTTATTCCACTTATCTATCACATCTTCTGGTAGGCTATTCCACTTATCTATCACTTCTGCTGGTAGGCTATTCACTTATCTATCACTTCTGCTGGTAGGCTATTCCACTTATCTATCACATCTGGTGGTAGGCTATTACACTAATCTATCACTTCTGCTGGTAGGCTATTCCACTTATCTATCACTTCTGCTTGTAGGTTATTCCACTTATCTATCACATCTGCTGGTAGGCTATTCCACTTATCTATCATGTCTGCTGGTAGGCTATTCCACTTATCTATCACATCTGGTGGTAGGCTATTCCACTTATCTATCACATCTGCTGGTAGGCTATTCCACTTATCTATCACATCTTCTGGTAGGCTATTCCACTTATCTATCAAATCTTCTGGTAGGCAATTCCACTTATCTATCACATCTGCTGGTAGGCTATTCCACTTATCTATCACATCTTCTGGTAGGCAATTTCACTTATCTATCACATCTGCTGGTAGGCTATTCCACTTATCTATCACATCAGGTGGTAGGCTATTCCACTTATCTATCACATCTGGTGGTAGGCTATTCCACTTATCTATCACATCTTCTGGTAGGCAATTTCACTTATCTATCACATCTTCTGGTAGGCTATTACACTTATCTATCACATCAGGTGGTAGGCTATTCCACTTATCTATCACATCTGCTGGTAGGCTATTCCACTTATCTATCACATCTTCTGGTAGGCTATTCCACTTATCTATCACATCTTCTGGTAGGCAATTCCACTTATCTATCACATTTGCTGGTAGGCTATTCCACTTATCTATCACATCTTCTGGTAGGCTATTCCACTTATCTATCACATCTTCTGGTAGGCAATTCCACTTATCTATCACATCTGCTGGTAGGCTATTCCACTTATCTATCACATCTTCTGGTAGGCTATTACACTTATCTATCACATCTGCTGGTAGGTTATTCCACTTATCTATCACATCTGCTGGTAGGTTATTCCACTTATCTATCACATCTGCTGGTAGGCTATTCCACTTATCTATCACTTCTGCTGGTAGGTGTGACCAGATGGAATAATTTAGAACTATAACATTTGAAATATTGATCACTGTTTTGTACATTGTGTGACATTTGGTAAATCTGGGGAATCAGAGTGCAGAGTGGACTGTTAAGTCCAGCACTCTGGCTTGTCTAAAGAATACTCCGTGTGCTAAGGAATGTGCTAAGGAATGTGCTAAGGAATGTGAATTGACTCCTGCTGTGCTTCACTGACCAGTCAGGGGAGGTTATTATGGACCAGTTAAAATGTCCCTTTTTCAAGCACTAATTTGTATTCTTATCTAGATAAGAGTGTCTGGAAGTGTATATAAGCAGTGTGTTTTATCAATAAAGGCTGTTCTGTTCTACCCTCCTTAATACAAGTCTTAGCTGTAGAGGGGGTTGGGCTGGGGATTCTCACCTTAGCCACTGCAGGAGCGAATTCACTTGCCTCACCGGTCTACTGACGTAGGGCCTCTGGAAACCCCACCTAGGATCCTGCAGCTACATTCACTATCTCTGCCAGTCTGCCAGGGGGCAGCATCCAGTTGTTCCTGCCTGAGTATCCAGGACCTCCAGGAAGCAGCAGGGCTCCAGCCAGCCAGGGAAGAGGGGCAGCAGCAGCAGCGGTTCAGGAACCGACGACCCCAAAAGGGTCCGGTAAATCCTGGTACCATCACAGTAGGCTATTCCACTTATCTATCACATCTGCTGGAGGGCTATTACACTTATCTATCAAGTCAGCTGGTAGGCTATTCCACGTATCTATCACATCAGGTGGTAGGCTATTCCACTTATCCATCACATCTGCTGGTAGCTATTCCACTTATCTATCACATCTGCTGGTACGCTATTCCACTTATCTATCACATCTTCTGGTAGGCTATTACACTTATCTATCACATCTGCTGGTAGGCTATTCCACTTATCTATCACATCTTCTGGTAGGCTATTCCACTTATCTATCACATCTTCTGGTAGGCAATTCCACTTATCTATCACATCTGCTGGTAGGCTATCACACTTATCTATCACATCTGGTGGTAGGCTATTCCACTTATCTATCACTTCTGCTGGTAGGCTATTCCACTTATCTATCACATTTTCTGGTAGGCTATTCCACTTATCTATCACATCTTCTGGTAGGCAATTCCACTTATCTATCACATCTGCTGGTAGGCTATCACACTTATCTATCACATCTGCTGGTAGGTTATTCCACTTATCTATCACATCTTCTGGTAGGCTATTACACTTATCTATCACATCTTCTGGTAGGCAATTCCACTTATCTATCACATCTGCTGGTAGGCTATTACACTTATCTATCACATCTTCTGGTAGGCTATTACACTTATCTATCACATCTTCTGGCAGGCTATTACACTTATCTATCACATCTTCTGGTAGGTTATTCCACTTATCTATCACATCTGCTGGTAGGCAATTCCACTTATCTATCACATCTGCTGGTAGGCTATTCCACTTATCTATCACATCTGCTGGTAGGCTATTACACTTATCTATCACATCTGCTGGTAGGTTATTCCACTTATCTATCACATCTTCTGGTAGGCAATTCCACTTATCTATCACATCTGCTGGTAGGCTATTACACTTATCTATCACATCTTCTGGTAGGCTATTACACTTATCTATCACATCTTCTGGTAGGCTATTACACTTATCTATCACATCTTCTGGTAGGTTATTCCACTTATCTATCACATCTGCTGGTAGGCTATTCCACTTATCTATCACATCTTCTGGTAGGCTATTCCACTTATCTATCACATCTTCTGGTAGGCAATTCCACTTATCTATCACATCTGCTGGTAGGCTATTCCACTTATCTATCACATCTTCTGGTAGGCAATTTCACTTATCTATCACATCTGCTGGTAGGTTATTCCACTTATCTATCACATCTGCTGGTAGGCTATTCCACTTATCTATCACTTCTGCTGGTAGGCTATTACACTTATCTATCACTTCTGCTGGTAGGCAATTCCACTTATCTATCACTTCTGCTGGTAGGTGTGAACAGATGGAATAATTTAGAACTATAACATTTGAAATATTGATCACTGTTTTGTACATTGTGTGACATTTGGTAAATCTGGGGAATCAGAGTGCAGAGTGGGCTGTTAAGTCCAACACTCTGGCTTGTCTAAAGAATACTCCGTGTGCTAAGGAATGTGCTAAGGAATGTGATTTGACTCCTGCTGTGCTTCACTGACCAGTCAGGGGAGGTTATTATGGACCAGTTAAAATGTCCCTTTTTCAAGCACTAATTTGTATTCTTATCTAGATAAGAGTGTCTGGAAGTGTATATAAGCAGTGTGTTTTATCAATAAAGGCTGTTCTGTTCTACCCTCCTTAATACAAGTCTTAGCTGTAGAGGGGGTTGGGCTGGGGATTCTCACCTTAGCCACTGCAGGAGCGAATTCACTTGCCTCACCGGTCTACTGACGTAGGGCCTCTGGAAACCCCACCTAGGATCCTGCAGCTACATTCACTATCTCTGCCAGTCTGCCAGGGGGCAGCATCCAGTTGTTCCTGCCTGAGTATCCAGGACCTCCAGGAAGCAGCAGGGCTCCAGCCAGCCAGGGAAGAGGGGCAGCAGCAGCAGCGGTTCAGGAACCGACGACCCCAAAAGGGTCCGGTAAATCCTGGTACCATCACAGTAGGCTATTCCACTTATCTATCACATCTGCTGGAGGGCTATTACACTTATCTATCAGGTCAGCTGGTAGGCTATTCCACGTATCTATCACATCAGGTGGTAGGCTATTCCACTTATCCATCACATCTGCTGGTAGGCTATTCCACTTATCTATCACATCTGCTGGTAGGCTATTCCACTTATCTATCACATCTTCTGGTAGGCTATTACACTTATCTATCACATCTGCTGGTAGGCTATTCCACTTATCTATCACATCTTCTGGTAGGCAATTCCACTTATCTATCACATCTGCTGGTAGGCTATCACACTTATCTATCACATCTGGTGGTAGGCTATTACACTTATCTATCACATCTGCTGGTAGGCTATTCCACTTATCTATCACATCTTCTGGTAGGCTATTCCACTTATCTATCACATCTTCTGGTAGGCAATTCCACTTATCTATCACATCTGCTGGTAGGCTATCACACTTATCTATCACATCTGCTGGTAGGCTATTCCACGTATCTATCACATCAGGTGGTAGGCTATTCCACTTATCCATCACATCTGCTGGTAGGCTATTCCACTTATCTATCACATCTGCTGGTAGGCTATTCCACTTATCTATCACATCTTCTGGTAGGCTATTACACTTATCTATCACATCTGCTGGTAGGCTATTCCACTTATCTATCACATCTTCTGGTAGGCAATTCCACTTATCTATCACATCTGCTGGTAGGCTATTACACTTATCTATCACATCTTCTGGTAGGCTATTCCACTTATCTATCACATCTTCTGGTAGGTTATTCCACTTATCTATCACATCTGCTGGTAGGCTATTCCACTTATCTATCACATCTGCTGGTAGGCTATTACACTTATCTATCACATCTGCTGGTAGGTTATTCCACTTATCTATCACATCTGCTGGTAGGCTTTTCCACTTATCTATCACATCTGCTGGTAGGCTATTACACTTATCTATCACATCTGCTGGTAGGTTATTCCACTTATCTATCACATCTGCTGGTAGGCTATTCCACTTATCTATCACATCTGCTGGTAGGCTATTACACTTATCTATCACATCTGCTGGTAGGTTATTCCACTTATCTATCACATCTTCTGGTAGGCAATTCCACTTATCTATCACATCTGCTGGTAGGCTATTACACTTATCTATCACATCTTCTGGTAGGCTATTACACTTATCTATCACATCTTCTGGTAGGCTATTACACTTATCTATCACATCTTCTGGTAGGTTATTCCACTTATCTATCACATCTGCTGGTAGGCTATTCCACTTATCTATCACATCTTCTGGTAGGCAATTTCACTTATCTATCACATCTGCTGGTAGGTTATTCCACTTATCTATCACATCTGCTGGTAGGCTATTCCACTTATCTATCACTTCTGCTGGTAGGCTATTACACTTATCTATCACTTCTGCTGGTAGGCAATTCCACTTATCTATCACTTCTGCTGGTAGGTGTGAACAGATGGAATAATTTAGAACTATAACATTTGAAATATTGATCACTGTTTTGTACATTGTGTGACATTTGGTAAATCTGGGGAATCAGAGTGCAGAGTGGGCTGTTAAGTCCAACACTCTGGCTTGTCTAAAGAATACTCCGTGTGCTAAGGAATGTGCTAAGGAATGTGATTTGACTCCTGCTGTGCTTCACTGACCAGTCAGGGGAGGTTATTATGGACCAGTTAAAATGTCCCTTTTTCAAGCACTAATTTGTATTCTTATCTAGATAAGAGTGTCTGGAAGTGTATATAAGCAGTGTGTTTTATCAATAAAGGCTGTTCTGTTCTACCCTCCTTAATACAAGTCTTAGCTGTAGAGGGGGTTGGGCTGGGGATTCTCACCTTAGCCACTGCAGGAGCGAATTCACTTGCCTCACCGGTCTACTGACGTAGGGCCTCTGGAAACCCCACCTAGGATCCTGCAGCTACATTCACTATCTCTGCCAGTCTGCCAGGGGGCAGCATCCAGTTGTTCCTGCCTGAGTATCCAGGACCTCCAGGAAGCAGCAGGGCTCCAGCCAGCCAGGGAAGAGGGGCAGCAGCAGCAGCGGTTCAGGAACCGACGACCCCAAAAGGGTCCGGTAAATCCTGGTACCATCACAGTAGGCTATTCCACTTATCTATCACATCTGCTGGAGGGCTATTACACTTATCTATCAGGTCAGCTGGTAGGCTATTCCACGTATCTATCACATCAGGTGGTAGGCTATTCCACTTATCCATCACATCTGCTGGTAGGCTATTCCACTTATCTATCACATCTGCTGGTAGGCTATTCCACTTATCTATCACATCTTCTGGTAGGCTATTACACTTATCTATCACATCTGCTGGTAGGCTATTCCACTTATCTATCACATCTTCTGGTAGGCAATTCCACTTATCTATCACATCTGCTGGTAGGCTATCACACTTATCTATCACATCTGGTGGTAGGCTATTACACTTATCTATCACATCTGCTGGTAGGCTATTCCACTTATCTATCACATCTTCTGGTAGGCTATTCCACTTATCAATCACATCTTCTGGTAGGCAATTCCACTTATCTATCACATCTGCTGGTAGGCTATCACACTTATCTATCACATCTGCTGGTAGGCTATTCCACGTATCTATCACATCAGGTGGTAGGCTATTCCACTTATCCATCACATCTGCTGGTAGGCTATTCCACTTATCTATCACATCTGCTGGTAGGCTATTCCACTTATCTATCACATCTTCTGGTAGGCTATTACACTTATCTATCACATCTGCTGGTAGGCTATTCCACTTATCTATCACATCTTCTGGTAGGCAATTCCACTTATCTATCACATCTGCTGGTAGGCTATTACACTTATCTATCACATCTTCTGGTAGGCTATTCCACTTATCTATCACATCTTCTGGTAGGTTATTCCACTTATCTATCACATCTGCTGGTAGGCTATTCCACTTATCTATCACATCTGCTGGTAGGCTATTACACTTATCTATCACATCTGCTGGTAGGTTATTCCACTTATCTATCACATCTGCTGGTAGGCTATTACACTTATCTATCACATCTTCTGGTAGGCTATTCCACTTATCTATCACATCTTCTGGTAGGCTATTACACTTATCTATCACATCTTCTGGTAGGCTATTCCACTTATCTATCACATCTTCTGGTAGGTTATTCCACTTATCTATCACATCTGCTGGTAGGCTATTCCACTTATCTATCACATCTTCTGGTAGGCTATTCCACTTATCTATCACATCTTCTGGTAGGCTATTACACTTATCTATCACATCTTCTGGTAGGCTATTACACTTATCTATCACATCTTCTGGTAGGTTATTCCACTTATCTATCACATCTGCTGGTAGGCTATTCCACTTATCTATCACATCTTCTGGTAGGCTATTCCACTTATCTATCACATCTTCTGGTAGGCAATTCCACTTATCTATCACATCTGCTGGTAGGCTATTCCACTTATCTATCACATCTTCTGGTAGGCAATTTCACTTATCTATCACATGTGCTGGTAGGTTATTCCACTTATCTATCACATCTGCTGGTAGGTTATTCCACTTATCTATCACTTCTGCTGGTAGGCTATTACACTTATCTATCACTTCTGCTGGTAGGCTATTCCACTTATCTATCACTTCTGCTGGTAGGTGTGAACAGATGGAATAATTTAGAACTATAACATTTGAAATATTGATCACTGTTTTGTACATTGTGTGACATTTGGTAAATCTGGGGAATCAGAGTGCAGAGTGGACTGTTAAGTCCAGCACTCTGGTTTGTCTAAAGAATACTCCGTGTGCTAAGGAATGTGATTTGACTCCTGCTGTGCTTCACTGACCAGTCAGGGGAGGTTATTATGGACCAGTTAAAATGTCCCTTTTTCAAGCACTAATTTGTATTCTTATCTAGATAAGAGTGTCTGGAAGTGTATATAAGCAGTGTGTTTTATCAATAAAGGCTGTTCTGTTCTACCCTCCTTAATACAAGTCTTAGCTGTAGAGGGGTTTGGGCTGGGGATTCTCACCTTAGCCACTGTAGGAGCGAATTCACTTGCCTCACCGGTCTACTGACGTAGGGCCTCTGGAAACCCTACCTAGGATCCTGCAGCTAAATTCACTATCTCTGCCAGTCTGCCAGGGGGCAGCATCCAGTTGTTCCTGCCTGAGTATCCAGGACCTCCAGGAAGCAGCAGGGCTCCAGCCAGCCAGGGAAGAGGGGCAGCAGCAGCAGCGGTTCAGGAACCGACGACCCCAAAAGGGTCCGGTAAATCCTGGTACCATCACAGTAGGCTATTCCACTTATCTATCACATCTGCTGGAGGGCTATTACACTTATCTATCAAGTCAGCTGGTAGGCTATTCCACGTATCTATCACATCAGGTGGTAGGCTATTCCACTTATCCATCACATCTGCTGGTAGCTATTCCACTTATCTATCACATCTGCTGGTAGGTTATTCCACTTATCTATCACGTCTGGTGGTAGGCTATTCCACGTATCTATCACATCAGGTGGTAGGCTATTCCACTTATCCATCACATCTGCTGGTAGGCTATTCCACTTATCTATCACATCTGCTGGTAGGCTATTCCACTTATCTATCACATCTTCTGGTAGGCTATTCCACTTATCTATCACATCTTCTGGTAGGCTATTCCACTTATCTATCACATCTTCTGGTAGGCAATTCCACTTATCTATCACATCTGCTTGTAGGCTATCACACTTATCTATCACATCTGGTGGTAGGCTATTACACTTATCTATCACATCTGCTGGTAGGCTATTCCACTTATCAATCACATCTTCTGGTAGGCTATTCCACTTATCTATCACATCTTCTGGTAGGCTATTCCACTTATCTATCACATCTTCTGGTAGGCAATTCCACTTATCTATCACATCTGCTGGTAGGCTATCACACTTATCTATCACATCTGGTGGTAGGCTATTACACTTATCTATCACATCTGCTGGTAGGCTATTCCACTTATCTATCACATCTTCTGGTAGGCTATTCCACTTATCTATCACATCTTCTGGTAGGCAATTCCACTTATCTATCACATCTGCTGGTAGGCTATCACACTTATCTATCACATCTGGTGGTAGGCTATTACACTTATCTATCACATCTGCTGGTAGGCTATTTCACTTATCTATCACATCTTCTGGTAGGCTATTCCACTTATCTATCACATCTTCTGGTAGGCAATTCCACTTATCTATCACATCTGCTGGTAGGCTATCACACTTATCTATCACATCTGCTGGTAGGTTATTCCACTTATCTATCACATCTTCTGTTAGGCTATTCCACTTATCTATCACATCTTCTGGTAGGCAATTCCACTTATCTATCACATCTGCTGGTAGGCTATTACACTTATCTATCACATCTTCTGGTAGGTTATTCCACTTATCTATCACATCTGCTGGTAGGCTATTCCACTTATCTATCACATCTGCTGGTAGGCTATTCCACTTATCTATCACATCTGCTGGTAGGCTATTACACTTATCTATCACATCTTCTGGTAGGCAATTCCACTTATCTATCACATCTGCTGGTAGGCTATTCCACTTATCTGCCACCCTCTCAGTGAAGTAAAACTTCCTTACATTACATTTAAGCCCCTGTCCCTCCAGTTTTAGACTGTCCTAATATTTCTACTGCTTTGAATTAATATCTGTAATTAAATCAATAAGACTTTAGGGAATTTCTCCTCCCCTAGGTCTGTGCCCTTATGTTTCTGTTTGTGCAGATGGTGAGTGTGCATGGCAGGCGGAAACAGGCATTTTCTCCCATGTTTCATATGCCGTTTAAACCAATCAGATGGCAGGAAAAGGAATCATGTGATGACCCAAAACCAACATGTGCAGCTTTGCTTACCTTCAGCACAAATCAAGAGGCCTCTCTCGCTCGCTCTCTCTCCCCCTCAGTCTCTCTCCTTCCCTCACTCTCCCCCTCAGTCTCTCTCCTTCCCTCACTCTCCCTCTCATCCCCTCAGTGTCTCTCTCTTCCCTCTCTCTCTCTTCCCCTCAGTGTCTTGCTCTCTCTCTTCCCTCTCTCTCTCTTCCCCTCAGTGTCTCTCTCTCTCTCTTCCTTCTCCCTCTCATCCCCTCAGTGTCTCTCTCTTCCCTCTCTCTCTCTCTCTTCCCCTCAGTGTCTCTCTCTCTCTCTTCCTTCTCCCTCTCATCCCCTCAGTGTCTCTCTCTTCCCTCTCTCTCTCTTCCCCTCAGTGTCTTGCTCTCTCTCTTCCCTCTCTCTCTCTTCCCCTCAGTGTCTCTCTCTCTCTCTTCCTTCTCCCTCTCATCCCCTCAGTGTCTCTCTCTCTCTCTTCCCTCTCCCTCTCATTCCTTCAGTGTCTCTTTCTCTCTCCCCTCTCATGCCCTGAGTGTCTCTCTCTCTTCCCTCTCCCTTCCATCCCCTCAGTGTCTCTCTCTCTTCCCTCTCCCTCTCATCCCCTCAGTGTCTCTCTCTCTTCCTCTCTCCCTCTCATCCCCTCAGTGTCTCTCTCTCTTCCCTCTCCCTCTCATCCCCTCAGTGTCTCTCTCTCTTCCTCTCTCCCTCTCATCCCCTCAGTGTCTCTCTCTTTCTTCCCTCTCATCCCCTCAGTGTGTCTCTCTCTCGCTCTCATCCCCTCAGTGTGTCTCTCTCTCGCTCTCATCCCCTCAGTGTGTGTGTCTCTCTCTCGCTCTCATTCCCTCAGTGTGTCTCTCTCTCGCTCTCATCCCCTCAGTGTGTCTCTCTCTCGCTCTCATCCCCTCAGTGTGTGTGTCTCTCGCTCTCATCCCCTCAGTGTGTGTCTCTCTCGCTCTCATCCCCTCAGTGTATGTCTCTCTCGCTCTCATCCCCTCAGTGTGTGTCTCTCTCTCCCTCCCTCTCATCCCCTCAGTGTGTGTGTGTCTCTCTCTCTCCCTCTCATCCCCTCAGTGTGTGTCTCTCTCTCCTTCTCATCCCCTCAGTGTATGTCTCTGTCTCGCTCTCATCCCCTCACTGTGTGTCTCTCTCTCATCCCCTCAGTGTGTGTGTCTCTCTCTTTTCCCTCTCCCTCTCATCCCCTCAGTGTATGTCTCTCTCTCCCTCTCATCCCCTCAGTGTATGTCTCTCTCTCGCTCTCATCCCCTCACTGTGTGTCTCTCTCTCTCTCTTTTCCCTCTCGCTCTCATCCCCTCAGTGTGTGTCTCTCTCTCATCCCCTCAGTGTGTGTCTCTCTCTCCCTCTCATCCCCTCAGTGTATGTCTCTCTCTCCCTCTCATCCCCTCAGTGTATGTCTCTCTCTCCCTCTCATCCCCTCAGTGTATGTCTCTCTCTCGCTCTCATCCCCTCAGTGTGTGTCTCTCTCTCATCCCCTCACTGTGTGTCTCTCTCTCTCTCTTTTCCCTCTCGCTCTCATCCCCTCAGTGTGTGTGTCTCTCTCTCCCTCTCATCCCCTCAGTGTGTCTCTCTCTCTCGCTCCCATCCCCTCAGTGTATGTCTCTCTCTCTCCCTCTCATCCCCTCAGTGTGTGTCTCTCTCTCCTTCTCATCCCCTCAGTGTATGTCTCTGTCTCGCTCTCATCCCCTCACTGTGTGTCTCTCTCTCTCTCTTTTCCCTCTCGCTCTCATCCCCTCAGTGTGTGTCTCTCTCTCATCCCCTCAGTGTGTGTCTCTCTCTCCCTCTCATCCCCTCAGTGTATGTCTCTCTCTCTCCCTCTCATCCCCTCAGTGTATGTCTCTCTCTTTTCCCTCTCCCTCTCATCCCCTCAGTGTGTGTCTCTCTCTCATCCCCTCAGTGTGTGTCTCTCTCTCCCTCTCATCCCCTCAGTGTATGTCTCTCTCTCTCCCTCTCATCCCCTCAGTGTATGTCTCTCTCTCCCTCTCATCCCCTCAGTGTGTGTCTCTCTCTTTTCCCTCTCCCTCTCATCCCCTCAGTGTGTGTCTCTCTCTCTCCCTCTCATCCCCTCAGTGTATGTCTCTCTCTCCCTCCCTCTCATCCCCTCAGTGTATGTCTCTCTCTCTCCCTCTCATCCCCTCAGTGTATGTCTCTCTCTCCCTCTCATCCCCTCAGTGTATGTCTCTCTCTCCCTCTCATCCCCTCAGTGTGTGTCTCTCTCTCTCCCTCTCATCCCCTCAGTGTATGTCTCTCTCTCCCTCTCATCCCCTCAGTGTATGTCTCTCTCTCCCTCTCATCCCCTCAGTGTGTGTCTCTCTCTCTCCCTCTCATCCCCTCAGTGTGTGTCTCTCTCTCTCTCCCTCTCATCCCCTCAGTGTATGTCTCTCTCTCCCTCTCATCCCCTCAGTGTATGTCTCTCTCTCCCTCTCATCCCCTCAGTGTATGTCTCTCTCTCCCTCTCATCCCCTCAGTGTGTGTCTCTCTCTCATCCCCTCAGTGCATGTCTCTCTCTCTTTTCCCTCTCCCTCTCATCCCCTCAGTGTATGTCTCTCTCTCCCTCTCATCCCCTCAGTGTGTGTGTCTCTCTCTCTCTCTCATCCCCTCAGTGCGTGTCTCTCTCTCTTTTCCCTCTCCCTCTCATCCCCTCAGTGTGTATGTCTCTCTCTCCCTCTCATCCCTTCAGTGTATGTCTCTCTCTCTCCCTCTCATCCCCTCAGTGTGTGTCTCTCTCTCATCCCCTCAGTGTATGTCTCTCTCTCCCTCTCATCCCCTCAGTATGTGTCTCTCTCTCCCTCTCATCCCCTCAGTGTGTGTGTCTCTCTCTCTCTCCCTCTCAATCCCTCAGTGTGTGTCTCTCTCTCCCTCTCATCCCCTCAGTGTATGTCTCTCTCTCCCTCTCATCCCCTCAGTGTGTGTCTCTCTCTCCCTCTCATCCCCTCAGTGTGTGTCTCTCTCTCTCTCCCTCTCATCCCCTCAGTGTGTGTCTCTCTCTCATCCCCTCAGTGCATGTCTCTCTCTCTTTTCCCTCTCCCTCTCATCCCCTCAGTGTATGTCTCTCTCTCTTTTCCCTCTCCCTCTCATCCCCTCAGTGTGTGTGTCTCTCTCTCTCTCTCATCCCCTCAGTGCGTGTCTCTCTCTCTTTTCCCTCTCCCTCTCATCCCCTCAGTGTGTCTCTCTCTCTCCCTCTCATCCCCTCAGTGTATGTCTCTCTCTCTCCCTCTCATCCCCTCAGTGTATGTCTCTCTCTCCCTCTCATCCCCTCAGTGTATGTCTCTCTCTCTCCCTCTCATCCCCTCAGTGTGTGTCTCTCTCTCATCCCCTCAGTGTGTGTCTCTCTCTCATCCCCTCAGTGTGTGTCTCTCTCTCCCTCTCATCCCCTCACTGTGTGTCTCTCTCTCTCCCTCTCATCCCCTCAGTGTGTGTCTCTCTCTCTCTCCCTCTCATCCCCTCAGTGTATGTCTCTCTCTCCCTCTCATCCCCTCAGTGTATGTCTCTCTCTCCCTCTCATCCCCTCAGTGTGTGTCTCTCTCTCATCCCCTCAGTGCATGTCTCTCTCTCTTTTCCCTCTCCCTCTCATCCCCTCAGTGTATGTCTCTCTCTCCCTCTCATCCCCTCAGTGTGTGTCTCTCTCTCCCTCTCATCCCCTCAGTGTGTGTCTCTCTCTCTCTCCCTCTCATCCCCTCAGTGTGTGTCTCTCTCTCATCCCCTCAGTGCATGTCTCTCTCTCTTTTCCCTCTCCCTCTCATCCCCTCAGTGTATGTCTCTCTCTCCCTCTCATCCCCTCAGTGTGTGTCTCTCTCTCCCTCTCATCCCCTCAGTGTATGTCTCTCTCTCCCTCTCATCCCCTCAGTGTATGTCTCTCTCTCCCTCTCATCCCCTCAGTGTGTGTCTCTCTCTCATCCCCTCAGTGCATGTCTCTCTCTCTTTTCCCTCTCCCTCTCATCCCCTCAGTGTGTGTGTCTCTCTCTCCCTCTCATCCCCTCAGTGTGTGTGTCTCTCTCTCTCTCTCATCCCCTCAGTGCGTGTCTCTCTCTCTTTTCCCTCTCCCTCTCATCCCCTCAGTGTATGTCTCTCTCTCCCTCTCATCCCCTCAGTGTATGTCTCTCTCTCTCCCTCTCATCCCCTCAGTGTGTGTCTCTCTCTCATCCCCTCAGTGTGTGTCTCTCTCTCATCCTCTCAGTGCGTGTCTCTCTCTCCCTCTCATCCCCTCAGTGTGTGTCTCTCGCTCTCATCCTCTCAGTGCGTGTCTCTCTCTCCCTCTCATCCCCTCAGTGTGTGTCTCTCGCTCTCATCCTCTCAGTGCGTGTCTCTCTCTCTCTCCCTCTCATCCCCTCAGTGTGTCTCTCTCTCTCTCCCTCTCATCCCCTCAGTGTGTCTCTCTCTCTCTCCCTCTCATCCCCTCAGTGTATGTCTCTCTCTCCCTCCCTCTCATCCCCTCAGTGTGTGTGTCTCTCTCTCTCTCTCATCCCCTCAGTGTGTGTCTCTCTCCCTCGCTCTCCTCCCCATTTCTCACACTCTCACTCAGGACTGGATTTCCCAATAGACAGAGTAGACAGCTGCCTAGAGCTCCAAATGTTGAGGGGAGGTGCCTTAGCTTTGCTGGCCACACCCATATTCTGATTTGTGGGTGTGTCCAGAGCAATTCCTGCACCAAGTTATATCCCTTTACAGGCTATTTAACCCCTTGGATACTATAGCGATCTCCAACACATTGCTCTCTCTGGTAACCAAGGGGTTAAAGCTTGTTTCGTGCTTCCTTATTATAGTCCAAGGGTATTTTCTGTACCAGAAAATATTGGATAGGACTGGTTCAGAGTTATGTGAAGTGTGGGGGTGTGGCCATGGGTGCCTAGAGTGCCTTGCCTAGGGGCGTCTGGGATGTAAATCCGGTCCTACTCCCAGTCTGTCTCATTCTCTCATCCATTCCCTGTACCAAGGTCCCTTCCTCCCTCCTCCTACTCCATCTATCTTCCCTCTATCTTTCCTGCACTTTACTTCACTCCCTCCCTTTTACCTGGCTTTACTTCACTTCATCTCTCTTCCCCGCTCTTTACTTCACTTCATCTCTCTTCCCCGCTCTTCACTTCATCTCTCTTCCCCGCTCTTCACTTCATCTCTCTTCCCCGCTCTTTACTTCACTTCATCTCTCTTCCCCGCTCTTTACTTCACTTCATCTCTCTTCCCCGCTCTTTACTTCATCTCTCTTCCCCGCTCTTTACTTCACTTCATCTCTCTTCCCCGCTCTTTACTTCACTTCATCTCTCTTCCCCTCTCTTTACTTCACTTCATCTCTCTTCCCCGCTCTTCACTTCATCTCTCTTCCCCGCTCTTTACTTCACTTCATCTCTCTTCCCCGCTCTTTACTTCACTTCATCTCTCTTCCCCGCTCTTTACTTCATCTCTCTTCCCCGCTCTTTACTTCATCTCTCTTCCCCGCTCTTTACTTCACTTCATCTCTCTTCCCCGCTCTTTACTTCATCTCTCTTCCCCGCTCTTCACTTCACTTCATCTCTCTTCCCCGCTCTTCACTTCACTTCATCTCTCTTCCCCGCTCTTTACTTTATCTCTCTTCCCCGCTCTTCACTTCATCTCTCTTCCCCGCTCTTTACTTCACTTCATCTCTCTTCCCCGCTCTTTACTTCATCTCTCTTCCCCGCTCTTTACTTCACTTCATCTCTCTTCCCCGCTCTTTACTTCACTTCATCTCTCTTCCCCGCTCTTTACTTTACTTCATCTCTCTTCCCCGCTCTTCACTTCATCTCTCTTCCCCGCTCTTTACTTCACTTCATCTCTCTTCCCCGCTCTTTACTTTACTTCATCTCTCTTCCCCGCTCTTCACTTCATCTCTCTTCCCCGCTCTTCACTTCACTTCATCTCTCTTCCCCGCTCTTTACTTTACTTCATCTCTCTTCCCCGCTCTTCACTTCACTTCATCTCTCTTCCACGCTCTTTACTTCATCTCTCTTCCCCGCTCTTTACTTCATCTCTCTTCCCCGCTCTTTACTTCACTTCATCTCTCTTCCCCGCTCTTTACTTCACTTCATCTCTCTTCCCCGCTCTTCACTTCACTTCATCTCTCTTCCCCGCTCTTTACTTTACTTCATCTCTCTTCCCCGCTCTTTACTTCACTTCATCTCTCTTCCCCGCTCTTCACTTCACTTCATCTCTCTTCCACGCTCTTTACTTCACTTCATCTCTCTTAACCGCTCTTTACTTCATCTCTCTTCCCCGCTCTTTACTTCATCTCTCTTCCCCGCTCTTTACTTCAGTTCATCTCTCTTCCCCGCTCTTTACTTCACTTCATCTCTCTTCCCCGCTCTTTACTTCACTTCATCTCTCTTCCCCGCTCTTTACTTCACCTCATCTCTCTTCCCCGCTCTTCACTTCACTTCATCTCTCTTCCCCGCTCTTTACTTTACTTCATCTCTCTTCCCCGCTCTTTACTTCATCTCTCTTCCCCGCTCTTTACTTCATCTCTCTTCCCCGCTCTTTACTTCACTTCATCTCTCTTCCCCGCTCTTTACTTCACTTCATCTCTCTTCCCCGCTCTTTACTTCACTTCATATCTCTTCCCCGCTCTTTACTTCACTTCATCTCTCTTCCCCGCTCTTTACTTCATCTCTCTTCCCCGCTCTTTACTTCACTTCATATTCTTCCCTGCACTGTACTTCACTCCCTCTTTCTTTCCTGTGCTTTAATTCACTCCCTCTCTCTTCCCTGCACTTCACTCCCTCTCTCTTCTCTGCACTTTACTTCACTCCCTCTCTCTTCCCTGTGCTTCACTCCCTCTCTCTTTCCTGCACTTTACTTCACCCTCTCACTGTTCCCTGCACTTTACTTCTCTACCTCTGTCTTCCCTGGGCATTACTACACTCCCTCTCTCTTCCCTGCACTTTACTTCACTCCCTCTCTCTTCCCTATGCTTTACTTCACTCTCTCTCTCTACCTGCACTTCACTCCCTCTCTCTTCCCTGCACTTTACTTCACCCTCTCACTGTTCCCTGCACTTTACTTCTCTCCCTCTGTCTTCCCTGGGCATTACTACACTCCCTCTCTCTTCCCTGCACTTTACTTCACTCCCTCTCTCTTCCCTGCACTTTACTTCACTTCCTCTGTCTTCCCTGGGCATTACTACACTCCCTCTCTCTTCCCTGCACTTTACTTCACTCCCTCTCTCTTCTCTGCACTTTACTTCACTCTCTCTCTCTTTCCTGCACTTTACTTCACTCCCTCTCTTTTCCCTGCACTTTACTTCACTCCCTCTCTCTTCCCTGCACTTTACTTCACTCCCTCTCTCTTACCTGCACTTTACTTCACTCCCTCTCTCTTCTCTGCACTTTACTTCACTCTCTCTCTCTTTCCTGCACTTTACTTCACTCCCTCTCTTTTCCCTGCACTTTACTTCACTCCCTCTCTCTTCCCTGCACTTTACTTCACTCCCTCTCTCTTCTCTGCACTTTACTTCACTCTCTCTCTCTTTCCTGCACTTTACTTCACTCCCTCTCTTTTCCCTGCACTTTACTTCACTCCCTCTCTCTTCCCTGCACTTTACTTCACTCCCTCTCTCTTAGCTGTTCTCTCCCTGTTTTCCTCTCAGTCATACTCTCTCTCTCTCCACCTATCACTATATCTCTTATTTACTCCCTCTCTCCTTTCTCTCCCTCTCTCCTTTCTCTCACTCTACCTCTGATTCATTCCACGTTATTCAGCCAGAACCATAGTGAATCTGGGAAAGACTTTCTGGAAATAAAGTTGTTTCATTTCCGTTTCCCACACAGAAGAGAGAGAGAAACGCAGAATGAAAGCAAATGGTCTAAAAGGGTCTTTTCATCTGTATGTTTCTGTTGTTTCTAGGAAGGAAACATGTCCTGGTGGTGATCGATGACCTGGATGACACCAGTGACGAGGAGAAATCCAGGATCCTGCAGAACCAGCCCAGTATCCGGCAATGGGCCCAGGAGCTCTTCCTGTTTTCAGCAGAAGACAAAGTCCATCTCAGTTCTGTCCATACATCTCAGCCCTCGGCAGACAGATACCAGAATCCTCTGGACTCTGTGAGCAAAAAGCTGGAACTCATGAAAGGTCTGATTCGTGGTAAAAAGGGTGAGTGTCAGTGGGGTCTGTGCATAGACAGGTGTCACATTGAGACTGCACAGCGAGGCTGATATACTAAGGCAAATGGAGAAATTCTGGGGCAAACTAACACCCTGTTGTGTTGAAGACCTCTCTCATTCAGGGTGTGAGAAATCCCATTTAATTCAGTGTGGATTTTGGGAATGTTTATCGATTCCATATGATCCAGGTGGTTTGGTCATCCTCCGAGTCCTGGATTTCGCATCACTGGTTTTATCCCACAGTGTCCTATTGATGTCTATAGAGATAAAACCAGTGATTAAATCATCACCTGCCATGGAACCAGGCCAGTCAACTGGAAACCTAAAAACTTATGGCAGCACAGAGGAATTATCATGGCTTTAGTGTCAGGACTTATAACCCCTCGTTCCGTTATATTTACACTGTGCATCAATGTGTGGAAACACTATCGCCTAAAATCATCTGGGCTTATACACACTTACATCTCCTGTTCCCCCTGAAGCCTCTGTAGCAATTCTCAATTTGTTTTCTGAGACCTAAAATCTACTCTTATCATCAAATCTTCTCATCAAAATGAAGAAACCGAATTTGATTCAGGAGGTGACTTAGTTTGTGCCCCTAGGTCTGAGATCGGAGGTGATGGTGGCATTATTATTAATTTGACCAATTTCGAACTCGGGGAGGCACATATTACGCTTCTTAACCCTTATGGACCAGCAGCGGCAGTCATAGAGCTTTTTTTTTTTTTCCCACAATCCGGTTCCAGGCTCCCCGAATGACTTGCAGCCACGGAGGGAGCCCGGAATTCCATGACGGTCCAGGACTGTCATGGGTCCTTAAGGGGTTAATAAGGGGCTCTCCTTCTCCCCATCTAATAAAGGAGATGAGTTTGAGATAATTAAAGACTTACATTTATTTTCAAGGAAGGTCCTATTATGTAAGTTACATGAAGATAGTAAAATGGGTCAAAATATACAAGATCAGGAAGTCCTTAAAATTTTGGAAGATCTTGGTATGGAAGGTGGGGAAACACATGGGGATTAATTCATCTCAAGTAGAATCTAAATTTACAAACCTTAGAAACAAATCCACTACTATGCCAACTCTAAGTCTGAATTCTTCGATCTTCGACCAGAGCTGTCCAAGATGATATTAATAAATTTAATCTGAATGTGAACTATCATGACAACCTTTCAGCAGAGGAACGCATTGCCCTCCATGACTTACAGTCACAAAGAAATTGTCATAAAACTGAGTGACAAGGGGGGCAATGTGGTCCTCATTTCAGAAGGTTGTTATGTTAAAGAGATTAAACGACAACTTAATGATAGAAACTGCTATGAGCCTCTTAAGGAAGATCCTACTAAACAGATTCAAGAAAAACTTAAGAAAATGTTGGAATTGGAATGGGAGGAAGGGCTAATATCTAACAGAGAGAAAGAATATATGTGGGTGGAGAACCCTGTAACTCTGACCATGTATATTCTACCTAAGATTCACAAGTGTTTGAAGTCACCACCTGGTCATCCTGTGATATCAGGAATAGGAAATGTGTCGGAAAGAGTGAGTCAGTATATAGATGAACGTTTGAAACCCTTTTTTAAAACCCTCCCTTCCTATGTGGAAAACACTGGTGATGTCATCCGAAGGCTGTTGGGATCGATGTAAGGATGGACTCCCTTCTCGTCACGATGGATGTGGAGTCCCTCTATACATCGATTCCCAACCATGCCGGTTTGAGAGCATGTCAAACATATTATGATTCAGTGAGATCTGAATACAGTCATCAAAATGAATTTATAATTGAACTTCTGGAGTTTGTCCTCAATAATACCTGTTTTATGTTTGGTGGCCACTTTTTTCGTCAGTGTAGAGGTGTGGCCATGGGGGCAATGTGCATCCTAACCTACGTGTGTCTCCACCTGGGCTGGTGGGAGCAGTTCGTGGTGGGGGACGTGCATGGGTTTGGGGTTCACGTTGCCCTCTGGCTCTGCTACATAGATTATGTTTTTGTGATATGGGAAGGAACAAGAGAAGATTTGGAGATCTTCGTATCAGACTTGAATTGTAATGACCTTAATATCAAGTTAATGTTTCAATGTAGTTCTGAGGAGGTCGATTTTCTGGATTTGAAGATTTATAAGAAAGGAGATAGGTTGCATACTACTACATATAGGAAACCTACAGCATGTAATACATTGTTGCATGCAAAGAGCCATCATCTTCGGACCCAGAAAAAAAGGCATTCCTTATGGTCAATATGTTCATTTACGTAGTAATTGTTCTGACATTGGGGAATACAGGGAGAAATCTAGGGAGTTAACAGCCAGATTCCTTGATAGGGGTTAACCCTTCCCTTCCCTTCAAAGAGACTACCAAAAAGCTTATCATCTTAATCATGAAGAAATTTTGTTTGGGAGAAAGGCCAAGGAAAGGGATAACAGACTTAGATTTGTAACTACTTTTGGGAGTCACTGGCCTGTTCTTAGAAGTTTATTGGTGAAGCATTGGCACTTGTTGACACAAAATACCTCTTTGGCTAAAATCTTAGGGGATTATCCAGCATTGGTTGCACGCAGGGCCCCAAATTTGAGGGACAAGTTAGTACATACTGTTTGGGAGCCTAAATATTTAAAATCAAACTGGTTTGGTAAAAGCCAGATTAAGGGAACGTTCAGTTGTGGATCATGTCAGGCTTGCAAATTTATCTGCAAGAGTAAAATGTTTTATAACTGTGATGGTTCTAAGTATTATAATATGAGGGGCCTGATAAATTGTCACACAAGGAGTGTCATTTATCAACTGATCTGTCCTTGTAATAAAATATATGTTGGAAAAACTTATAGAGAATTAAGAAGATGGATTCTGGAGCACAAATGTGATATTAAAACGAAAGGACATGGAAAGTTCTGTGGCACGTAATTTCCTTGAGTTTTACAATGGTGACAGTGAGGGACTTAGGGTGATGGGAGTGGAGAAAGTTGTAATTGGCGTACGGGGAGGCAATCTGGACAGAAAATTGTTACAGCGAGAGGCCAGATGGATTTATGTATTAGGGGATATGGCCCCAAATGGGCTTAATGAGGAAATATCATATAAGGCCTTTCTATGCTATAAATTATAATAATGTTTTATGTCTTTGGTTTGGGCTCCTGTTCTATCAGTTGACTTGGTACCCTAAATGAGAATGATTTAGTAATCTCTGATGAGGATGATTTGGTAATCTCTGATGAGGATGATTTGGTAATCACTGATGAGGATGATTTAGTAATTACTGATAAGGATGATTTAGTAATCACTGGTGAGAATGATTTAGTAATCTCTGATGAGACTGACTTAGTAATCACTGATGAGGATGATTTAGTAATCACTGATGAGAATGATTTAGTAATCACTGATGAGGATGATTTAGTAATCACGGATGAGAATGATTTCATAATCTCTGATGCGAATGATTTAGTAATCACTGATGAGGATGATTTAGTAATCTCTGATGAGAATGATTTAGTAATCTCTGATGCGAATGATTTAGTAATCACTGATGAGGATGATTTAGTAAACAATGAAGGGATGATTCAGTAATCACTGATGATGATGATTTAGTAATCACTGATGAGGATGATTTAGTAATCTCTGATGAGGATGATTTAGTAATCACTGATGAGGATGATTTAGCAATCACTGATGAGGATGATTTAGTAATCACTGATGAAGATGATTTAGTAATCACTGATGAGGATGATTTGGTAATCACTGATGAGGATGATTTGGTAATCACTGATGAGAATGATTTAGTAACCACTGATGAAGATGATTTGGTAATCACTGATGAAGATGATTTGGTAATCACTGATGAAGATGATTTGGTAATCACTGGTGAGGATGATTTAGCAATCACTGATGAGGATGATTTAGTAATCACTGATGAGGATGATTTAGTAATCACTGATGAGGATGATTTAGTAATCACTGATGAGAATGATTTAGTAATCACTGATGAGGATGATTTGGTAACCACTGATGAAGATGATTTGGTAATCACTGATGAAGATGATTTGGTAATCACTGATGAAGATGATTTGGTAATCACTGGTGAGGATGATTTAGCAATCACTGATGAGGATGATTTAGTAATCACTGATGAGGATGATTTGGTAACCACTGATGAAGATGATTTGGTAATCACTGATGAAGATGATTTGGTAATCACTGATGAAGATGATTTGGTAATCACTGGTGAGGATGATTTAGCAATCACTGATGAGGATGATTTAGTAATCACTGGTGAGGATGATTTAGCAATCACTGATGAGGATGATTTAGTAATCACTGATGAGGATGATTTGGTAATCACTGATGAAGATGATTTGGTAATCACTGATGAGGATGATTTAGTAATCACTGATGAGGATGATTTAGTAATCACTGATGAGAATGATTTAGTAATCACTGATGAGGATGATTTGGTAACCACTGATGAAGATGATTTGGTAATCACTGATGAAGATGATTTGGTAATCACTGATGAAGATGATTTGGTAATCACTGGTGAGGATGATTTAGCAATCACTGATGAGGATGATTTAGTAATCACTGATGAGGATGATTTGGTAATCACTGATGAGAATGATTTAGTAATCACTGATGAGAATGATTTGGTAATCACTGATGAGGATGATTTAGTAATCACTGATGAGGATGATTTGGTAATCACTGATGAGGATGATTTAGTAATCACTGATGAGGATGATTTAGTAATCACTGATGAGGATGATTTGGTAATCACTGATGAAGATGATTTGGTAATCACTGATGAGGATGATTTAGTAATCACTGATGAGGATGATTTAGTAATCACTGATGAGAATGATTTAGTAATCACTGATGAGGATGATTTGGTAACCACTGATGAAGATGATTTGGTAATCACTGATGAAGATGATTTGGTAATCACTGGTGAGGATGATTTAGCAATCACTGATGAGGATGATTTAGTAATCACTGATGAGGATGATTTGGTAACCACTGATGAAGATGATTTGGTAATCACTGATGAAGATGATTTGGTAATCACTGGTGAGGATGATTTAGCAATCACTGATGAGGATGATTTAGTAATCACTGATGAGGATGATTTGGTAATCACTGATGAGAATGATTTAGTAATCACTGATGAGGATGATTTGGTAACCACTGATGAAGATGATTTGGTAATCACTGATGAAGATGATTTGGTAATCACTGATGAGGATGATTTGGTAATCACTGATGAGAATGATTTAGTAATCACTGATGAGAATGATTTAGTAATCACTGATGAGGATGATTTGGTAATCACTGATGAGGATGATTTAGCAATCACTGATGAGGATGATTTAGTAATCACTGATGAGGATGATTTGGTAATCACTGATGAAGATGATTTGGTAATCACTGATGAGAATGATTTAGTAATCACTGATGAGGATGATTTGGTAATCACTGATGAAGATGATTTGGTAATCACTGATGAGGATGATTTGGTAATCACTGATGAAGATGATTTAGTAATCACTGATGAGAATGATTTAGTAATCACTGATGAAGATGATTTGGTAATCACTGATGAGGATGATTTAGTAATCACTGATGAAGATGATTTAGTAATCACTGATGAGAATGATTTAGTAATCACTGATGAAGATGATTTGGTAATCACTGATGAGGATGATTTAGTAATCACTGATGAGGATGATTTAGTAATCACTGATGAAGATGATTTGGTAATCACTGATGAAGATGATTTAGTAATCACTGATGAAGATGATTTGGTAATCACTGATGAGGATGATTTGGTAATCACTGATGAAGATGATTTGGTAATCACTGATGAAGATGATTTAGTAATCACTGATGAAGATGATTTGGTAATCACTGATGAGGATGATTTGGTAATCACTGATGAAGATGATTTGGTATTCATTGATGAGGATGATTTAGTAATCACTGGTGAGAATGATTTAGTAATCACTGATGAGGATGATTTGGTAATCACTGATGAAGATGATTTAGTAAACACTGATGAAGATGATTTAGTAATCACTGATGAGGATGATTTAGTAATCACTGATGAAGATGATTTGGTAATCACTGATGAAGATGATTTAGTAATCACTGATGAGGATGATTTAGTAATCACTGATGAAGATGATTTGGTGATCACTGATGAAGATGATTTGGTATTCATTGATGAGGATGATTTGGTAATCACTGATGAGGATGATTTAGTAAACACTGATGAGGATGATTTAGTAATCACTGATGAGGATGATTTGGTAATCACTGATGAGGATGATTTAGTAATCACTGATGAGGATGATTTAGTAATCACTGATGAAGATGATTTGGTGATCACTGATGAAGATGATTTAGTAATCACTGATGAGGATGATTTAGTAATCACTGATGAAGATGATTTAGTAAACACTGATGAAGATGATTTGGTAATCATTGATGAAGATGATTTAGTAATCACTGATGAGGATGATTTAGTAATCATTGATGAGGATGATTTAGTAATCACTGATGAGGATGATTTGGTAATCACTGATGAGGATGATTTAGTAATCACTGATGAGGATGATTTGGTAATCACTGATGAGGATGATTTAGTAATCACTGATGAGGATGATTTGGTAATCACTGATGAGGATGATTTAGTAATCACTGATGAGGATGATTTAGTAATCACTGATGAGGATGATTTAGTAAACACTGATGAGGATGATTTGGTAATCACTGATGAGGATGATTTGGTGATCACTGATGAAGATGATTTAGTAATCATTGATGAGGATGATTTAGTAATCACTGATGAGGATGATTTAGTAATCACTGATGAGGATGATTTGGTAATCACTGATGATGATGATTTAGTAATCATTGATGAGGATGATTTAGTAATCACTGATGAGGATGATTTGGTAATCACTGATGAGAATGATTTAGTAATCACTGATGAGGATGATTTGGTGATCACTGATGAGGATGATTTGGTGATCACTGATGAAGATGATTTAGTAATCACTGATGAGGATGATTTGGTAATCACTGATGAGAATGATTTAGTAATCACTGATGAGGATGATTTAGTAATCACTGATGAAGATGATTTGGAAATCACTGATGATGATGATTTAGTAATCACTGATGAGGATGATTTAGTAATCACTGATGAAGATGATTTGGTATTCATTGATGAGGATGATTTAGTAATCACTGATGAGCATGACTTTTCTTGTGGTAAAACCAGTTAACTTGAGAAGCCCCTGCCTCATACAAAGCAGAAGTTCTCTTTACACCCAAATGAGATGAAGCAGATGCCACCTCCTCAGGGCCATTTACATTTAAATGCTGTCAGAGTAAATTGAGTGGGGATAAGCTCTGGGGCTAATGTAAGTAGAAGTGAAGTGAAATGCGTTTTGGTTTCGCTGCCCTAGTACTGTGTATTAAATAGACCTGATGGTGTCCAGCTTGGAAATCCTTCATTAGGGTCCAAGTAGGATGTCAGCAGAACCCAATGGGACAGAACTGCTTTCTTCAGTCAGTCTCTTCTGCAACCAGGGCACTATGTGAGTTATGGTTGTCCTTTACAGGTGGAATACACCTTTTTTATGAAAACGTGTAGAGTTCTGTTCTTGCTGAGTAAAACACAACACCCCATTCCATTAGCACCCCCACTTCTAGGAGATTTTTCATTCAAAAGTTATAACAACTCAAATATATTTTTCCCAATAAACTGCAGATTTGTATTATGGTACCCTGTGTCACAATGCCTTACCTCAGCCTGTGCCATTCTCCCAAGAGCAAGGTTCTGGACTGAAGCTCTGGTGTCACTGGCTGCACCCCTCATTGCCTGCGGACTGGTCGCGCATGGATCCTTGTTACTGGCATCATGAATCAGGCACTTGCCTGGACGCCTGTTATAGGCCCAGCCTGGGGGACCTAATTGGTTCTGCATTCCCTTACTCCTTTATAAACCTCTCTGGTCCTGTGTATCATTACTTTTACGTTGTTGTTCTGTGCAGTTCTAGTTCCAGTTGCTCCTGTATCCTGTGTATGACCCGGCTTGTCTGACCATCCATTCTGGTGCTGACCTGTGGCTCTGTCTGACCATTCTTCTGTGCGCTCCTTTGTCTGTAGACATCCAATCTGGTGCAGACCTGGCTGACTACCCTCTCTGTGTATGTCCCTGGTTTGTCTGACTATCCAACCTGGTGCTGACCTGTGGCTCTGTCTATTCACTCCACCGTGTTACTGTTTCCCACAGACATCCATTCTGGTGTGGAACTTGGGCACTGGCAGACTCCGAGCTTACTGACTGCAGGCGTGAGTCAGTAGTATCCTTGTTGCCATCCGTATTGGAGATGAGCTCTTACCTACTGACTGTAGGCGTGAGTCAGTATTCTCCCTCGTACTACCTGCGGGAGACTTCGGGCCCTACCCTGTGCTCCACTCGTTATCATTGAGACTACCAGTTGGCTCCAGCCTAGTCTCCACCAGTTGTGTTTGACATTGTGGCGGCTCCTATTCCTGATAGAGTCTCTATCCTATCTAGTCACCCTCTGCCCTATATTATCATTGATATTCATTACTATTATAATTCTAAATAAAGGTGATTTTAACTATACCGTCTGACTCCTTGTCTTGCTTGATAACCAAAACACCCAGATGGCGCAGTCCCTATAATTTACTGCAGATTTTATCGTGGTACCCAGATGGCGCTATTCCTATCATTTACTATACAGAACCGTAGTCTTTGACTCAAACTCTCCTTCAGACATTTGATAAAAGTTTAATCAAACAAAACAAAGTTGAACTGTAATAATAATGTTTAAAAGATAAATCCCTCAACAGTGGGATGTCCCTTGTTCTACTCCGTAGGAAAGGTCCTATAACATATATTTTAATTAAAACTAGTTTACTTTCCCTTTAAAGGGTCGCAATAGGGTCAATAGAAGACCCTCTCTGTAACATGGTAGTGCCCCCAGGTCAGTGGTAGCCATCCCAGGTCCTCAGGGATTACCAACAGGGCATGTTTTCAAGACCTCCCAGTTGGAGCACAGAGGGACTAATTAGGGGATCAGTCCCCCCTGTGCTCATTCAGGGACATCCTAAAAACACGTCCTGCTTGGTACCCTCTGAGGAACTTTTTTGGCTGTCCCTGCTCAGCACTATGGGTAATGAGTTCTGTTTACTTAGAATTCCTATGTTTTCATATGGTCCCCATGCTAATCCTGGAGATCTGCAGGGCTGGGTCATGTCAGCTCCTCACCTTGCACCCATGGGGGTAAAAGCAAGACTGCTCTCCTCTCAATAGAAGCAAATGCATGGATAGTGGTTCTTTATAGAGAGGAAATCAATCTCCCATTAGTGCCATGTGAAGTGCTGACATTATCCAGCCCTGCAGATCTCTGTGATCTCCAAGACAAACCACAGGAAATGAGAGGAGTTCTAAGCTATAGGAAAGGTCTTTTATTGACCCTATACTGCCCCTTTAAATGAGACATGAGAACCATTAATAATCCATTTAGTAGAATGGATAATTTATATTATTTATTATGTTTTTTTCCCAGGAAATGTGACAGAAGAAACGGAGAAGGGTCAGACACCTTATAATCATCCGGGGCGGAACGAGTCTGCTCGGAACGGTCCTAAGTGTCAGGTAATTCACATGTCTCTGCAGGAGGGACGGTACACAAATCCTTATGGGCCATATGTACAGAGAGAATGGAGCAACTCTGAGTAAATACCTATGTGGGACGTTTAACCCGTTGAATGCAGAGCTGAAGCAATACAGAGCTTCACCATGCACTGGTGACTTGTGTGACACTCAAGGGACTAAATGCTCCTTTTAAATCAGTGTGGAATTAGGCAATGTTTACTTGTTCCCTGTGACCAGTTGGATTCCTCCACATTATTATATCAGGTGCTCCAGCACTCAAAGGGTTAAACACAGATCACAATCAAATCACAATCAATTCAAAACACAATCAAATCAATTCAAATCACAATCGGTTCTAATCAAATCACAATCTAATCAAATCACAATCAGTTTGAATCAAATCACAATCAATTTGACTCAAATCACAATCAATTCAAATCAGATCGCAATCAATTCAAATAAATTCAAATACAATCACTTCAAATCAAATTACAATCAATTCAAACCAAATAACAATCATTTCAAATAAATTCAAATCAAATCACAATCAATTAAAATCAGATCGCACTCAATTCAAATCACAATCAATTTGAATCTAATCACAATCAATTCAAATAAATAAATAGATCCATTCATATCACAGTGTGTGGACTCTGCCTAGATCCTTACATATCACAGTGTGTGGACTCTGCCTAGATCCATTCATATCACAGTGTGTGGACTAGATCCATTCATATCACAGTGTGTGGACTAGATCCATTCATATCACAGTGTGTGGACTCTGCCTAGATCCATTCATATCACAGTGTGTTGACTAGATCCATGCATATCACAGTGTGTGGGCTCTGCCTAGATCCATTCATATCACAGCGTGTGGACTAGATCCATTCATATCACAGTGTGTGGGCTCTGTCTAGATCCATTCATTTCACAGTGTGTGGACTAGATCCATTCATATCACAGTATGTGGACACTGCCTAGATCAATTCATATCACATTGTGTGGACTAGATCCATTCATATCACAGTGTGTGGACTCTGCCTAGATCCATTCATATCACAGCGTGTGGACTAGATCCATTCATATCACAGTGTGTGGGCTCTGTCTAGATCCATTCATTTCACAGTGTGTGGACTAGATCCATACATATCACAGTGTATGGACTCTGCCTAGATCCATTCATATCATAATGTGTGGACTAGATCCATTCATATCACAGTGTGTGGACTCTGTCTAGATCCATTCATTTTACAGTGTGTTTACTAGATCCATTCATATCACAGAGTGTGAACTAGATCCATTCATATCACAGTGTGTGAGCGCTACCTAGATCCATTCTTATCACAGAGTGTGAACTAGATCCATTCATATCACAGAGTGTGGACTCTGCCTAGATCCATTCATATCACAGTGTGTGGACTCTGCCTAGATCCATTCATATCACAGTGTGTGGACTAGATCCATTCATATCACATTGTGTGGACTAGATCCATTCAAATCACAATGTGTGGACTAGATTCATTCATATCACATTGTGTGGACTAGATCCATTCATACCACATTGTGTGGACTAGATCCATTCATATCACAGTGTGTGGACTCTGCCTAGATCCATTCATATCACAGTGTGTGGACTAGATCCATTCATATCACATTGTGTGGACTAGATCCATTCAAATCACAATGTGTGGACTAGATTCATTCATATCACATTGTGTGGACTAGATCCATTCATACCACATTGTGTGGACTAGATCCATTCATATCACAGTGTGTGGGCTCTGTCTAGATCCATTCATATCACAGTGTGTGGACTAGATCCATTCATATCACATTGTGTGGACTAGATCCATTCATATCACAATGTGTGGACTAGATTCATTCATATCACATTGTGTGGACTAGATCCATTCATATCATAGTGTGTGGACTCTGCCTAAATCCATTCATATCACAGTGTGTGGACTAGATCCATTCATATCACAGTGTGTGGACTAGATCCATTCATATCACAGTGTGTGGACTCTGCCTAGATCCATTCATATCACTGTGTGTGGACTCTGTCTAGATCCATTCATTTCACAGTATGTGGACTCTGCCTAGATCAGTTCATATCACATTGTGTGGACTAGATCCATTCATATCACAGTGTGTGCACTCTGTCTAGATCCATTCATTTCACAGTGTGTGGACTCTGCCTAGATCCATTCATTTCACAGTGTGTGGACTAGATTCATTCATATCACATTGTGTGGACTAGATCCATTCATATCACAATGTGTGGACTAGATTCATTCATATCACATTGTGTGGACTAGATCCATTCATATCATAGTGTGTGGACTCTGCCTAAATCCATTCATATCACAGTGTGTGGACTAGATCCATTCATATCACAGTGTGTGGACTAGATCCATTCATATCACAGTGTGTGGACTCTGCCTAGATCCATTCATATCACTGTGTGTGGACTCTGTCTAGATCCATTCATTTCACAGTATGTGGACTCTGCCTAGATCAGTTCATATCACATTGTGTGGACTAGATCCATTCATTTCACAGTGTGTGGACTCTGTCTAGATCCATTCATTTCACAGTGTGTGGACTCTGCCTAGATACATTCATATCACAGTGTGTGGACTCTGCCTGGATCCATTCATATCACAGTGTGTGGGCTCCAACTAGATCCATTCATATCACAGTGTGCGGACTAGATCCATTCATATCACAGTGTGTGGACTCTGTTAGATCCATTCATATCACAGTGTGTGGACTCTACCTAGATCCATTCATATCACAGTGCGTGGACTCTGCCTAGATCCATTCATATCATAATGTGTGGACTAGATCCATTCATATCACAGTGTGTGGACTCTGTCTAGATCCATTCATTTTACAGTGTGTTTACTAGATCCATTCATATCACAGAGTGTGAACTAGATCCATTCATATCACAGTGTGTGAGCGCTACCTAGATCCATTCTTATCACAGAGTGTGAACTAGATCCATTCATATCACAGAGTGTGGACTCTGCCTAGATCCATTCATATCACAGTGTGTGGACTCTGCCTAGATCCATTCATTTCACAGTGTGTGGACTAGATTCATTCATATCACATTGTGTGGACTAGATCCATTCATATCACAATGTGTGGACTAGATTCATTCATATCACATTGTGTGGACTAGATCCTTTCATATCATAGTGTGTGGACTCTGCCTAGATCCATTCATATCACAGTGTGTGGACTCTGTTAGATCCATTCATATCACAGTGTGTGGACTCTACCTAGATCCATTCATATCACAGTGCGTGGACTCTGCCTAGATCCATTCATATCACAGTGTGTGGACTAGATCCATTCATATCACAGTGTGCACTCTGTCTAGATCCATTCATTTCACAGTGTGTGGACTCTGCCTAGATCCATTCATTTCACAGTGTGTGGACTAGATTCATTCATATCACATTGTGTGGACTAGATCCATTCATATCACAGTGTGTGGACTCTTTTAGATCCATTCATATCACAGTGTGTGGACACTACCTAGATCCATTCATATCACAGTGCGTGGACTCTGCCTAGATCCATTCATATCACAGTGTGTGGACTAGATCCATTCATATCACAGTGTGTGGACTCTGTCTACATCCATTCATTTTACAGTGTGTTTACTAGATCCATTCATATCACAGAGTGTGAACTAGATCCATTCATATCACAGTGTGTGGACTAGATCCATTCATATCACAGTGTGTGAGCGCTACCTAGTTCCATTCTTATCACAGAGTGTGGACTAGATCCATTCATATCACAGTGTGTGGACTCTACCTACATCCATTCATATCACAGAGTGTGAACTAGATCCATTCATATCACAGTGTGTGGACTCTGCTTAGATTCATTCATATCACAGTGTGTGAACTAGATCCATTCATATCACAGAGTGTGAACTAGATCCATTAATATCACAGTGTGTGGACTAGATCCATTCATATCACAGAGTGTGAACTAGATCCATTAATATCACAGTGTGTGGACTAGATCCATTCATATCACAGAGTGTGAACTAGATCCATTAATATCACAGTGTGTGCACTCTGCCTAGATCCATTCATATCACAGTGTGTGGACTAGATCCATTCATATCACAGTGTGTGGACTCTGCCTAGATCCATTCATATCACAGTGTGTGGACTCTGTCTAGATCCATTCATATCACAGTGTGTGGACTCTGCCTAGATCCATTCATATCACAGTGTGTGGACTCTGCCTAGATCCATTCATATCACAGTGTGTGGACTCTGACTAGATCCATTCATATCACAGAGTGTAGACTAGATCCATTCATATCACAGTGTGTGGACTAGATCCATTCATATCACAGTGTGTGGACTAGATCCATTCATATCACAGTGTGTGGACTAGATCCATTCATATCACAGTGTGTGAGCTCTACCTAGATCCATTCATATCATAGTGTGTGTCCTCTGCCTAGATCCATTCATATCACAGTGTGTGGACTAGATCCATTCATATCACAGTGTGTGGACTAGATCCATTCATATCACAGTGTGTGAGCTCTACCTAGATCCATTCATATCACAGTGTGTGGACTCTGCCTAGATCCATTCATATCACAGTGTGTGGACTAGATCCATTCATATCACAGTGTGTGGACTAGATCCATTCATATCACAGTGTGTGGACTAGATCCATTCATATCACAGTGTGTGGACTAGATCCATTCATATCACAGTGTGTGGACTAGATCCATTCATATCACAGTGTGTGAGCTCTACCTAGATCCATTCATATCACAGTGTGTGAGCTCTACCTAGATCCATTCATATCACAGAGTGTAGACTAGATCCATTCATATCACAGTGTGTGGACTAGATCCATTCATATCACAGAGTGTAGACTAGAGCCATTCATATCACAGTGTTTGGGAATATTGGATCAGCACAGGCACTAATTAGTATAAGGTGCCAGACTGTGCCACCAAATAATAAAGGTTAACTTTTTGTATGCCAGAGGCGTACTCCTCTATTGCTCAAAAGGTTAATGTATCAAAAATCTATTACAAACAACAGTCTAATGTAATATACACCTTATCTGAAGGTGACACAGGGTCCATTTTTAGACATGTGCCTTAGTACCTCCGTTACCTGTTTCTTCTAGAACCGGTGCACTCATTTAGCAATAACCTCTGTTCAGTCTGCCTACCGGTTTGCCGAAATGTAAATCAAGTTTAGTAATAATAATTATGTTTGTTTGAACATCGCTGTGATAGGAACCTTGTCATCTGAACCTTTTCTTCTCTTGCAGGATTGCTGTCCGTGCTGTGTGTGCTGTTGAATGAAAACTGGTGGCCGGACATTTCATTATCTACAGAACATTTAACCCCTGGAGGACAAGAGGGGATTAACCAGGAGAAACTATGCACCTTATGGGGAATATATCAACCGAAATATGAAATACAGCCATTTCTGCTGAAAATACCAGGGCCCATTCAGGATCCTGAGGGCCCCATGCAAGAAAGAAGGGAGTTCGCCAGTTTTCGATATCCATGACTATATGTGTTATTAGCGATTGTTCATCTTGTAATTAACATACTGATACCTTAATGTTGAGCAGTGCACGCTTCTAAATAAACTCTACGGTTAGCAAGATGCATGAGAATGAATGCTGAATCAACCCATTGAGTACCGGAGAGGTATTGAAAGCATTAGATATCTCTCTGGCACTTGAAGGGTTAAGCTCAGTTGCTAATCTGAACACACAACAGCGGACATTTTAGTCTCATTTATAAACACTGTCCAAAAAAAAAAAAAAGTATACAAAGTTATAAAAAAGTGCGATTTGGTGACATTTATTCGTTAATCATTTTTCATTGAAGACTACATTGTACGTAGCAAATGTACCGCCCTCCCGTGGGATGTCCCAAGGGCCGCACGCACGGCTGTAAACGGGACATTTCACCCCACGAAAGCTGAAGGTATCCAATGCATTGCATTCAAGAGGGTAACCCTTTGGGTGCCAGAGGAGTATGGAATGCATTGCTTTGCAATGAATTCTGTACCCCTCTGGCACTCAAAGGGTTAAAAAGCCCCATTAAAATCAGTGGAAAGTTTGAGAATTAACACTTCTCCCCTGTGGTGCAGTTGGTTTGAATCACAATTAACGCTTTGATTGCCAGAAGGGTGCAAATCAACACACTGGATACCCACTGGCACTCAAAGGGTTACACCACTTTTCTTTTGTGCGTTAGGGCTCAGAATATTAAAGGGATAGTAATACTTCGTTTTAACTTTATTTTATTTTGTAGGCATTAAAAAAACATGAAGAACGATATAAGTCTTATCTCTCAAACTTTTATGGTTTGAGAGATATTCACAAGCAAAGTTTCCCCTTCCTCCCCTTTTACCTAGTGTAAGCCATCTCTTCTCAGATGTGGAATCCAGTCCATAGACCAGACAGATAACAGAAGGGGACAATCTTCTTCCTATGAGAACAATGAAAGACCTGCCCCCCTTGACAAGTTTTTCAGCTTTTTCCCTTATCTTAATTGAAGATTGTCCCTCTCTGCAGTCTACCTGGGCACCTCCCTTCTGATCTGGCTGAACGGGGGGGGGGATACTTTGCTTGTGAATATCTCTTAAACCATAAAGGTTTGAGAGATAAGACTTATATCGTTCTTCATGTTTTTTTAATGCCTACAAAATAAAATAAAGATAAAACGAAGTATTACTATCACTTTAAAGCGGGTGATGGGGAGAGGGGAGTCAACCTCTGGTTCTCCAGCTGTTTGGAAATGATGGGTGTTGCACTCCCCAAACACTGGAGCGACAAAGGTTTTACCCCTTTCATGAGGTCCAGTCCATTCAGGTGACTTTGTTGCTACAGCAGGTCCCACAGAGTAGATATTACTTTCTATGGTGTCAATTCACCTGGACAACGTTCACCGTTTACAGTAATTTTCAGTGGGAAATTGTAATAAATTCAACATGTGAACCAGGTCTAAAAATCTAACTCCCAAAGCCCCAAATTTTCATTGTTGATTCCAGTAAAAGGGCGATAAGAGCACAATGCCTTATAGTACCATATGCATAAAGATTAGGCGGAGATATTCTGGGACAGGCCAATGAATCACTGGGATACAGATATATGTCCCATTGATTTAAAGGAACTCTGATCACTAAACTGATTTAAAACCTTCACCATAAGTACCTAGTGCTAAAATGCTCCAGTATGTCAGAGGTTAATACTCATCCAGCCTCTTGTCTTATCCCACGCTGTTTCTTATAGGGTCAGATGTCCAGACACCTCAAGTGTCCCTCTTTACAACAGATTAGGACTCTGTACCCCACCAAGTGTCCCTCTTTACAAAGGATTAGGGCTCTGTACCCCACCAAGTGTCCCTCTTTACAACAGATTAGGACTCTGTACCCCACCAAGTGTCCCTCTTTAGGATATTTTAGGACTTAATAGCTACAAATAATCCCAGTTTAGGTGATATTACGTGTCTGTAGCTGTAGGACATATCAGGGCTCCATACCTCCCAAGTGTCCCTCTTTAGGAGATATTAGGGGTCTGTACCTCCTAAGTGTCCCTCTTTAGGAGATATTAGGGCCCATACCTCCCAAATGTCACTCTTTAGGAGATATTAGAGGTCCATATCTCCCAAGTGTCCCTCTTTGAGACCCAGATCCCTCTGTCCCTCTTTCCCACCCTGTTGTCCCTGTGTTTAGGAGATCAGACTGTGTGGTGTGTATATAAGTGTATCACCCTGGTGTCCCTGTGTTTAGGAGATCAGACTGTGTGGTGTGTACAGAAGTGTATCACCCTGGTGTCCCTGTGTTTAGGAGATCAGACTGTGTGGTGTGTATATAAGTGTATCACCCTGGTGTCCCTGTGTTTAGGAGATCAGACTGTGTGGTGTGTATATAAGTGTATCACCCTGATGTCCCTGTGTGTAGGACATCAGACTGTGTGGTGTGTATATAAGTGTATCACCCTGGTGTTCCTGTGTTTAGGAGATCAGACTGTGTGGTGTGTATATAAGTGTATCACCCTGGTGTTCCTGTGTTTAGGAGATCAGACTGTGTGGTGTGTATATAAGTGTGTCACCCTGGTGTCCCTGTGTTTAGGAGATCAGACTGTGTGGTGTGTATGTAAGTGTATCACCCTGGTGTCCCTGTGTTTAGGAGATCAGACTGTGTGGTGTGTATAGAAGTGTATCACCCTGTTGTCCCTGTGTTTAGGAGATCAGACTGTGTGGTGTGTATAGAAGTGTATCACCCTGGTGTCCCTGTGTTTAGGAGATCAGACTGTGTGGTGTGTATATAAGTGTATCACCCTGGTGTCCCTGTGTTTAGGAGATCAGACTGTGTGGTGTGTGTATATAAGTGTATCACCCTGGTGTCCCTGTGTTTAGGAGATCAGACTGTGTGGTGTGTATATAAGTGTATCACCCTGATGTCCCTGTGTGTAGGACATCAGACTGTGTTGTGTGTATATAAGTGTATCACCCTGGTATCCCTGTGTTTAGGAGATCAGACTGTGTTGTGTGTATATAAGTGTATCACCCTGATGTCCCTGTGTTTAGGAGATCAGACTGTGTGGTGTGTATAGAAGTGTATCACCCTGGTGTCCCTGTGTTTAGGAGATCAGACTGTGTGGTGTGTATATAGAAGTGTATCACCCTGGTGTCCCTGTGTTTAGGAGATCAGACTGTGTGGTGTATATATATAAGTGTATCACCCTGGTGTCCCTGTGTTTAGGAGATCAGACTGTGTTGTGTGTATATAAGTGTATCACCCTGGTGTCCCTGTGTTTAGGAGATCAGACTGTGTGGTGTGTATATAAGTGTATCACCCTGGTGTCCCTGTGTTTAGGAGATCAGACTGTGTGGTGTGTATATAAGTGTATCACCCTGATGTCCCTGTGTTTAGGAGATCAGACTGTGTGGTGTGTATAGAAGTGTATCACCCTGGTGTCCCTGTGTTTAGGAGATCAGACTGTGTGGTGTGTATATAGAAGTGTATCACCCTGGTGTCCCTGTGTTTAGGAGATCAGACTGTGTGGTGTGTATATAAGTGTATCACCCTGGTATCCCTGTGTTTAGGAGATCAGACTGTGTGGTGTGTATATAAGTGTATCACCTTGGTGTCCCTGTGTTTAGGAGATCACACTGTGTGGTGTGTATATAAGTGTATCACCCTGGTGTCCCTGTGTTTAGGAGATCAGACTGTGTGGTGTGTATAGAAGTGTATCACCCTGGTGTCCCTGTGTTTAGGAGATCAGACTGTGTGGTGTGTATATAAGTGTATCACCCTGGTGTCCTGTGTTTAGGAGATCAGATTGTGTGGTGTGTATAGAAGTGTATCACCCTGGTGTCCCTGTGTTTAGGAGATCAGACTGTGGTGTGTGTATAGAAGTGTATCATATTGCTCCACAGTAATGTCTGTATAAACTTCAGTATCTGTTTTTATAAATTAGTCTGTGTAAATAAAATGCTTTGGTCTTGTGCTAAATAATTTATTTAGTTACACAAAGGGGTCATTAAATAACCTAAAAATGTTCGAAAATATCCTGACCACCAGCCATATCACCCCATGATAAAACACCAGTGTCCCTGTTTGGCCATGTGAAATGTTGTGAGGTATGACATAGGAGCAATCACACTAGCTCTATGGGGACTGAGAATGTAACAAGACTTGCCGTCCTAAGCCACCAAGTAAGTGTCTATGAGGCTGATTTACTATAAAGATCTGGAGAAAAACAAGTGTGTCACAGGTACAAAATAAAAATTCTCATTTGTTTAATAGTGAGCAATATAGCAAAGACATCTGTAGCATTCTCAGGGCTAAAAATTATATTTAATACAATTTGAGGAAATGTTATGCGTTTCCTATAGAGTAAACATACATAATGTGAGAGGATTCTGGGAATGAACAGCAGCACAACGGCCTGTTCTCCGGATAGTCACCGCTCAAGAGCATCACATTTTAGGTCTCTATTGCCATTGCAGGGGAGGAATTTCCACATACATATTAGATTAATCCCACCCAACAGGGCTGTCCAGTTCCAAAATGAATGTCAAGTCCCCCAGCATAAGTTATTAACAGATAATGTGTGGTATATAGTTGTCACCTTGCTCTCAAACTCAGGTCAATTTTAGCTGCCACTCCTCCTAGCATTAGCCGATCCTATCATACTAGTGACTTCATAGTTATCATCTGTGCAAGTCAATCAAATGTATATATATGCATTACACGTGGTTAATTAATATTCATTAGAGGATTCACGGCACATCCATGTTTGAACATATGCAACGGATTCTAGCTGATGACAATGTGTTTTTTACACTATAAACCATCAGCCTTTAAGCCTAAGAGAGAGAGAGAGAGTAGAAGGGACACAGCTGTGTCATCATGCTGTCCCCATAACATCATTAACCTCTGAAATGCTGAACCATATTGTATCCTGTATAACCTGTTCCTGTCAAATATTTGCTCAATAAAAGAAAAATTCTACACAACTTCTGATTCTCTCCAGCTCTGGTCCTTTAAGAGGTAATGAAAGACTTTAACCCTTTAGTTGCTGTCTGTATAATAAATGGAAGAATTAACCCTTCAAAATCAGAAAATGCAGTCTAACACCAGGCACTGAGAGCAAGGGGTCCACGTCTGGATTACCCTTCACACTTAGGGAGACCCCCTAAGTGTATTCAAAATAAACATACAGAACGTGAGAGGCTTCTGGGAATGAACCACGGTACAATGACCTGTTCTATGACTAGTCACCGCCCAGAAGCATCACGTTTTATGTCTCTAGTGCGATTACAGAGGAGACATTTCCACCTATATATTAGACTAATCCCAGTCCAGTTCCAAATGACAGGCAAGTCTCCCCTGCACGGGAACACCAGATAACCCCCGACGTACATTTCGGCCTAGTTGGGCCTCGTCAGTACTTACTCACATCTCAGCCAATCAGATTCGAGCAGCTGTTCTTTAGTCTGATTGGCTGGGATGTGAAGAACATCCCAGCCAATGGCTGTGAGGGAAATGGAAGTGAGTCTGCCCATATATAAAGGCAGGCTCACTTCCACTGCCCTCAGTGTGTTACCGGCATCGGCCCATACAAGGCTGAAGGGGGACCAGTGTTGGCCATCTGTGCCACCACTGCCACCACCCTCGCGGCTGCTCCAAGTGGCAGGGACATGAAGATTTTAGCTAAGCACTTTTACTTAGCGTTTATGTATGACTTTTCTTTCAGTGTATATGTATCCTATTTATTAATGGCATTATTATTTATTTTGGCATTAAATGGAGGCATTTAATTTAAGGAATATACATGGCACAATAATATTTAACACTTTGAGTGCCAGTGAGGTAAACAACGCATTGCTTTGCAATGCGTTGCATACCCTTCTGCCACTCAAAGGGTTAACAATGTCTTCATTCATGCTTGGTATTTATACTGTGATTTTATTTTACAGACAGAAGAAAGAAGACTGAAGAGAAGGACAGAAGATAGAAGAAATAAGACTGAGAAGAAAGAAGACAAGAGAAGACTGAAGAGAAGACAGAAGAGAAGGACAGAAGATAGAAGAAAGAAGATAGAAGACAGAAGAGAAGGACAGAAGATAGAAGAAAGAAGACAGAATGAAGAGAAGGACAGAAGATAGAAGAAAGAAGACAGAATGAAGAGAAGGACAGAAGAGAAGACTGAAGGGAGAGAAGAATGAAGAGAAGGCGGAAGATAGAAGAAAGAAGACAGAATGAAGAGAAGGCGGAAGATAGAAGAAAGAAGACAGAATGAAGAGAAGGACAGAAGATAGAAGAAAGAAGACAGAATGAAGAGAAGGACAGAAGATAGAAGAAAGAAGACAGAATGAAGAGAAGGACAGAAGAGAAGACTGAAGGGAGAGAAGAATGAAGAGAAGGCGGAAGATAGAAGAAAGAAGGCAGAAGGAAGAGAAGACTGAAGAGAAGGACAGAAGAAAGAAGAGAAGACAGAAGGAAGAAGACAGACGAGAAGACAGAAGGAAGAGAAGAATGAAGAGAAGGACAGAAGGCTGAAGAGAAGGACAGAAGACTGAAGAGAAGGACAGAAGATAGAAGAAAGAAGACAGAAGAGAAGACATAAGAGAAGACAGAAGGACAGTGGAAGAGAAGACAGAAGGACAGTGGATGACAGGTAAGTGTAACAAGGATTAGGTAACGATCAGTTCTTAGCAGTATGTCAGGCACCGACAGTTAATTGTTTTTGACTGTTAAGTTCCCGATATCACTGCTCCTAGCGGCGTTTTGGGAACTTAACTCACAAAACGGACATTTAACCACAAGACCCTTTCGGTGGCTTAACTCCGTTTGTGATTTTAGCTGGTAGGGCCTCTGAATACCATGTTAGTCATGTTAGTTTATCAGCCGGTATTCACTTTGGCCCTACCGGCTATATTAAAGCCTGCCTTTACATCTACCCCACAGGGTCTGTTCCAGAAATTACAATTTATCCAGAACCCAGAACTAATAATTCTACAGATATGTCCTTGAGTCTGGAAAATACAATGTATGTTCCAGAAATGACAACATCTTATCCAAAAACTAACATAATTAATTCTACAGATATTACATTGAGCCTGGGAAACACAGTGCCTGTTCCAGAATGGATAAATTTTATGCAGTAGCCACCATAAATAATTGTACAAATATCACATAGTGTCCGTGACGGAGATGCACTAAAGTTTGATAAGGACTCCGGATGGTGATGTTGTGTCAGATCTTTGTCGAAGGTACATCACGAATATGTACTAACACCGTCTCATCTCCATCAATCCATCACCAACCCACCCTCATTGCCATCAGTCCGTCATGTCTTCAACAGGTTAAAGATTTTGCACTGCATGTATCAACAATGGTTTATTTAAAGGAGTAGTAAACTTTTTTTTATGAAAAAATATATATTGTAGGGATTTTCCTATTGAATAAAATAAGGGTACTCCCACTGCTGAGAGATTTATATTTCCAGAGTTAATACAGTTTAAACCCATGTTGTTTTACACTAGCAGTGCCCTCTAGTGGTCAAATTCTAATTAGATTTCCTGTTAAATTCTAATGGAGAGGAAAGTCAGAAAAGTCAGAGACATAACAGTTCTCCATAGAATGTGACAGAAACTTCTGAGTCACTTCCTGTCAGAACTATCATGAAGTAAACACAGTAAATTCACTTCCTGTCAGAACTATCAGTAAGTAAACACAGTAAATTCACTTCCTGTCAGTTAGAACTATCGGGAAGTAATCACAGTAAATTCACTTCCTGTCAGTTAGAACTATCAGGAAGTAAACACAGTAAATTCACTTCCTGTCAGTTAGAACTATCAGGAAGTAAACACAGTAAAGTCACTTCCTGTCAGTTAGAAGTATCAGGAAGTAAACACAGTAAATTCACTTCCTGATTATTTAAACTGCTATAATTTTTGAATAAAACACCTGACAGCGATGGGAGTACCCTTGTTTTATTCAGCAGGAAAAGCTCTATAAATATGTGTTTTCATAAAAAAAAGTTTACTGCTCCTTTAATATGGAAATGCAGGATAATAGGCCACTGTCGTACTGATGTGGGTGTGTTTATAAGTTTAAAAAACAAAAAGACAAGAGAGCGCAATACGCCTCTAAGTGTAATATTATAATGCAAATCTATGCCCCACTCCCGATAGTTATACTCACATACCATAAGCTTTTTAGACTTGGAATTGAGTGCTAAAACAGAAGAACGTATACATAGCACTATACATAGAAAAAAAGTTAGTGCTAATCCATACTTAAGAGCGGAGAGTTGCCATTATAAGAAATGGTTGGATAATATACCATATGGACAATTCTATCGTTTACGCAAAAACTGCAGTACCATAGACGAGTATTGGAGACAGGGAGAAGTGCTTAAGAGTCAACTTATGGAAAGAGGATATAAAACCAGTTTGATTGAGGGGCCAGCCCTTAGAGCCAGCCGCCTGAATCGAATTGATTTGTTGAAACCCAAAGATAGAAAGAGTGTGAAGGAGACAATGGAAGATAACATGATGATGAAGGAGATTCCTATAATCACTCAGTACAATGCGCTTTCGACAGACATTAAAAAAATATTCCAGAATAATTGGAATATATTACAACAAGATCCCTTATTGAAACACAAGTTGGGTGATAAACCCTGAATAATTTATAAGAAAAATAAAAGTTTAAGAAATTATATAGCCCCCAGTAAACCAAAAAGCCTGGCTAATCAACAAGGACTTTTTAATACACTAGCAGTAACTGGAAACTTCAGGTGTAACCATAGCAAATGTTTATTTTGCAAACATATGCTACATAGAACTTCAGAGTTCTCCAATTATGATAACACACAAAGATACAAAGTAAAACAATTTATAAATTGTGAAACACAGTATGTAGTCTATCTGATTATATGTGGGTGTGGAAAAAAATATGTAGGAAGAACTACTCGCAACCTACGAGATAGACTTGGAGAACACAGAAGAGGGATTAGCCAGAAAAAATGTGATCATGGAGTACCCAGACATTTCTCTTCATGTACACAGGGAGGAATTGAGAATTTTAAAACTATGGGACTTGAATTTATAGATCAGTCTGTTGCAAATAGGCTAACCCAATTACGAATGAGAGAAACTTTTTGGATCTATAAATTGGGTACGTTGGCACCCCAAGGGTTAAATGAGGATATTGATGTACAGTGCCTCATGTAGATTTAGGGTTTATAGCTATATAAGTTTGCTAAAAATATACCTACCTCCTAGATATAAAGATGAGTTTTTGACTATATTCAATGATTCTTTGTCACAACAACATATGAGTTTAAAGTTTTAGATAGGATTTTATTATGTAAGGTTTTAGGTCTTTTGCCATTTATGACACTGTCTTTTATTAGGTATATATAAGGGTCTTTGTCTTATTTATATGCATGTTTTACATATATGATTTATTTAATTATTTTATTTAAGGATCCATTTCATTTTAAATAGACATGTACTTATGAGCAATTTTTTCTATTATTGGTTGGTATACATATGCATTTATTTAGTATATAGTCGCCAAGATTTCCGTGTCAGTGAGTATATACTTAGTATGTTGCATGGGACGGTATACTCGCTTTAGAGTGTACTGTGACATTTATTAAGCGAATATATATTCATGCTATGATATCATTATCATTCTTTATTCATTGTTTTTTGTTAAGACTGAGGCTGCCGAGGACCAATAGAAAGCCTGTGGAGGTTCAGTTACAGCACTGCGCTGCTAGGATTGGCCCGCGGCCGCTAATGGCCCATCTCGCAACGTTTGTTTAGCTGTGAGATGGAGGCTTGGCTCTATCATTTTTGTGCATAGCGCCCTATAGCCCGTTTATTTTGTAAGCGAGGCGTGATTTCTTAGTGCTGGATGACTGCCGGGCAAACCGTAAGTAGCATGGCGCTTCAATTGGCCCCGATAATCATGTATAGTCTATATAAGACTTGTTTGTTGGTAAGCAGAGTTTAACCCCTGATGAAGTGTAGGAGTACCTCACGATACGCGTTGGGTTTATTATGGTTTTATATTTGTTTTAATATACAATAAATCATTATCCACTTCATACACCAAGTGTTGGAAGTAATTGAGAGTGTTCGGAAGCTGAAGGAGAAAATTTCCAGTGGTATCCGGAGGATAGCCGGACTGGGGCTTATACCAGTCTATGCGAGTAACCTCAGAGGCAGGTCATAGCCTCTTACTCCTGTGAGTATAACTATCGGGAGTGGGGCATAGATTTGCATTATAATATTACACTTAGAGGCGTATTGCGCTCTCTTGTCTTTTTGTTTTTTGTTCTGCAGATTTGATTGTGAGGAAGTGTACTAACCTCACTACAAGCGGAAGCTGCAACGCCTTAAGCATCTTTGATTTACATTGTTTCTCCTCTCAAGCTAAGCCACAGATATATGTTATTAGACTGTACCATATATTAGTCCAGTAGAGCGCTCCAGTAGTTTTAGTATATTCTCGGTGTTTATAAGTTTATGTGTCTGTTCGCCCCATGCGCTAAGCTCCAATAGCTGCCTCTGTTGTCAGAGTTCACAGTCCCGGTATCGTCTATGGTTGGTGATGCTGGGGCTTCCTATTAGCATTCCGTGGAGCCAGAGGACAGTTTACTGTCTGTATTAAAGACCAGAGACAGCACCTGACCTTGCTTAACCCTCTCAGTGCCATAGAAATATGAACCGCACACTCCTACGGCACTGAAATGGTTCAAAACTGCACTATTAACAATAATCGGTTTTGTTTATCTTTCTTTAAATTAAAATGTAACTCGTAATTAAGAAAAAAGAATTGTTAGTCGTAGTCATTTAGGTATCGCAGAATCACTAGGAACTTGGTACTGTCTCCTACTACCGCTCTCCAGGAGTCTATCCATTGTGATGGATGTCTTGTCTTTATGTTCTTCAGTGAGGTTCATAAATTATTAATTCTCATTACAAAATAAAGTAAAGGTGGATAAATAAATATATATATGGATGCATACACACACACACAGACAGATACATACACACACATGTAAATACACAGATATTGATGTACATACGTGCACACACACACACAAATACACACACATACATGCATACACTAGGGTGACCACATTTCCGTTCTGCCATTCCGGGACATGTGGTCACTAGTGTTGAGCGAGCATGCTCGGCCGATGCTCGGATCGGCTCGAGCATCGCTCGGATCGGCACATGGCGGTACTCGTACGAGTACCGCCATGTGCTCGCCCGGCATGTTCGGGTGGCGGGGATCTGTGCCGAAGGAGGCACAGATCTGAAGACGCTCCGCTGGACCACCAGGGACTGGAGGTAGGGGGCATTGCGGAGATGAAGGGGGCATAGCGGAGATGAAGGGGGACATTGCGGAGATGAAGGGGGTATAGCGGAGATGAAGGGGGCATAGCGGAGATGAAGGGGGACATTGCGGAGATGAAGGGGGCATTGCGGAGATGAAGGGGGTATAGCGGAGATGAAGGGGGCATAGCGGAGATGAAGGGGGACATTGCGGAGATGAAGGGGGCATTGCGGAGATGAAGGGGGCATAGCGGAGATGAAGGGGGACATTGCGGAGATGAAGGGGGCATTGCGGAGATGAAGGGGGTATAGCGGAGATGAAGGGGCATAGCGGAGATGAAGGGGGACATTGCGGAGATGAAGGGGGCATAGCGGAGATGAAGGGGGACATTGCGGAGATGAAGGGGGACATTGTGGAAGAGGGGCATTGTGGAGATGAAGGGGGGCATTGACCAGGCACCCTCCCCTCATCAGAGCAGGGGGTGCCTGGTGTAATGCTCGTGTCGCCCCATTCAATTCAATGGGGCTCGGGTGCTCGGCCGAGCACTCGAGCCTCCGGCGGTGCTCGGTCAGAGCACCCGAGCATCGGGGTGCTCGCTCAACACTAGTGGTCACCCTACCATAAAGCCTCTTCATCTCCACATTGCCCCTTGATGCCCTACCTTGAGTCCCTGGTGGTCTAGCGGTGTGGAAAGTGATCTGTGCCTCCTCCGGCACAGAGCTGAAGCTCCCGCGCGCTGTGCTCAGTAATGCAGAGCGCTGGGAGATGATGTCATCTCCCAGCGCTCTGTATTACTAGAGCGCTTGCCTCCAGGAGATCAGCTGGATTGCCGCCCTGGATGTCAGCCTGCAAACTGTGTGTCACATCATGGACGCCGCGAGGGAGCGCTGATTTATGCTACCAAGTGCTCCCTCGCTGCGTCCATGATGTGACACACCGCTTGCAGGCTGACATCCAGGGCGGCTTGGCTTCATTCCGGGACACTTCATTATCCCGGTGGGAGATGACCCGGGACGCAGGACATAGGCCTGAAATAAGGGACAGTCCCGGACATTCCGGGACCCGTGGTCACCCTAACACACACACACACACACACACACACATACACACACACACCTATATACACATACACTCACAAACATACAGGTACTTACATACATACATGCACATGCACACACATACATACACACACTTACATACATACATGTACATACATACACACATATATTACACACAAACATACAGATACGTACGCACACACACAGTACAAACAGTTCCAGTCACACATACAGTTTGCTCACACAGACACACACATTTCATAGCTTGTTTATCATGTATCCCTGGGTGGGGGTGGGGAGGTGCTAAAATTGAACTGTGACAGGCAGAGTCAGAATGAAAGTGAAAGAGAAAAGACGTTTCCTGCCCTTAGACAATGTCAGATCCCAGCGGACTTATCACCCTGAGTCATGTTTACTTACTAAGATCTGTCTCTGTGTGGTACTTGCTGTTTTCTCCTAAATAGTGACACCTGGGAGGTACAGACCCCTAATATCTCCTAAATAGTGACACTTGGGAGGTACATACCCCTAATATCTCCTAAACAGGAACACTTGGGAGGTACGGACCCCTAATATCTCCTAAAGAGGGGACACTTGTGAGGTCCAGACCCCTCATATCTACTAAAGAGGGACACTTGTGAGGTACAGACCCCTAATATCTCCTAAATAGTGACACTTGGGAGGTATGGACCCCTAATATCTCCTAAAGAGGGACACTTGGGAGGTACGGACCCCTAATATCTCCTAAAGAGGGACACTTGGGAGGTACGGACCCCTAATATCTCCTAAAGAGGGACACTTGGGAGGTACAGACCCCTAATATCTCCTAAAGAGGGACACTTGTGAGGTCCAGACCCCTCATATCTACTAAAGAGGGACACTTGTGAGGTACAGACCCCTAATATCTCCTAAAGAGGGACACTTGGGCGGTACAGACCCCTAATATCTCCTAAAGAGGGACACTTGGGAGGTACAGACCCCTAATATCTCCTAAAGAGGGACACTTGGGAGGTACGGACCCCTAATATCTCCTAAAGAGGGACACTTGGGAGGTACGGACCCCTAATATCTCCTAAAGAGGGACACTTGGGAGGTATTGACCCCTATTATCTCCTAAAGAGGGACACTTGGGAGGTACAGACCCCTAATATCTCCTAAACAGGGACACTTGGGAGGTACGGACCCCTAATATCTCCTAAACAGGGACACTTGGGAGGTACAGACCCCTAATATCTCCTAAAGAGGGACACTTGGGAGGTACAGACCCCTAATATCTCCTAAACAGGGACACTTGGGAGGTACGGACCCCTAATATCTCCTAAACAGGGACACTTGGGAGGTATGAACCCCTAATATCTACTAAAGAGGGACACTTGGGCGGTACGGACCCCTAATATCTCCTAAAGAGGGACACTTGGGAGGTATGGACCCCTAATATCTACTAAAGAGGAACAATTGGGAGGTACAGACCCCTAATATCTCCTAAAGAGGGACACTTGGGAGGCACAGACCCCTAATATCTCCTAAAGAGGGACACTTGGGAGGTATGTACCCCTAATATCTACTAAAGAGGGACACTTGGGAGGTACAGACCCCTAATATCTCCTAAAGAGGGACACTTGGGAGGTATGGACCCCTAATATCTCCTAAAGAGGGACACTTGGGAGGTACAGACCCCTAATATATCCTAAGAGGGACACTTGGGAGGTACGGACCCCTAATATATCCTAAAGAGGGACACTTGGGAGGTACGGACCCCTAATATCTCCTAAAGAGGGACACTTGGGAGGTACGGACCCCTAATATCTCCTAAAGAGGGACACTTGGGAGGTACGGACCCCTAATATCTCCTAAAGAGGGACACTTGGGAGGTACAGACCCCTAATATCACCTAAAGAGGGATACTTGGGAGGTATGGACCCCTAATTTCTCTTAAACAGGGACACTTCTGAGGTATAGACCCCTAATATATCCTAAGAGGGACACTTGGGAGGTACGGACCCCTAATATATCCTAAAGAGGGACACTTGGGAGGTATGGACCCCTAATATCTCCTAAAGAGGGACACTTGGGAGGTATGGACCCCTAATATCTCATTAAGAGGGAATTTGGGATGTACAGACCCCGAGGATTCAAGTGGTTAAAACATCTATTTAAATCAATGGAGATTTTTATTAGCCCCATATGGTGGAGCTGGTTTGCACCAGAATTACTCCACTTTTTCTGTATATCAGATTCAAAATGTCTGTGTATAAAGAACGTCTCTTTCCTCCATTTTGTGACAAAATGGAACTAATACCGTCACGTCCAGAAGTGACTTTACAATCTTCCCATCTAAGAAAAGTGACATTATAGCCATTTTATAACTCAGAGCCCCTTATATCAATTATGTGTGGTTTGGGTTCCCAAAAAGCAATGTTTAACCCTTTGAGTGCTAGAGGTGTATGCAACACTTTAATTTGCAATGCATTGCTCATGCCTCTGGCATTCAGAGGGTTAAATAGTGCTGGGAATCATGACTTTGGAGTCAGACACAGTACACGCTTTGTAAAACTCCAGGATATAACAATTACTCCCAGTACAGTATGTTTAGCATGTGATTTAGTGAGGTGGGCGGTGTTTGGTGACCTGGAGTCCTGTGGTAAAAGAATCATGTCTCTCTCCATTAGAGAAAACTTTCTCTGCTCCCGGGCTTTTACTTCTGAGTGAAACAAGGGTCCTCACCCACTGACAGAAGTCATTTAAAAGTTGTAACTGTCCAGATCTGTTACACTGGAAACAGACAACCAGGGGGCTCACTTCCTGCAAGAGCAAACTGACAGGAAGTGATCCAGCTGTTACATTGCATTCTATGGAGAAGGTTTGTCAGAACCTAACTCATCCCTCCCATAGGATGTAACAGAGTAACTGTCTGAGATCTGTCTACTATGGGGCAGGTGGCTGTACAAACTGTAATAACTGTTTAAACAGTAATAACTGTGGAATGAAACATCTCCCAGCAGGAAAACACGTGTTTTACTCAGGAGGAACAACCCTACAAAATATGAGTTTTGTTTTTATAAAATGTGTGCTGCTCCTTTAATCAAAGTGGTGTACAAAGCATTGCTTAGTAATGTGCCCCACCCCCAGTCCTTAAAGTAATACTAACACCTAAAAAATGAACTGGGGTTATATAAACGTAAAAACTGTGTTCCTCATCATGCAGCATCTGTTTTTTTGTGTGCCTAAAGTCTAGTATTATATATGCTCAGAGGGATCAGCTATTCCTGCCTGTAATAGGGTTCCCAGTGATTGACCCAGATTACCTGTAAACGGGCTGTGTTAAGATAACAGCATCTATAAACATAAGAACCGTCGCCTCCAATCACAATCATTGACTGACGTTAACTTTTATCTCACAGTACAAACAGCAAGCAAATCCTCTCCAAACGGGACAATTATAACTGCATTAAAAAACAAGGTTAGGACTGTACTTTAGGGATCTAATATATAAATAAGTACATATGCTAACTGTAATTAATTGATATTTAAAGTTATACCAACCTATTTAATTTTTTTGGTGTTGGCATTCCTTTAAATGTTAAGAACACCAGTTGGGGGGTGAATTACTATCTCTCTACTGAGATGTGGCTCTGCCCTTCACCCATAGGCTATCCTCAGGTTGATGCTCTGAACCAATGGAAGGTTTCAGGCCAGCCTGGCAACGGCTTAGTGCAAACACTCTATAGAGACTGACTGTTCAGCAACATGAGTGGTCGGGTGTTTAAAGGGATAGAAATACCTGTATTAAAGTTAAAGGGATAGTAATGTTTCATAATAAAAGCAGCTCTAATTAATCATCATAGTATTTGGACTTTGGAGAGTGTTATTTCAATTCGGTCAGAGTTGTAGTTCAAGAGTAATTCAATGACAAAGTATCCCCCTCCCGCCCCTTTTACTGATGTAACACTGCTCAGCCAGATCAGAAGGGAGGTGCCCAGGTAGACTGCAGAGAGGGACAATCTTCAATTAAGATAAGGGAAAAACCTGAAAAACTTGTCAAGGGGGGCAGGGCTTTCATTGTTCTCATAGGAAGAAGATTGTCCCCTGCTGTTATCTGTCTGGTCTATGGACTGCATTCCACATCTGAGAAGAGATGGCTTACACTAGGTAAGAGGGGCGGGAGGGGAAACTTTGCTTGTGAATATCTCTCTAACCATAAAGGTTTGGGAGATAAGACTTATATCCTTCTTCATGTTTTTTTTTAATGTCTACAAAATAAAATAAAGATAAAACAAAGTATTACTATCCCTTTAATGTCCAAGTCTTCTTTACTTGTTTTATTACACACAGCGCTATATTTCATTACTTACATATTTGTAAGTGCTATTCAAGTTGAAAGGATCCCCCTCCCACCCCTTTTGCCCCCTCCCCTTTGATGAGGCATCCAGTCATGGGACCAGACGGATGCAGCGAGGACAATCTTCATTCAGTAAGTTACACGGGCCACAGTGTCACTGCTGAAGGAGCGTCCAGCTCTGTATCAGCCGCGGGCAGTCTCTACTGCGCATGTCTGCGTCGTTACACGTGTTTTAGCAAATTATTATATAGAATAAGGAAAACCCTACTGCCCTTGACTCTCCAGTCTGACCAGCATGAGAGGATCAGTTATACAGGGAAAGGGGCGAGAGGGAGAAGCTTTTGGCTTCAATTGTACCTGAACTACAAATATATAAGTAATGAAATCTAACGCTATCTATATATATATATAATAAAAGAAGACTTTGTGCCTGCCAAAACACACCCAGGGGAGGCATAAAGCAGGAGTTACTACTCCTATTGGGTGATTCAATCATGCAGGGAGTTGGCCCGCCCCCACTATGCAGCCCGCCCACCACTATCAAAGTCAGAAAAAAACAATATGGCCGCCACTTGCTCCTACACCACAGACAAACACACATGCCTCACACACACAGACCACCACACACACATGCCCCACTCACACAGCACCACACACACACACATGCCCCACTTACACAGCACCACACACACACACACATGCCCCACTTACACAGCACCAAACAGACATGCCCCCACTCACACACACAGCACCACATACACACACAAAGCCAGAAATACATATGGCTGACACACACACACAGTCACTCACCCTGACTCCCAGAGGCCTCAGCAGGACCTGTACTGCAGCACCAGAGGAACAAAATTGCACTCACACAGCACCAAACACCCATACACACACACAAAGCCAGAAAGAAAGATGGCTGACACACAGTCACTCACCCTGACTCCCAGTGGCCTCAGCAGGACCTGTAGTAAAGCCACTGAACAGTGCTGCATCACCAGGGGAACAAAATGGCACTCAAAGGGTTAAGGTAGGTCCTCATTGCTCAATTATTTCTTCACTGTCATCATTTGCCATGCAAGACACAGGACAGACAGCCATCAGATTCACACTTAACCCACTGACTGCCACAGGGTTCTGTATCAAGTTTTACCCCTCATGGAGTGTGTTAAAACCCCTCACACTGTAAACTTGCATTCCCCTCCCACTTCTCCTCCTTCCCCAGCCTATTACTAACACTTTTTCCACATTTATGTTAAGCCCCGCCCCCTACTCGCGATTAAGCCCCACCCACTTTTAACCCAGCTTGGCCCATTTGTCTCTCCACATCAGCACCACATCAGTCCCCTCTAGGGACTTCACAAGTCAGTGTTCCCAGGTATGAACACACTTCCCACTGCTATTTAACTCTGACATGCCTCTCTATACCTTAACCCTTTGAGTGCCAGAGGGGTACACAACTCATGAGCACATGTGTTTCTGCTCATATATGTTGCGTGTCTGTGTGTGTACATCTCTGTTACATATGTGTGTCCATGTGTGCATCTCCAGTGTGTCTGTGTGTACATGTGTTTTGTATGTCTCTGCCGCTCACTGTGTGTATGTGCATACCTCCCAACATTTCACAGGGCCAAAGAGGGACACGTTAGTTTTAGGTGATATTATTGGGGGTCTGGCTGGTGGGCGGGGCATTAGTAAGAATTTTTAGGTTATTTCATGACCTATTACTGGCTATTTATGTAACTGAATAAATGATTTAGTTCAAGACCAAAGTATTTTATTTGCACAGACTAATGTATAAACACATATACTGAAGTTTATTGCTTTATTGCTGTAGAGCAAAGTAATACACACCACACAGTCAGGGCTGGTGCAAGGATTTTTGCCACCCTAGGCAAAACCTAATTTTGCCGCCCATTTCGCTCCGCCCCTTGTGTCCCACCCCTTTATACCCTGCCTACTTATACCCAACCTCTTTTCATGATTGTCCTCTCTCTGCCCCCTGAGCCACTCTGCCCCTGTTCTGGAGATGCCTTTAAGAGATGCCCCCCACCAGCTCCAACTTGCCCCTTATCAGCTTCACTTTGGCCCACCAGTTCTACTTTGCCCCTATCAACTCCAACTTGCCCCCATCAGCTCCAACGTGCCCCCACCAGCTCCATTTTGCCCCCTCAACTTCACTTTGCCCCCTCAGCTCCACTTTGCCCCCTCAGCTCCAACTTACCCCCATCAGCTCCACTTTGCCCCCCATCCTCTCCAACGTACCCCCATCAGCTCCACTTTGCCCCCCATCCGCTCCAACTTGCCCCCACCAGCTCCACTATGCACTCTCAGCTCCAACTTTCCACTATCAGCTCCACTATGCCCCCAGCAGCTCCAACTTGCCCCCCTCCGCTCCAACTTGCCCCCCCATCCGCTCCAACTTGCCCCACCAGGTCCATTTTGCCCCCCCTCAGCTCCAGCTTGCCCCCCCTCAGCTCCACTTTGACCCTCATCAGCTCCACTTTGACCCTCATCAGCTCCAACTTGCCCCTATCATCTCCAACTTGCCCCTCAGCTCTACTATGCCCCCTCAGCTCCAGCTTTCCCCTAACAGCTCCAACTTGCCCCCATCATCTCCACTTTGCCCCACATCCGCTCCAACTTGCCCCCTCAGCTCCACTATGCCCCCTCAGCTCCAACTTGCCCCCCATCACATACCTGTATCTCCCGCGCACTCTTCTCTTCAGTAATGGAGAGCGCGGCGGGAGATCATGACTCCCAGCGCGCTCTGCATTACTAAAGATCCGACCAGATGAGGGAGCGCTGTAGCAACATAGACCTGACTGTGTTGTGGTTCCTGGCATGGTGTGTGTGGGCGCACCTCTTCTCCGCTGCATGCCCGCGCCCTCAGTACGTGTGCGCCCTAGGCCGGTGCCTACCTCGCCTATAGGTGGAGCCGGCCCTGCACACAGTCTGACCTCCTAAAAAGAGGAACAACAGGGTGGGAAAGAGGGACAGAGGGATTTGGCCCTCAAAGAGGGACTGTCCCTCCTAAAGAGGGACACTTGGGATGTATGGTATGTGTCTGCCTGTGTGTTGCATATGTCTGTGTTTATCAGTGTGTCTGCATTTCACACACGTGCGCCCAATGGTCATAACATGACGGGGAACGCCGTCCCATGTTGCTAGTGTGTTATAAAACTAGTAAAGAAGTCAAACATTAACTTTAATACAGGTATTACTATCACTTTAAGGGCAGGTCACCCAAGAAACACATCGTTACAGAGGACATAACAAAGCAATAGATGGAACTCTGTAACAAAAGTTTGAAAATGACCAGATTTATTAAAAAAAAGAACAAAAAAAACTTTATTGCTGGATTTAAAAACACTAGGATAGCAAGTGTGCTACAGAGGTTGGACAAAAGATGCATATACTGGAGAAAGAGATCCAAGTAGGTCTAACGCATTTTGAGCTTTACCATAACTTACTCATAGACATGGAAAAACATTGTAGCAACAAAATATATATACACAATAAAATCAAAGGTTCATTGGAGAAACCTGTTAGAGTGTTCAGTTGTGAGTACCAACCTATCGGGGAGCAGAGAAGTCCAGGGAGAGGTAGTTTGACCTTATTGGTCTCAAAGGATTTTGGGTGCTGGACTGATGTCAAGTTACTGTATTACAGGCCTCATCAGTTGTAACACACGGTGTGTTATATATTTGCTTTAGGGTGACCACATTTCCCTTCTGCTATTCTGGGACATGTGGTCACCCTAAATTTGAGTGGCATCTGGTCCCCTGCGGCTGGCTGGCACTGAGTTCCCTCCTACCCTCCCGCGCCCCTGCGGGCCGTGGTGACATATATACAGAGAGGAGGAAGAGGGCAGAGGCACCGGAAGAGAAGCGCTTGCTATCAGAGTCCAGCAGCAAGCGCTTCTCTTCCGGTGCCTCTGCCCTCTTCCTCCTCTCTGTATGTATGTCACCATGGCCCGCAGGGGCACGTGATGATGCGGGCGGGCGGTTACCTTCATTTCGGGACTCTTTATTGTCCCGGTGCGGGATGATCCGGGACGCGGGACATAGAACCCAATTAAGGGACAGTCCCGGACGTTCCGGGACACGTGGTCACCCTAATTTGCTTAACATGCTTGGACTGCTGTGTTCAGTATGTAGGTCGTACAGTTCGCCCCTTAAGGTTATGGTTAGAGAACATCTATAATCACAGCCCAAAAAATGAGCAGGACTCTGCAATAACGTGACACATATGAACAGGCCATGGGGGGATGTTAAACTTTGAAGTTTTCAAGGCATTGAGAGTGTTTGTTTTCCCCAGAGGGGAGGTGATATATTGGGGCTGATCAACCGCATTTCATCATTTTAACATGGTATTTCTTGATCACGAGTGGCTTTGGTTTATATTTTTCAGCCATGCACCTTGTGAATGCCCTTGTTCTCTTTGTTTTTTTTTCTTTTTTAGGCTTTAATGTATTTGTGGCCAGCACATGGCACATTATTCTATAGGGGTGCTGTTGTGTTGGTCTTAAAGGGATAGTATTACTTAAAAATTCCTATCCCTCATATTATAGCCCTTAATAAACTGAGTTAAATGACACCAGCGGTATCTCTCAGACCTTTATGGTGTAAGAGATCGCCGCTTTCACAGTTTCCTCTCCCCTGCTGTCAGCGTTCTGCTGCCAGCAGGGGAATCCGGTCTCTGAATCAAGAGGAGGCTCTTCAGCAGAGCCAATATCTCGTTATGGATGGAAAAATGATTCATTGAAACAGTCTTCTACTTGTGCCTGGTAACCAAGCATACGTATTAGACTGTTTCAATGAATCATTTTTCCTTCCATAACGAGATATCGGTTCTGCTGAAGAGCCTCCTCTTGATTCAGAGACCGGATTCTCCTGCTGGCAGCAGAACGCAGACAGCAGGGGAGAGGAAACTGTGAAAGCGGCTATCTCCTATACCATAAAGGTCTGAGAGATGCCGCTGGTGTCATTTAACTCAGTTTATTAAGGGCTATAATATGAGGGATAGTAATTTTGAAGTAATACTATCCCTTTAATAGTATCATTATGTGATGATTTTATGTATTTATTCAGTGGTGTGCTCTCAACTTCAACTGCTTTTTCCTCACTGATTGGGTCAACCTACCTCTCCCTGAACACCTCTGTTCCCTGATAGGTTGGTACTCACGACTGAACACTGTAGCAGGTTTCTCCAATTAACCTTTGATTTTAGTGTGTATATACATGTTGTTGGTACAATGTTTTTCCATGTCTATGATTAAACGCATGTAAAGTGTGAAATGTGTTAGACCTACTTGGAGGTCTTGCTCCAGTGTGTGTTGTTTGTTCCAACTCTGTAGTACACTTGCTGTCCTAGTGTTTTAAATCCAGCAGTAAAGTTCTGTTTTTATCAAGCCAGTCATTTTCAAGCTTTTGTTACAGATTGCCGCCTATTGCTTGGTTTTGTGTAAATCTATCCGGGACCGGAGAACCTACCAGAATAGTGCACCTGTGCACACCGTTCGCTCCAATGGTGAATCCCTTCATTTCATTGACATCTTTGCAGTATTGACGTTTTATATAATTGTATCACCCTTTCTATGTTATCTGTTACAGGGGACATCCATACCCCTTCATCAGGGACACACCCCAAAATGTTGCATTGCTTGTCCTGTATGATGAATCGTGTGACCCACCCTTCAACACCCAACCGTCTGTGTTGCTGGACAGTCAGTTTCTATACAGGTTAATAAATATCAGCCATTGTGCCCGGAACATTCCACCTGAATGAACTTATAAAGCATCTCATCCGAGTTATCCTTTAACTCCTTGGGTTACAGAGTCATCGCTAACTAAACGCAAAGCAATTCACTACAGACATCGCAAATATCCAAGAGGTTAAAAATACAACTCACTATATGATTAACTCAATAATAAGAAAGAAAAAAAAACATTGAAATGAAGAGCTAAAAGTATCTTTCTGTCAATAAGAATGTATTTGCAATGTTAAATACAAGGTCTTTTCTTCATTTCTGCCAAGTAGGTAAATGTGAGTTACAAGGAGGAGTAAATGTCTGTGTGTCCGGCTGTGAAGATGACGTCACTACGGAAACAGATTCTGGATCCTCGTATGGAACATTTATAGACTAATAAGGTCACAGCTTCAGCTCATCGAGTCCTATTGGATTTTCTTCCCCATACATCTGAAAAACAATCAGTAAAATGTAATAAGTCATCAATTTCTCACTTAAAGACACCATAAGGTTACAGGGGTTGTCTTAACCCTTTGAGTGCCAGAGGGGTGCACAACGCATTGCATTCAAAGGGTTAACTCATAGGATTAGGGATGGAAAAAAGTTTTCACCTCAAAGCAGAAATAGGAGAAAAATTTGAAGGGATATTAGTACTTCGTTTTATCTTTATTTTATTTTGTAGGCATTAAAAAAGCATGAAGAACGATATAAGTCTTATCTCTCAAACCTTTATGGTTTGAAAGATATTCACAAGCAAAGTTTCCCCTCCCGTCCCTTTTACCTAGTGTAAGTCATCTCTTCTCAGATGTGGAATGCAGTCCATAGACCAGACAGATAACAGAAGGGGACAATCTTCTTCCTATGAGAATAATGAAAGCCCTGCCCCCCTTTTACCTAGTGTAAGCCATCTCTTCTCAGATGTGGAATCCAGTCCATAGACCAGACAGATAACAGAAGGGGACAATCTTCTTCCTACACGAACAATGAAAGCCCTGCCCTCCTTGACAAGCTTTTCAGGTTTTTCCCTTATCTTAACTGAAGATTGTCCCTCTCTGCAGTCTACCTGGGCACCTCCCTTCTGCTCTGGCTGAGCAGTGTTACATCAGTAAAAGGGGCGGGAGAGGGATACTTTGTCATTGAATTACTCTTGTACTACAACTCTGACAGTATTAAAATAACACTCTCCAAAGTCCAAATACTATGATGATTAATTAGAGCTGCTTTTATTATGAAACATTACTATCCCTTTAACTTCCTGCCCAGCGGGGAAATTTCCAGAGAAAAGTGCAGTTTTTCCACTTTTTTCACCAAACTCATTGCACTGAAACGAATGAGAAGACTGAATTTACACCCAGCACCTAGTAAATATACTTTATTTCACACAAGTATGGTAAAAAAGGGGTGTGGGGGTCCCACATCATGCCCTTCTGTGTTTGTGAGACAGCAGTACATTTGTCAGCTAGTGAAGAGGAGTTGACGCTTTGTTTAGGGTTTCTTGTAGGAAGGACATATGTTCTCTGAATAAGGGAAGTCTGGGGTCACTCTGAGGGACAAGAAGGGAGAAAGGAGGTTGACCCCAAATACACCAACATCTTGTGTGATTGACTGAAAAGACACAGGCAGAGTGATCCAAGTTCCTCGGTGTTGGTGGAGTCTGGGGAAATAATCATGTGAACAGAGAATGTGTTTGTATTTTATTTTTTTACTGGAATGGGGGGTACCGTTAGTTAACAAAATAAATAAATACAATTAAAAAAAAGTAAATTAAAAATTGGTACATAACTGTTAGGGACCAGGAACCAGACAAGACACAAAAGTGTAAAATGCAAAACACCTTTATTAATTAAACAAAAACAGAAGCATGATCCAAGAGCATAAACGAAAAGACATGCCAGGGTCAGGAACCAAGATGGGTATTCAGCCAAGCCGGAGTCAGGAAACCAGAAGTCTGCGATGTCAGGAACAAGCCAAGGGTCAGAAGCACGTAAGTCAGTGAAGTCTGGAACGAGCCAAAGGTCTGGAACACAGCAGTGTGCAAAGTCTGGAACAAGCCAAGGGTCTGGAACACAGCAAACAGGAGCGCAGGAAAATCCACAGCAGCAACAGGTCAGCAAACAAACACAAGGACAATGGGGAAGTGAGCCAAGCTGCTTTAAATACCCTGGGATGGTTGGCTGATAACAGTCAGGTGAGTAATCAGAGAGGTCAGCTGATTCAGCCTGAGCCAGAAACTCAGAAGACAGCAGCAATGGATAGAAGGTCACTAGATTTGCTCAGACATCAGAATCAATAGGCAGAGTGAGCTGCTCAGCAAAACCGTGACAGTAACATGACAGAGACAGGGACCCTGACGTAAGCTGTGACTGGAGAAGACTGATACTTGTCGAGATAGAGTATTTTGTAGAGGGCCTAAGCAAGACCTCACGTTATCTCAGTTCTATTTTGTACTTTACAGTAAAAACACACGCAGTAGTTGAGTAATGTCCTCCAAACACACAAGGTGTAGGGGGAGGGTGAAAGGATTAGGAGCAGTGCAGGGATATGTGAGTAAAGTGGTAGTCCTGGTTGTTGCAGCATGTACAATAAATGATGGTGATCCCTCTCCTCCTCCTGAGGAGAATGCAGTTTGTCAAAGTCCCTCCAAAACTGTCCCCAACATCAGACACATTGCTACGGTCATTGTGGATTTTACTAACCCTTTTTTTAATGATTTGTTTATTTCTCTTTATAAACAATGGATAGGCAGCATAGCAGTAGGCTTACAAAAATCTGAAAGACGTTTGTGTGTCAGCACATACAAGCCCTAAGAAGAAACTGATTTGTAGGACTTAGACTTGTTAGGCACAAGCCCTGAGGAAACAATTTAATTACCACCGGTAAAATACACATTAGGGCAAATATAAATACTGAATGGTATGCACACATAGTGGTACCATCGGAGTTCAATTGCCCTACCAACATGAAACATGACGAGCATTGGCAAACAGATCTTAACTTGTGGCCCAATGTTTATCGAGATCATCAAAGGAAACTAGCTAACTGTCCGGGTTTATCTGAGCTGCTCTTTCTCTGCTGCTTGATTCTGCTGTCTGAGCAATTCTAGAGCTCTGCTGTCTATTGCTACCACCTTCCCTTTCCTGGATCAGGCTGAATCAGCTGACCTCTCTGTGTTTGCTCACCTGACTGCAATCAGCCAATCTTCCCAGGGTTTTTAATGAAGCCTGGCTCACTTCCCTATTGTCCTTGTGTCTGATTCTGGCTGCAAAAGTGTTCTACTGCGTTTCTGATTTACTGTGCATGACTTGGCTTCCTCTGACGTCCCTTCTGGTTCCTGACTGCTGGCTTGTTTCTGACATCACTGATCTCCATAATCCTGACACCAGCTTGGCTGAGTACCTGTCCTGGTTTTCTTTGTTTGCTTCTGTTATTTTAATAAAGGTGTTTTGCACTTTACATTTTGTGTCTGTCTGGTTCCTGGTCCCTAACAGTACACAAGGGCCATGAATTCAGAAGGCGCAGGCAATCCACCAAATGTCTTTTTTAGGCTGGACCAGGTAGACCAGTGCATGGACCAATTTGCGTTAGCCCTCCAGACTTTGTTGCTCTGTACTGCGCATCTGGTTCCACCACCTCAGCAACCCCCAGCGCAGGCTGACCCTATAGCTGCTGCCGCTCCGACTGCCAATGGTGATTCCAGTTTTGCTAGAGGCATGACTGGGTCCACCCTGCTTCCCCAGCATTATGGGGGTGACCTTAACCAGTGCAGAGGTTTCCTGAACCAGGTCGGTATCTATCTGGAGATGGTACCACAGTCCTTTCCATCTGATAGGAGTAAGGTGGGCCTTGTGATTTTCTTACTCTCTGACAGGGCTTTGACTCCGGTGCAGCCGGCCTCTTTATCGACAGTGCCTTCACCCAGAAGCACTCCATTCCATTGCAGCTCCATACCACTTCACTTGGCATTGAAGTGATTGATGGAAGACCCCTACAGCTGCCGCAGGTTACTCACAAAACCTTTCCTTTGTCTATAGCTATAGGAGCTCTCCATTATGAAACCTTACAATTCCAGATGATACACTCTATACACAGTCCTGTGATCCTGGGTTATTCATGATTGTGCAAACACAATCCCACGTTCGATTGGGCAAGGGCCGAAGTCATGGCATGGTCACCCAACTGTTTCAAGACATGCCTAGCAAAAGTGGTGAAGGTATTAACCGCATCGCCGGTCTCTTCTCTGCCTGAAGACTACCAAGATTTCCGTGATGTATTTGATAAGGGCTGGTATATTAATGGGTAAAAATTTAGCGTCCGTTAATGCCCATCCATATTTCCATATTGTTCTCCCATTCCTTTTCACTTTCTTCTAAAAAGGCCCTCATTCTCTCCTCCACCCAATTGTGACCACCGTCACCCTCATCATCACCACTACCAGTCCTCATGGCTGCTGCTGTTCTGTGACAATTGGACTTGCTATCTCTTCTTCAGGTGAAGAAGGCAGACTGGCAGCACTAGCAGAAGGCACAATCTGTGTGGTGTTTCTAATACTGCTAGCCAGTCCTGCCTTCTTCAAGATCATGTGCCAGAGGGACAATGCTGGGGGGATGGGAATCACAGGGTAAGGGGAATGATGTGACTGCTAGTCTGGCTGATCATCATCACATCTCTTTCCACCTCAGAAATAGGGGGATAAACAATTAAACTAGTCCCAGCAGCTGCTTCACACTCAACATCACCACCACCACTCCCTCCCTCACCCGCACCACTCTGTAGCTGCTGTGTGGTAGTAGTGGGACTGCTTGCGGATGACAAGTGTGACTTAGGGTCCCCTGCTGTCACACTTGCCATCATTTCCTCTTCCTCCTGAGTATCAGCAGGTAGAGTGGAAACAGTAACAGCAGCTACAGGCAGCTGGTCTGTGATGGCCACACAGCTACCCAGTTCTGCCTTTGACACAATTTTACCCAAGATCCCAAGCAACGATGTAGGTCACTTCCTCCTCTGACTCACTGGACACATCACGGTCCTTCCAGCTCCGCTTTTTTTTTGTTTGTTTAATCCAGGTGCTGCTCATACTGTTAGTCAACTGTCAGAGCCTCTGCTGCCCTAATTTTGCTCACTAAATTGCTAGAAATTTGCCAAGGACTCTCTCTATCGCTCTAGCTGCTTCTTTTCTGATTCGGTTCTTGGAAATGTCACGTGTTTGGCAAGGAAATGCAAAGTACATATAGTAAATAGGTAGGAAGCTTGTAGCCATTGAAAACACAGAGAAACATTTTTAGTGTAGGGGAAAAAGGTTTGCTGAGGGCGGATTTTCAAGAGAAAAATCAGACATCTATGTTGTTTTATCAGCATTTCGTGCAAGAACATAACTGGACCTTTTGTCCACCCCTACCTTGGATGCTGGAGGGAGACATCTCCAAAACATGTACATGACAGTGAAAGCTCTGTCAAAGCCACCAAAGCTGTTTTTACGTTATAGGGTCCCTTTAAGAAACCAGCTTAGAGAGGACTTAGGGCAATATGCACAAATAAATTAGAGAAATCCTGGAGACAACCAGTTGAACTCTAGGGGACCCATAGACAGGCAAACCACTAAACTGATGAAGTTAATTAGTTTCCCATCTGGGTGAGTTGCATTATTCAGATTTCTGCCAAGCAGTGCTGTTCATAGGGTCAATGAGCATCTCCCAAAATAGATAATGTAACTGGCCAATCAGCTATTCAGCTTTCCATGTGACAGTGGTGATGTTGTAGAGTCACTGGATGTGTCTTGTTCTGGGCAACCTCAGAAGCACATTTCAGTGTTGTTGCTGTTTATATGGCACATTATTTCATGGTCGTGCCCAGCAAAAGATAATAAATGCTGGAAATCACCTTTTCATGTCACTTGACTTATGGAGGACCCTCTTAAAACCCACCAGAGGCAGCTTCTGGAAGTTTCCCATTCTCTGGGAATGATTGTTTAGCGTAAATTATATTGTTCTTCCTCTGCAAGTCCAGCAACTCCTTCACCACTTCTCAAGGCAGAAATTCCTCACCCTTTAGTATACGGGACATGGTTACAGTCATCTTCTGGGATTGTTCCATTAGTCATGGTTCCAAAAGCATAGCTATAGTCCAAGGGTGTCAAAAGGCTTGGGGAGAAGGCTAGATGATTGTCACGGGAACCACCGGGCCCTTGGCTCTTGGAGGGGCCTTACAGACTCTGTGGACTGTTTTAACCAGTGTTACAACTATTGGAGTTAATATTGCTATGTAGAACTTTTGGACATTATATTGGCTGACAACTATGCCAAAAGGACTAAAAATAATAGCCTGCTTCCAGGGGACTGGGCCGTTAGGGATTAATTATTTGAGTTTAGCTAAAGTTACTTTCAGTGTGTATTGTAGCCACTCAAGCCAGTGTATTGTGAACTGTACTGAGACCCCTGCCGTGTGTTAATTCATTCAAGCCCTCAAGTCTATGTGTCCACTGTCTGTGTTCAGCAACCCTTTTGTGTTTGAAATGTAATCTTGTCTGAGTCATTGTATTTGCTACACCATCTCCTACTGGTCCTTTGTCTTACATGTTGTGATTGAATTATGTCCCTATTGTATCTGGTTGGCCCATGTATTTCAATGTAAGGTTTGAGTATAAATATGTGTGGTTTGTTCCAATAAATGCAGTTCTTGTCTTAACCTACACTGGTGTTGTCTGGTGAGGTAAAGCTTGCTGTATGCAGAGTGTGTTTTAGATACCCTGATACTAGTTTTGCCTAGTTTTGGGGTATATTGCGGTATGCTGTTGGATGTCCATCTGGCTCATAGCGGAAGAAGTGACCATTGACGGGGACACCAAGGCTGGGTGTCCGCTGGTACAGTCACAATGATGACAACCCATTACTTTTTTTACATCCTTACAATGATTCTAGTGTGTTTGCTCCCTGATGCACAGTCCTGAGCCCCAGTAGCAGTTGTGCCACCATTTGTGCCAGTCTAGCTGCACAATAATATAGTTTGAGATTCGGGACTGATAGGCCTCTTGTCTCTTGGTATAAGGAGGTCTTCTGTGTTTTCTCCCCCTTGCCATTTCTTAAGTATCACATAAGGTATGAAAGTAAATCACTGTGAAAACACAAGGGACGATCCACTTGAATACAGGCAAAGCCATAAAGGTCCATTGGGAGGATGAAAGTTTTGACATCATTAGTGATTGGTCCAAACCATGACCTACATTTCAGCTCCCAGGTGTCGACATCAGAGTTTATAGACATGATTAATGGTATGTAGGTGAGATGCACTGTCCTGACAATGTTCGTCAGGATCTTCACTCCCAGCTAGTACATGAGAGCCACTTGACGTGGAAAGAGTACTATAACGGTTTGGTTACAGAGACGAGGGAATGATTACAGAACAGGTTGTCTGCACAGACACTGACCGTATCTTCCCGTTGTATTCAAGACATCACATGAACACTTGCAGGAAGTGAAGAGGCGTGGTGACAGAGGACACCACTGTCTGATCCCCATTATCCATAATTTGGTCATAGGCTTTTAATCAGTTGAATGCTAGAGGGAAGTCTACATAACAGTACTTCACAAAGAATGGGACACCTAAATAACGTTCAAGTTTTAATTCAAAGGGAATTTGGCAACCTATATTTTTTTCCTTTTGGACAGAGTTGGTTTCTCCTATAAATGTTCCACTTTTGTTTTCATGCAAGTACAAAGAATTTGCAGGGGTTTCTAAGTAACCATCTGATCCCCCAAGAGGCGGCATTAGATACTGTTAGACTATCCCAGAATATTAGATACCCCCCATTATGTGCACTTACCTACATTTGTCTAGAAACTGCGCTTCCTTCTGAAGATCATTCTACCAAAGAGAACAGTTATGAAGCCAACAGCAATGCCCAGCAGGACTTTATGTTCCTGTAACAAAGAAATGTGTCCTCTGTATCATTCAAGGGATTAAAATCCTCATTCAGTTGAAAGGGAAATCCTTTATCCCTTTTGGTGAAATTAAATTGTATCATAATTGCTTCATTTTAGTTTGGTGAATAAGATACTTTGACTTGGAAACACTCACACACACGCAACAGACACACACACTGAGACACATATACACACACACACACTGATACACAAACACTCAGACACAAACACACACACAGGCACACACTCAAACATATAAAGTATATGCACAAATGAGACACACACACACACACACACACTCAGACACACACAGAGACAAACACTGAGTCTCTAGGCTAGTCCTTATGTTTCTCTGAACAGGCAGCATGTGACCTGCGTAACTCACTGATATACATTGGTTAACGTGGATTCTGAATACATAAAGTCTCATACATACCCTCTTTAGAGATGGGACTTCTTTCTTCTGTTGGGCTGGTAAAGGAAGAAATCAGAGGTTGATCAATAACAAGCGGAAAAAAGGAATGAAGGTGAGACATATTGATAGGAAGTAATTGTACATAGCCTTAAAGGAACCCAATCACCAAAAACAACTTTCAAAATCAGCAATATATTGTATTAGCCAGTTTTAATTTAGAGACTGAATTATTTAGATATATAGGTGATTGGAATGAAGGCTTGCCATGCAGACATATCCCTACATTACCTTCCCACTCACTGACACTACTTAGTAATGTATTATCCACCTCTCCAAGCACTGACTTCCTGTCTTATCCCTACATTACCTCCCCACTCACTGACACTGCTCAGCAATGCATTACCCACCTCCCCTAGCACTGACTTCCTGTCTTATCCCTACATTACCTCCCCACTCACTGACACTGCTCAGTAATGCATTACCCACCTCCCCTAGCACTGACTTCCTGTCTTATCCCTACATTACCTCCTCCACTCACTGATACTGCTCAGTAATGCATTACCCACCTCCCCTAGCACTGACTTCCTGTCTTATCCCTACATTACCTCCCCACTCACTGACACTGCTCAGCAATGCATTACCCACCTCCCCTAGCACTGACTTCCTGTCTTATCCCTACATTACCTCCCCACTCACTGACACTTCTCAGTAATGCATTACCCACCTCCCCTAGTACTGACTTCCTGTCTTATCCCTACATTACCTCCCCACTCACTGACACTGCTCAGCAATGCATTACCCACCTCCCCTAGCACTGACTTCCTGTCTTATCCCTACATTAACTCCCCCACTCACTGATACTGCTCAGTAATGCATTACCCACCTCCCCTAGCACTGACTTCCTGTCTTATCCCTACATTACCTCCCCACTCACTGACACTGCTCAGCAATGCATTACCCACCTCCCCTAGCACTGACTTCCTGTCTTATCCCTACATTACCTCCCCACTCACTGACACTTCTCAGTAATGCATTACCCACCTCCCCTAGTACTGACTTCCTGTCTTATCCCTACATTACCTCCCCACTCACTGACACTGCTCAGCAATACATTACCCACCTCCCCTAGCACTGACTTCCTGTCTTATCCCTACATTACCTCCCCCACTCACTGATACTGCTCAGTAATGCATTACTCACCTCCCCTAGCACTGACTTCCTGTATTATCCCTACATTACCTCACCCACTCACTGACACTGCTCAGCAATGCATTACCAACCTTACCCTAGCACCGACTTCCTGTATTATCCCTACATTACCGCCAACTCACTGACACTGATCAGTAATGTATTACCCACCTCCCCTAGCACTGACTTCCTGCCTTATCCCTACATTACCTCCCCCACTCATTGACACTGCTCAGTAATGCATTACCACCTCCCCTAGCACTGACTTCCTGTCTTATCCCTACATTACCTCCCCACTTACTGACACTGCTCAGTAATACATTACCCACCTCCCCTAGCACTGACTTCCTGTCTTATCCCCTACATTACCCCCCACTCACTGACACTGCTCAGCAATACATTACCCATCTCCCCTAGGACTGACTTCCTGTCTTATCCCTACATTACCTCCCCCACTTACTGACACTGCTCAGCAATGCATTACCCACCTCCCCTAACACTGACTTCCTGTCTTATTCCTACATTACCTCCCCACTCACTGACACTGCTCAGCAATGTATTACCCACCTCCCCTAGCACTGACTTCCTGTCTTATCCCTACATTACCTCCTCACTCACTGACACTGCTCAGCAATACATTACCCACCTCCCCTAGAACTGACTTCCTGTCTTATCCCTACATTACCTCCCCACTCACTGACACTGCTCAGTATTACATTACCTACCTCCCCTATCACTGACTTCCTGTCTTATCCCTACATTACCTCCTCACTCACTGACACTGCTCAGTAATGCATTACCCACCTCTCCTAGCACTGACTTCCTGTCTTATCCCTACATTACCTCCCCCACTCACTGACACTGCTCAGCAATACATTACCCACCTCCCCTAGTACTGACTTCCTGTCTTATTCCTACATTACCTCCCCACTCACTGACACTGCTCAGCAATGCATTACCCACCTCCCCTAGCACTGACTTCCTGTCTTATCCCTACATTACCTCCTCACTCACTGACACTGCTCAGCAATACATTACCCACCTCCCCTAGCACTGACTTCCTGTCTTATCCCTACATTACCTCCCCACTCAGACACTGCTCAGTATTACATTACCTACCTCCCCTATCACTGACTTCCTGTCTTATCCCTACATTACCTCCCCACTCACTGACACTGCTCAGTAATGCATTACCCACCTCTCCTAGCACTGACTTCCTGTCTTATCCCTACATTACCTCCCCACTCACTGACACTGCTCAGTAATGCATTACCCACCTCCCCTAGCACTGACTTCCTGTCTTATCCCTACATTACCTCCTCACTCACTGACACTGCTCAGCAATACATTACCCACCTCCCCTAGAACTGACTTCCTGTCTTATTCCTACATTACCTCCCCACTCACTGACACTGCTCAGTATTACATTACCTACCTCCCCTATCACTGACTTCCTGTCTTATCCCTACATTACCTCCCCACTCACTGACACTGCTCAGTAATGCATTACCCACCTCTCCTAGCACTGACTTCCTGTCTTATCCCTACATTACCTCCCCCACTCACTGACACTGCTCAGCAATACATTACCCACCTCCCCTAGTACTGACTTCCTGTCTTATCCCTACATTACCTTCCCCACTCACTGACACTGCTCAGCAATACATTACCCACCTCCCCTAGTACTGACTTCCTGTCTTATCCCTAATTACCTCCCCCACTCACTGACACTGCTCAGTATTACATTACCTACCTCCCCTATCACTGACTTCCTGTCTTATCCCTACATTACCTCCCCACTCACTGACACTGCTCAGTAATGCATTACCCACCTCTCCTAGCACTGACTTCCTGTCTTATCCCTACATTACCTCCCCACTCACTGACACTGCTCAGTAATGCATTACCCACCTCCCCTAGCAGTGACTTCATGTCTTATCGCTACATTACCTCCCCACTCACTGACACTGCTCAGCAATGCATTACCCACCTCCCCTAGTACTGACTTCCTGTCTTATCCTTACATTACCTCCCCACTCACTGACACTGCTCAGCAATACATTACCCATCTCCCCTAGCACTGACTTCCTGTCTTATCCCTACATTACCTTCCCCACTCACTGACACTGCTCAGCAATACATTACCCACCTCCCCTAGTACTGACTTCCTGTCTTATCCCTAATTACCTCCCCCACTCACTGACACTGCTCAGCAATACATTACCCACCTCTCCTAGCACTGACTTCCTGTCTTATCCCTACATTACCTCCCCCACTCACAGACACAGCTCAGTAATACATTACCCACCTCCCCTAGTACTAACTTCCTGTCTTATCCCTAATTACCTCCCCCACTCACTGACACTGCTCAGCAATACATTACCCACCTCTCCTAGCACTGACTTCCTGTCTTATCCCTACATTACCTCCCCACTCACAGACACAGCTCAGCAATGCATTACCCACCTCCCCTAGCACTGACTTCCTGTCTTATCCCTACATTACCTCCCCCACTCACTGACACTGCTCATTAATACATTACCCACCTCCCCTAGCACTGACTTCCTGTCTTATCCCTACATTACCTCCCCACTCACTGACACTGCTCAGTAACGCATTACCCACCTCCCCTAGTACTGACTTCCTGTCTTATCCCTACATTACCTCCCCACTCACTGACACTGCTCAGTAATGCATTACCCACCTTCACTAGCACTGACTTCCTGTCTTATCCCTACATTACCTCCCCCACTCACTGACACTGCTCAGCAATGCATTACACACCTCCCCTAGCACTGACTTCCTGTCTTATCCCTACATTACCTCCCCACTCACTGACACTGCTCAGTAATGCATTACCCACCTCCCCTAGCAGTGACTTCATGTCTTATCGCTACATTACCTCCCCACTCACTGACACTGCTCAGCAATGCATTACCCACCTCCCCTAGTACTGACTTCCTGTCTTATCCTTACATTACCTCCCCACTCACTGACACTGCTCAATAATACATTACCCACCTCCCCTAGTACTGACTTCCTGTCTTATCCCTACATTACCCCCCACTCACTGACACTGCTCAGTAATGCATTACCCACCTCCCCTAGTACTGACTTCCTGTCTTATCCCTACATTACCTCCCCCACTCACTGACACTGCTCAGCAATGCATTACCCACCTTCCCTAGCACTGACTTCCTGTCTTATCCGTACATTACCTCCTCACTCACTGACACTGCTCAGTAATGCATTACCCACCTTCACTAGCACTGTTTTCCTGTCTTATCACTACATTACCTTCCCCACTCACTGACACTGCTCAGTAATGTATTACCCACCTCCCCTAGCACGTACTTCCTGTCTTATCCCTACATCACCTCCCCACTCACTGACACTGCTCAGTAATGTATTACCCACCTCCCCTAGTACTGACTTCCTGTCTTATCCCTACATTACCTCCCCACTCACTGACACTGCTCAGTAATGCATTACCCACCTTCACTAGCACTGTTTTCCTGTGTGGTTTATCTGGTCCCTAATGGGGCATGTCAGGGTCCTTGTTGTAAGTGCACCAGAGGACCGAGAGTGAGTAGTCACTGTCTATAACCGTGTTCTTATCTACTTTACTAGTCTGCATTACCAGCTCTGAATGTGTCCAGGAGAACTTTCTGTTTGGTTTCAGGCACCGGGTTCTTTTCTTTGTCAGTGAAGAGCAGAAGTTGTCCGGCCCATCGGGAGATGCTGGGCTGGGACTGCAGGATGCGATCTCTCTCTTCATCATCACTCTTCTCCAGGTCACCTACCAGCACCATGACATTCTGACGCCCTTAAAACAAAGAGGATTCTGTGTTCAAATTATGGCTATGCAGTTGTTCAAGCATATGGCCATCATTAACAGGATGTGGTCCTCTAATCTAAAGGGGTGGCCCCTGGATATTTGATCAGGCCTTGGAATGACAAGCTCAACAGAGAGATACTTGTATTAACCCACAGATACTTGGGAAGATTTATTACCCCATCTCCGTGTCAGACTCAGACACCAGTGAGAATACAGCCCTGTACCCACACAGGAGCCTGTTTGGAAGGAGACCCTACTCCTTGGATGATGTCAAGTATCATGCTCACACCGAGCGATAGTACAAAAGGAGTGGGGTTCTTGGAAATCAAAGTGGAGCCCTCTGTGCACAGCTTGGTACCAGGAAGGTGCGAAGAGGACGATTACGGTCTGAATTCAGAGTGCCACACTCCATATCAGCCTTGGCACGGTCGGGCAGTCAGTACTGTGCATGAGTGCAGCGCTGCTGGGTATCACTGTGGCCCATGTACACGGGCTTTTCAACTAGTATATATATATATATACACATATATATGTGCTTTTTTTGAGCTGTAACAGAGACTAGAGTATAAATTATTGCCCCCACTGCGAAAAATATATTCTGCTAATGGAATCTGACCCTTGGGTTCTACAGAGGTATCCAGTGCACTGTGTTGTGGTGCCTCTCTGGCAGTCAATGTATTAGATGTTAAACGTATGGATTTAAAGTGACATGTACTGTGCATTTAGTCTTTTTTCCTATCTCACTCTTATGATTCCTGAAGAGGAGACCTGGTTGTCTTAAAGACTTGAGTCCAAAGCCTCTCAATTCCCAATAAAGGGATCATTTTACTCTAGAAGCGTTTTGTATTTTCTATGTCTAATACGGTACCGCGCTTTACCCTTCTATAAAAACAATCCATGCTTCATATAACATATTCTAAAGCTACATAAATTGCAAAAAAAAAATTACATTTGTAACCTTTTTTAATTAATGAACATTGATACCTGCTTCCCATAGACATCCCACATATTCTTCTACCAGAGATACAAATCTCAAACCCTTTGATAACTCACCTAATGTGTCAGAGAGGTGCTGGAGCTCGGCGTCGTACAGGGAATCGGTCACATCTGTGATGTTTATGCGTCCATGACACTTGGTGTGGTACAATAGAGCAATGGAGGCTTGTTCTACCTCTGATTTCCATTCCTCTCTGTTTCTGTTGGTTATGGGCAGGTAGGTGATCTTCCCCAGGAGTCCTTGGTATGGATGTGACCTCAGGTGATTTAGAATCCAGAGGACATTATCTTCTGCTGCCCTTGAAGTGACTGATACATTCAGATTTTCTTCTTTTGTCATCCTGATTCCTGACCAACTAGTACAAGAACCAAGAACTTAGGTCAGGGCTGTCTAAAGGTGAAACAAGGTCAGAATGTAAGGGTACCCCTCTGAGCACACGGGGGTTTGTCTAAATGTCATGAATCCTGGAGTAAATCTGAACCCTGAGTACAGGCTTTCAAACCTTAAACCTATATCTAGAGCGCAAGATGCTGTCCCAAAATGATGATCTTGTCTGTGCGTACTAGGCAAGAGGAAATCTAGGGAGGGGTTATAAAGGGCAGTAGGGAGGAGTTTTATGAAGTAGTAGGAGGAGTTATAGGGAACAATAGGAGGGGTTATGTAACAACAGGAGGAGATATAGGAAAGAGTTATAAGGAACAATAGGAGGAGTTATAGGGATGAATTATAAGGAACAACAGGAAGAGTTCTACGGAGAAGTTATATGTAACAATAGGAGGAGTTATAGGGAGAAGTTATATGTAACAATAGGAGGAGTAATATGGGGCAATAGGAGGAGCTATAGGGTGGAGTTATATGGAACAATAGGAGGAGTTATAGGGAGGAGTTATATGGAACAATAGGAGGAGTTATAGGGAGGTGTTATATGGAACAATAGGAGGAGTTATAGGGAGGAGTTATATGGAACAATAGGAGGAGTTATAGGGAGGTGTTATATGTAACAATAAGAGGAGTTATAGGGAGGAGTTATATGGAGAAATAGGAGGAGCTATAGGGAGGAGTTATATGTAACAATAGGAGGAGTTATAGGGAGGAGTTATATGTAACAATAAGAGGAGTTATAAGGAGGAGTTATATGGAGCAATAGGAGGAGTTATATGGAGAAATAGGAGGAGCTATAGGGAGGAGTTATATGCAACAATAGGAGGAGTTATAGGGAGGAGTTATATCAAACAATAGGAGGAGTTATAGGGAGGAGTTATATGTAACAATAGGAGGAGTTATAGTGAGGAGTTATATGTAACAATAGGAGGAGTTATAGGGAGGAGTTATATGGAACAATAGGAGGAGTTATAGTGAGGAGTTATATGGAACAATAGGAGGAGTTATAGGGAGGAATTATATGGAACAATAGGAGGAGTTATAGGTAACAATAGGAGAAGTTATAGGGAGGAGTTATATGTAACAATAGGAGGAGTTATAGGGAGGAGTTATATGGAACAATAAGAGGAGTTATAGGGAGGAGTTATATGGAACAATAGGAGGAGTTATAGGGAGGAGTTATATGGAACAATAGGAGGAGTTATAGGGAGGAGTTATATGGAACAATAGTAGGAGTTATAGGGAGGAGTTATATGTAACAATAGGAGGAGTTATAGGGAGGAGTTATATGGAACAATAGGAGGAGTTATAGGGAGGAGTTATATGGAACAATAGGAGGAGTTATAGGGAGGAGTTATATGGAACAATAGGAGGAGTTATAGGGAGGAGTTATATCGAACAATAGTAGGAGTTATAGGGAGGAGTTATATGGAACAATAGGAGGAGTTATAGGGAGGAGTTATATGTAACAATAGGAGGAGCTATAGGGAGGAGTTATATACACTGGTACTCTATGTATATTACCTCTGTATTACACACTACTGTATACACCGGCACTCTCTGTATATTACCTCTGTATTACACACTACTGTATACACCGGTACTCTATGTATATACCTCTGTATTACACACTACTGTATACACTGGTACTCTATGTATATTACCTCTGTATTACACACTACTGTATACACCGGTACTCTATGTATATTACCTCTGTATTACACACTACTGTATACACCGGAACTCTCTGTATATTACCTCTGTATTACACACTACTGTATACACCGGTACTCTATGTATATTACCTCTGTATTACACACTACTGTATACACCGGTAATCTATGTATATACCTCTGTATTACACACTACTGTATACACCGGTACTCTATGTATATACCTCTGTATTACACACTACTGTATACACCGGTACTCTATGTATATACCTCTGTATTACACACTACTGTATACACCGGTACTCTATGTATATACCTCTGTATTACACACTACTGTATACACCGGTACTCTATGTATATACCTCTGTATTACACACTGCTGTATACACCGGTACTCTATGTATATACCTCTGTATTACACACTGCTGTATACACCGGTACTCTATGTATATACCTCTGTATTACACACTACTGTATACACCGGTACTCTATGTATATACCTCTGTATTACACACTACTGTATACACTGGTACTCTATGTAAATACCTCTGTATTACACACTACTGTATACACCGGTACTCTATGTATATACCTCTGTATTACACACTACTGTATACACCGGTACTCTATGTATATACCTCTGTATTACACACTACTGTATACACCGGTACTCTATGTAAATACCTCTGTATTACACACTACTGTATACACCGGTACTCTATGTATATTACCTCTGTATTACACACTGCTGTATACACCGGTACTCTATGTATATTACCTCTGTATTACACACTACTGTATACACCGGTACTGTATGTATATACCTCTGTATTACACACTACTGTATACACCGGTACTGTATGTATATACCTCTGTATTACACACTACTGTGTACACCAGTACTCTATGTATATTACCTCTGTATTACACACTACTGTATACACCGGTACTCTATGTATATACCTCTGTATTACACACTACTGTATACACCGGTACTCTCTGTATATTACCTCTGTATTACACACTACTGTACAGAACGGTACTCTCTGTATATTACCTCTGTATTACACACTACTGTATACACCGGTACTCTATGTATATTACCTCTGTATTACACACTACTGTATACACCGGTACTCTATGTATATTACCTCTGTATTACACACTACTGTATACACCGGAACTCTCTGTATATTACCTCTGTATTACACACTACTGTATACACCGGTACTCTATGTATATACCTCTGTATTACACACTACTGTATACACTGGTACTCTATGTATATTACCTCTGTATTACACACTACTGTATACACCGGCACTCTATGTATATTACCTCTGTATTACACACTACTATATACACCGGTACTCTATGTATATACCTCTATATTACACACTACTGTATACACCAGTACTCTATGTATATTACCTCTGTATTACACACTACTGTATACACCGGTACTCTATGTATATACTCCTGTATTACACACTACTGTATACACCGGAACTCTCTGTATATTACCTCTGTATTACACACTACTGTATAAACCGGAACTCTCTGTATATTACCTCTGTATTACACACCACTGTATAGAACGGTACTCTCTGTATATACCTCTGTATTACACACCACTGTATACACCGGAACTCTATGTATATACCTCTGTATTACACACCACTGTATACACCGGAATTCTCTGTATATTACCTCTGTATTACACACTACTGTATACACCGGTACTCTATGTATATTACCTCTGTTTTACACACTACTGTATACACCTATACTTCATGTATATTACCTCTGTATTACACACTACTATATACACCAGTACTCTATGTATATTACCTCTGTATTACACACTACTGTATACACTGGTACTCTCTGTATATTACCTCTGTATTACACACCACTGTATACACTGGCACTCTCTGTATATTACCTCTGTATTACACACTGCTGTATACACCGGTACTCTCTGTATATTACCTCTGTATTACACACTACTGTATACACCGGTACTCTCTGTATATTACCTCTGTATTACACACTGCTGTATACACCGGTACTCTCTGTATATTACCTCTGTATTACACACTACTGTATACACCAGTACTCTATGTATATACCTCTGTATTACACACTACTGTATACACCGGTACTCTATATATATACCTCTGTATTACACACTACTGTATACATCAATACTCTATGTATATTACCTCTGTATTACACACTACTGTATACACCGGTACTCTATGTATATACCTCTGTATTAAACACTACTGTATACACCTATACTCCATGTATATTACCTCTGTATTACACACTACTGTATATACCGGTACTCTATGTATATTACCTCTGTATTACACACTGCTGTATACACCGGTACTCTATGTATATACCTCTGTATTACACACTACTCTATACACCGGTACTCTATATATATACCTCTGTATTACACACTACTGTATACACCGGTACTCTATATATATACCTCTGTATTACACACTACTGTATACACCGGTACTCTATGTATATACCTCTGTATTACACACTACTGTATACACCGGTACTCTATGTATATACCTCTGTATTACACACTACTGTATACACTGGTACTCTATGTATATTACCTCTGTATTACACACTACTGTATACACCGGTACTCTATGTATATACCTCTGTATTGCACACTACTGTATACACCGGTACTCTATGTATATTACCTCTGTATTACACACTACTGTATACACCGGTACTCTATGTATATTACCTCTGTATTACACACTACTGTATACACCGGTACTCTATATATATACCTCTGTATTACACACTACTGTATACACCGGTACTCTATGTATATTACCTCTGTATTACACACTACTGTATACACCGGTACTCTATGTATATACCTCTGTATTACACACTACTGTATACACCGGTACTCTATGTATATACCTCTGTATTACACACTACTGTATACACCGGTACTCTATGTATATACCTCTGTATTACACACTACTGTATACACCGGTACTCTATGTATATACCTCTGTATTACACACTACTGTATACACCGGTACTCTATGTATATACCTCTGTATTACACACTGCTGTATACACCGGTACTCTATGTATATACCTCTGTATTACACACTGCTGTATACACCGGTACTCTATGTATATACCTCTGTATTACACACTGCTGTATACACCGGTACTCTATGTATATACCTCTGTATTACACACTACTGTATACACCGGTACTCTATGTATATACCTCTGTATTACACACTACTGTATACACTGGTACTCTATGTATATTAGCTCTGTATTACACACTACTGTATACACCGGTACTCTATGTATATACCTCTGTATTACACACTACTGTATACACTGGTACTCTATGTATATACCTCTGTATTACACACTACTGTATACACCTATACTCCATGTATATTACCTCTGTATTACACACTACTGTATATACCGGTACTCTATGTATATTACCTCTGTATTACACACTGCTGTATACACCGGTACTCTATGTATATACCTCTGTATTACACACTACTGTATACACCGGTACTCTATGTATATACCTCTGTATTACACACTACTGTGTACACCGGTACTCTATATATATACCTCTGTATTACACACTACTGTATACACCGGTACTCTATGTATATACCTCTGTATTACACACTACTGTATACACCGGTACTCTATGTATATACCTCTGTATTACACACTACTGTATACACTGGTACTCTATGTATATTACCTCTGTATTACACACTACTGTATACACCGGTACTCTATGTATATACCTCTGTATTACACACTACTGTATACACCGGTACTCTATGTATATTACCTCTGTATTACACACTACTGTATACACCGGTACTCTATGTATATTACCTCTGTATTACACACTACTGTATACACCGGTACTCTATATATATACCTCTGTATTACACACTACTGTATACACCGGTACTCTATGTATATTACCTCTGTATTACACACTACTGTATACACCGGTACTCTATGTATATACCTCTGTATTACACACTACTGTATACACCGGTACTCTATGTATATACCTCTGTATTACACACTACTGTATACACCGGTACTCTATGTATATACCTCTGTATTACACACTACTGTATACACCGGTACTCTATGTATATACCTCTGTATTACACACTACTGTATACACCGGTACTCTATGTATATACCTCTGTATTACACACTACTGTATACACCGGTACTCTATGTAAATACCTCTGTATTACACACTACTGTATACACCGGTACTCTATGTATATTACCTCTGTATTACACACTGCTGTATACACCGGTACTCTATGTATATTACCTCTGTATTACACACTACTGTATACACCGGTACTGTATGTATATACCTCTGTATTACACACTACTGTATACACCGGTACTGTATGTATATACCTCTGTATTACACACTACTGTATACACCAGTACTCTATGTATATTACCTCTGTATTACACACTACTGTATACACCGGTACTCTATGTATATACCTCTGTATTACACACTACTGTATACACCGGTACTCTCTGTATATTACCTCTGTATTACACACTACTGTACAGAACGGTACTCTCTGTATATTACCTCTGTATTACACACTACTGTATACACCGGTACTCTATGTATATTACCTCTGTATTACACACTACTGTATACACCGGTACTCTATGTATATTACCTCTGTATTACACACTACTGTATACACCGGAACTCTCTGTATATTACCTCTGTATTACACACTACTGTATACACCGGTACTCTATGTATATACCTCTGTATTACACACTACTGTATACACTGGTACTCTATCTATATACCTCTGTATTACACACTACTGTATACACCGGTACTCTATGTATATTACCTCTGTATTACACACTACTGTATACACCGGTACTCTATGTATATTACCTCTGTATTACATACTACTGTATACACCGGTACTCTCTGTATATTACCTCTGTATTACACACTACATTATACACTGGTACTCTATGTATATACCTCTGTATTACACACTACTGTATACACCGGCACTGTATGTATATTACCTCTGTATTACACACTACTGTATACACCGGCACTCTATGTATATTACCTCTGTATTACACACTACTATATACACCGGTACTCTATGTATATACCTCTATATTACACACTACTGTATACACCAGTACTCTATGTATATTACCTCTGTATTACACACTACTGTATACACCGGTACTCTATGTATATACTCCTGTATTACACACTACTGTATACACCGGAACACTCTGTATATTACCTCTGTATTACACACTACTGTATAAACCGGAACTCTCTGTATATTACCTCTGTATTACACACCACTGTATAGAACGGTACTCTCTGTATATACCTCTGTATTACACACCACTGTATACACCGGAACTCTATGTATATACCTCTGTATTACACACCACTGTATACACCGGAATTCTCTGTATATTACCTCTGTATTACACACTACTGTATACACCGGTACTCTATGTATATTACCTCTGTTTTACACACTACTGTATACACCTATACTTCATGTATATTACCTCTGTATTACACACTACTATATACACCAGTACTCTCTGTATATTACCTCTGTATTACACACTACTGTATACACCGGAACTCTATGTATATTACCTCTGTATTACACACCACTGTATACACTGGAACTCTATGTATATTACCTCTGTATTACACACTACTATATACACCAGTACTCTATGTATATTACCTCTGTATTACACACTACTGTATACACTGGTACTCTCTGTATATTACCTCTGTATTACACACCACTGTATACACTGGCACTCTCTGTATATTACCTCTGTATTACACACTGCTGTATACACCGGTACTCTCTGTATATTACCTCTGTATTACACACTACTGTATACACCAGTACTCTATGTATATACCTCTGTATTACACACTACTGTATACACCGGTACTCTATATATATACCTCTGTATTACACACTACTGTATACATCAATACTCTATGTATATTACCTCTGTATTACACACTACTGTATACACCGGTACTCTATGTATATACCTCTGTATTAAACACTACTGTATACACCTATACTCCATGTATATTACCTCTGTATTACACACTACTGTATATACCGATACTCTATGTATATTACCTCTGTATTACACACTGCTGTATACACCGGTACTCTATGTATATACCTCTGTATTACACACTACTCTATACACCGGTACTCTATGTATATTACCTCTGTATTACACACTACTGTATATACCGATACTCTATGTATATTACCTCTGTATTACACACTGCTGTATACACCGGTACTCTATGTATATACCTCTGTATTACACACTACTCTATACACCGGTACTCTATGTATATTACCTCTGTATTACACACTACTGTATACACCGGTACTCTATATATATACCTCTGTATTACACACTACTGTATACACCGGTACTCTATGTATTTTACCTCTGTATTACACACTACTGTATACACCGGTACTCTATGTATATTACCTCTGTATTACACACCACTGTATACACCGGTACTGTATGTATATACCACTGTATTACACACTACTGTATACATTGGTACTCTATGTATATACCTCTGTATTACACACTACTGTATACACCGGTACTCTATGTATATACCTCTGTATTACACACTACTGTATACACCTATACTCCATGTATATTACCTCTGTATTACACACTACTGTATACACCAGTACTCTATGTATATACCTCTGTATTACACACTACTGTATATACCGGTACTCTATGTATATACCTCTGTATTACACACTACTGTATACACAGGTACTCTATGTATATACCTCTGTATTACACACTACTGTATACACCGGTACTCTATGTATATACCTCTGTATTGCACACTACTGTATACACTGGTACTCTATGTATATACCTCTGTATTACACACTACTGTATAGATCGGTACTCTATGTATATACCTCTGTATTACACACTACTCTATGTATATACCTCTGTATCACACACTACTCTATGTATATTACCTCTGTATTACACACTACTGTATACACTGGTACTCTATGTATATTACCTCTGTATTACACACTACTGTATACACCGGTACTCTATGTATATTACCTCTGTATTACACACTACTGTATACACCAGTACTCTATGTATATTACCTCTGTATTACAGACTACTGTACAGATCGGTACTCTATGTATATACCTCTGTATTACACATTACTCTATGTATATTACCTCTGTATTACACACTACTCTATGTATCTTACCTCTGTATTACACACTACTCTATGTATATTACCTCTGTATTACACATTACTCTATGTATATTACCTCTGTATTACACACTACTCTATGTATATTACCTCTGTATTACACACTACTCTATGTATATACCTCTGTATTACACATTACTCTATGTATATTACCTCTGTATTACACATTACTGTATAGATCGGTACTCTATGTATATACCTCTGTATTACACACTACTCTATGTATATTACCTCTGTATTACACATTACTCTATGTATATTACCTCTGTATTACACACTACTCTATGTATATTACCTCTGTATTACACATTACTCTATGTATATTACCTCTGTATTACACACTACTCTATGTATATTACCTCTGTATTACACATTACTCTATGTATATACCTCTGTATTACACACTACTCTATGTATATTACCTCTGTATTACACATTACTCTATGTATATTACCTCTGTATTACACATTACTCTATGTATATTACCTCTGTATTACACACTACTCTATGCATATTTCCTCTGTATTACACATTACTCTATGTATATTACCTCTGTATTACACATTACTCTATGTATATTACCTCTGTATTACACTGCTCCAAATGGCTGGTGGAAAGTCTGATAACTGATCCGGTGAGTCAAATTGAAAGTGAAAGCTTCATCTAGACAGGGAGTGACCAATAGCAAGAGAGACAGACAGACAGTGTGAGACAGAGACACACAGACATGTAGAGATAGACAGACAGATATAGAGAGAGACAGAGACACACAAAGATATAGAGAGAGACACACAGAGGCAGAGAGACAGAGGGACAGGACAGAGAGACACACAGATATAGAGAGAGACACACACAGATATAGAGAGAGACACACAGAGACAGAGGGACAGGATAGAGAGACACACAGATATATAGAGACACACACAGATATAGAGACACACACAGATATAGAGAGACACACACTCACACACACACACACACACACACACAGATAGTCAGACACAGATACAGAGAGAGACAGTCAAAGAGCTAGAAACATAGAGCAATAAACAAGGGGTAGTGCAGTGGAGAGGTACAGAGTGCAAGAGACAGGTACAGAGGGCAGGAGACACGTACACAGTGCAGTAGACAGGTACACAGTGCAGGAGAGAAGTAGACAGTGCAGGAGACAGGTACACAGTGCAGGAGACAGGTACACAGTGCAGGAGACAGCTACAGAGTGCAGGAGACAGGTACACAGTGCAGTAGACAGGTACACAGTGCAGGAGACAGGTACACAGTGCAGTAGACAGGTACACAGTGTAGTAGACAGGTACAGTGTACAGAGGGAAGTGCTGTCTGTATAACAGACCTGAAGATGAGTACCAGACCGGTGAGGTAAGTCTCCTTTACTCCTATCTGGGGATGTTACAGGGTCCGGTAGCGCCAGTGATGTATTTCTCTCTGGAGGAGGTCGGCCATATACACAAAGGAAGGGGTTTTGTTTTGAAAGTTCTCTTTGTACATATTTCTCAGTAATGACCAGACTCCAATTCCCCATTATTACCAGTAAAAATGACTGCCCCTCTGTGTGTATATTACCTCTATATTACACACTACTGTATACACCTATACTTCATGTATATTACCTCTGTATTACACACTACTGTATACACCGGTACTCTATGTATATTACCTCTGTATTACACACTACTGTATACACCGGTACTCTATGTATATATCTTTGTATTACACACTACTGTGTACACTGGTACTCTATGTATATACCTCTGTATTACACACTACTGTATACATCTATACTCCATGTTTATTACCTCTGTATTAGACACTACCGTATACACCGGTACTCTATGTATATTACCTCTGTATTACACACTACTGTATACACCGGTACTCTATGTATATTACCTCTGTATTACACACTACTGTATACACCGGTACTCTATGTATATTACCTCTGTATTACACACTACTGTATACACCGGTACTCTATGTATATACCTCTGTATTACACACTGCTGTATACACCGGTACTCTATGTATATTACCTCTGTATTACACACTACTCTATACACCGGTACTCTATGTATATTACCCCTATATTACACACTACTGTATACACCGGTACTCTATGTATATACCTCTGTATTACACACTACTGTATACACCAGTACTCTATGTATATACCTCTGTATTACACACTGCTGTATACACCGGTACTCTATGTACATTACCTCTGTATTACACACTACTGTATACACCGGTACTCTATGTATATACCTCTGTATTACACACTACTGTATACACCGGTACTCTATGTATATACCTCTGTATTACACACTACTGTATACACCGGTACTCTATGTATATTACCTCTGTATTACACACTACTGTATACACTGGTACTCTATGTATATTACCTCTGTATTACACACTACTGTATACACCGGTACTCTATGTATATACCTCTGTATTACACACTACTGTATACACCAGTACTCTATGTATATACCTCTGTATTACACACTACTGTATACACCGGTACTCTATGTATATACCTCTGTATTACACACTACTGTATACACCGGTACTCTATGTATATTACCTCTGTATTACACACTACTGTATACACCGGTACTCTATGTATATACCTCTGTATTACACACTACTGTATACACCGGTACTCTATGTATATACCTCTGTATTACACACTACTGTATACACCGGTACTCTATGTATATACCTCTGTATTACACACTACTGTATACACCGGCACTGTATGTATATTACCTCTGTATTACACACTACTGTATACACCGGTACTCTATGTATATTACCTCTGTATTACACACTACTGTATACACTGGCACTCTCTGTATATTACCCCTATATTACTCACTACTGTATACACACTGGTACTCTATGTATATACCTCTGTATTACACACTACTCTATGTATATACCTCTGTATTACACACTACTGTATAGATTGGTACTCTATGTATATACCTCTGTATTACACACTACTCTATGTATATTACCTCTGTATTACACACTACTCTATGTATATACCTCTGTATTACATACTACTCTATGTATATTACCTCTGTATTACACACTACTGTATAGATCGGTACTCTATGTATATACCTCTGTATTACACACTACTGTATAGATCGGTACTCTATGTATATACCTCTGTATTAATCACGACTCTATGTATATACCTCTGTATTACACACTACTCTATGTATATTACCTCTGTATTACACATTACTCTATGTATATTACCTCTGTATTACACACTACTCTATGTATATTACCTCTGTATTACACACTACTGTATAGATCGGTACTCTATGTATATTACCTCTGTATTACACATTACTCTATGTATATTACCTCTGTATTACACACTACTCTATGTATATTACCTCTGTATTGCACTGCTCCAAATGGCTGGTGGAAAGTCAGATAACTGATCCGGTGAGTCAAATTGAAAGTGAAAGCTTCATCTAGACAGGGAGTGACCAATAGCAAGAGAGACAGACAGACAGTGTGAGACAGAGACACACAGACATGTAGAGATAGACAGACAGATATAGAGAGAGACAGAGAGACACAAAGATATAGAGAGAGACACACAGATATAGAAAGAGAGACAGAGGGACAGGACAGAGAGACACACAGATATAGAGAGAGACACACACAGATATAGAAAGAGAGACAGAGGGACAGGACAGAGAGACACACAGATATATAGAGACACACACAGATATAGAGAGAGACACACACAGATATAGAGAGAGACACACACACACACACATACACAGAGATAGTCAGACACAGATACAGAGAGAGACAGTCAAAGAGCTAGAAACATAGAGCAATAAACAAGGGGTAGTGCAGTGGAGAGGTACAGAGTGCAAGAGACAGGTACAGAGGGCAGGAGACAGGTATAGAGGGCAGGAGACACGTACACAGTGCAGGAGACAGCTACAGAGTGCAGGAGACAGCTACAGAGTGCAGGAGACAGGTACACAGTGCAGGAGACAGCTACAGAGTGCAAGAGACAGGTACAGAGTGCAGGAGACAGGTACACAGTGCAGGAGACAGGTACACAGTGAAGTAGACAGGTACACAGTGCAGGAGAGAAGTAGACAGTGCAGGAGACAGGTACACAGTGCAGGAGACAGGTACACAGTGCAGTAGACAGGTACACAGTGCAGGAGAGAAGTAGACAGTGCAGGAGACAGGTACACAGTGCAGGAGACAGGTACACAGTGCAGTAGACAGGTAGACAGGTACACAGTGTAGTAGACAGGTACAGAGTGCAGGAGACACGTACACAGTGCAGTAGACAGGTACACAGTGCAGTAGACAGGTACACAGTGTAGTAGACAGGTACAGAGTGCAGGAGACACGTACACAGTGCAGTAGACAGGTACACAGTGTAGTAGACAGGTACAGAGTGCAGGAGACACGTACACAGTGCAGTAGACAGGTACACAGTGCAGTAGACAGGTACAGAGTGCAGGAGACACGTACACAGTGCAGTAGACAGGTACACAGTGCAGTAGACAGGTAGACAGGTACACAGTGTAGTAGACAGGTACAGAGTGTAGTAGACAGGTACAGAGTGCAGGAGACAGGTACACAGTGTAGTAGACAGGTACAGAGTGCAGGAGACAGGTACACAGTGCAGGAGACAGGTACACAGTGCAGTAGACAGGTACACAGTGCAGGAGAGAAGTAGACAGTGCAGGAGACAGGTACACAGTGCAGGAGACAGGTACACAGTGCAGGAGACAGGTACACAGTGCAGTAGACAGGTACACAGTGCAGGAGAGAAGTAGACAGTGCAATAGACAGGTACACAGTGCAGTAGACAGGTACATAGTGCAGTAGACAGGTAGACAGGTACACAGTGTAGTAGACAGGTACAGAGTGCAGGAGACACGTACACAGTGCAGGAGACAGGTACACAGTGCAGGAGACAGGTACACAGTGTAGTAGACAGGTACAGAGTGCAGGAGACACGTACACAGTGCAGTAGACAGGTACACAGTGTAGTAGACAGGTACAGAGTGCAGGAGACACGTACACAGTGCAGTAGACAGGTACACAGTGTAGTAGACAGGTACAGAGTGCAGGAGACACGTACACAGTGCAGTAGACAGGTACACAGTGTAGTAGACAGGTACAGAGTGCAGGAGACACGTACACAGTGCAGTAGACAGGTACACAGTGTAGTAGACAGGTACAGAGTGCAGGAGACACGTACACAGTGCAGTAGACAGGTACACAGTGCAGTAGACAGGTACAGAGTGCAGGAGACACGTACACAGTGCAGTAGACAGGTACACAGTGCAGTAGACAGGTACAGAGTGCAGGAGACACGTACACAGTGCAGTAGACAGGTACACAGTGCAGTAGACAGGTAGACAGGTACACAGTGTAGTAGACAGGTACAGAGTGTAGTAGACAGGTACAGAGTGCAGGAGACAGGTACACAGTGTAGTAGACAGGTACAGAGTGCAGGAGACAGGTACACAGTGTAGTAGACAGGTACACAGTGCAGTAGACAGGTACACAGTGCAGGAGACAGGTACACAGTGCAGTAGACAGGTACACAGTGTAGTAGACAGGTACAGAGTACAGAGGGAAGTGCTGTCTGTATAACAGACCTGAAGATGAGTACCAGACCGGTGAGGTAAGTCTCCTTTACTCCTATCTGGGGATGTTACAGGGTCCGGTATCGCCAGTGATGTATTTCTCTCTGGAGGAGGTCGGCCATATACACAAAGGAAGGGGTTTTGTTTTGAAAGTTCTCTTTGTACATATTTCTCAGTAATGACCAGACTCTAATTCCCCATTATTACCAGTAAAAATGACTGCCCCTCTGTGTGTATATTACCTCTATATTACACACTACTGTATACACCTATACTTCATGTATATTACCTCTGTATTACACACTACTGTATACACCGGTACTCTATGTATATACCTCTGTATTACACACTACTGTATACACCGGTACTCTATGTATATACCTCTGTATTACACACTACTGTATACACCTATACTTCATGTATATTACCTCTGTATTACACACTACTGTATACACCGGTACTCTATGTATATTACCTCTGTATTACACACTACTGTATACACCGGTACTCTATGTATATTACCTCTGTATTACACACTACTGTATACACCTATACTTCATGTATATTACCTCTGTATTACACACTACTGTATACACCGGTACTCTATGTATATTACCTCTGTATTACACACTACTGTGTACACTGGTACTCTATGTATATTACCTCTGTATTACACACTACTGTATACACCGGTACTCTATGTATATACCTCTGTATTACACACTACTGTATACACCGGTACTCTATGTATATTACCTCTGTATTACACACTACTGTATACACCGGTACTCTATGTATATTACCTCTGTATTACACACTACTGTATACACCGGTACTCTATGTATATACCTCTGTATTACACACTACTGTGTACACCGGTACTCTATGTATATTACCTCTGTATTACACACTACTGTGTACACCGGTACTCTATGTATATACCTCTGTATTACACACTACTGTATACACTGGTACTCTATGTATATTACCTCTGTATTACACACTACTGTATACACCGGTACTTTATGTATATACCTCTGTATTACACACTACTGTATACACCGGTACTCTATGTATATTAGCTCTGTATTACACACTACTGTATACACTGGTACTCTATGTAAATACCTCTGTATTACACACTACTGTATACACCGGTACTCTATGTATATACCTCTGTATTACACACTACTGTATACACCGGTACTCTATGTATATACCTCTGTATTACACACTACTGTATACACCTATACTTCATGTATATTACCCCTATATTACACACTACTATATACACCGGTACTCTATGTATATATCTCTGTATTACACACTACTGTATACACTGGTACTCTATGTATATTACCCCTGTATTACACACTGCTGTATACACCGGTACTCTATGTATATACCTCTGTATTACACACTACTGTATACACCGGTACTCTATGTATATATCTCTGTATTACACACTACTGTATACACCGGTACTCTATGTATATACCTCTGTATTACACACTACTGTATACACTGGTACTCTATGTATATACCTCTGTATTACACACTACTGTATACACCGGTACTCTATGTATATACCTCTGTATTGCACACTACTGTATACACCGGTACTCTATGTATATACCTCTGTATCACACACTACTGTATACACCGGCACTCTATGTATATTACCCCTATATTACACACTACTGTATACACCGGTACTCTATGTATATACCTCTGTATTACACACTACTGTTTACACCGGCACTGTATGTATATACCTCTGTATTACACACTACTGTATACACCGGTACTCTATGTATATACCTCTGTATTACACACTACTGTATACACTGGTACTCTATGTATATTACCCCTGTATTACACACTACTGTATACACCGGTACTGTATGTATATACCTCTGTATTACACACTACTGTATACACCGGTACTCTATGTATATACCTCTGTATTACACACTACTGTATACACCGGTACTCTATGTATATACCTCTGTATTACACACTACTGTATACACCGGTACTCTGTGTATATACCTCTGTATTACACACTACTGTATACACCGGTACTCTATGTATATACCTCTGTATTACACACTACTGTATACACCGGTACTCTATGTATATACCTCTGTATTACACACTACTGTATACACCGGTACTCTATGTATATACCTCTGTATTACACACTACTGTATACACCGGAACTCTCTGTATATTACCTCTGTATTACACACTACTCTATACAACGGTACTCTATGTATATTACCCCTATATTACACACTACTGTATACACCGGTACTCTATGTATATACCTCTGTATTACACACTGCTGTATACACCGGTACTCTATGTATATACCTCTGTATTACACACTACTGTATACACCGGTACTCTATGTATATACCTCTGTATTACACACTACTGTATACACCGGTACTCTATGTATATACCTCTGTATTACACACTACTGTATAGATTGGTACTCTATGTATATACCTCTGTATTACACACTACTCTATGTATATTACCTCTGTATTACACACTACTCTATGTATATACCTCTGTATTACATACTACTCTATGTATATTACCTCTGTATTACACACTACTGTATAGATCGGTACTCTATGTATATACCTCTGTATTAATCACGACTCTATGTATATACCTCTGTATTACACATTACTCTATGTATATACCTCTGTATTAATCACGACTCTATGTATATTACCTCTGTATTACACACTACTCTATGTATATTACCTCTGTATTACACATTACTCTATGTATATTACCTCTGTATTACACACTACTCTATGTATATTACCTCTGTATTACACACTACTCTATGTATATACCTCTGTATTACACATTACTCTATGTATATTACCTCTGTATTACACATTACTCTATGTATTTTACCTCTGTATTACACACTACTCTATGTATATTACCTCTGTATTACACTGCTCCAAATGGCTGGTGGAAAGTCAGATAACTGATCCGGTGAGTCAAATTGAAAGTGAAAGCTTCATCTAGACAGGGAGTGACCAATAGCAAGAGAGACAGACAGACAGTGTGAGACAGAGACACACGGACATGTAGAGATAGACAGACAGATATAGAGAGAGACAGAGAGACAGAGGAACAGGACAGAGACACACACAGATATAGAGAGAGACACACACAGATATAGAAAGAGAGACAGAGGGACAGGACAGAGAGACACACAGATATATAGAGACACACACAGATATAGAGAGACACACAGATATATAGAGACACACAGATATATAGAGACACACAGATATAGAGAGAGACACACACAGATATATAGAGACACACAGATATATAGAGACACACAGATATAGAGAGAGACACACACAGATATGGAAAGAGAGACAGAGGGACAGGACAGAGAGGCACACGGATATGTAGAGATAGACACAGATATAGAGAGAGACAGAGAGACACACAGATATAGAGAGAGACACACAGATATGGAAAGAGAGACAGAGGGACAGTGCAGATAGACACACGGATATGTCGAGATAGATAGACAAATATAGAGAGAGACACACAGAGACAGAGAGACACACAGATATAGAGAGAGACACACAGAGACAGAGAGACACACAGATATAGAGAGAGACACACAGATATAGAGAGAGACAGAGAGACAATGTGATACAGAGAGAGACACACAGATATAGAGAGAGACACACAGATATAGAGAGAGACAGAGAGACAAGGTGATACAGAGAGAGACACACACAGATATATAGAGAGACAGATGGACAGGACATAGAGACACACACGGACATATAGAGGTAGATAGACACAAGCCTTATGCATGGGGTATTGGTTCAAGAAATGCACATCACACACAGTAGGGGTTTAAATTAGACCGCAACTTTATTTTGTAAAACATATTCCCGTTTATTTTAAAATTCACTTACAACTTTAAGCCCTTGCCAATAGCCAAAATTTTACAGACTAACCCCAGCCTATCCTCCCTTTTTGAGCCGAGACTCAAAAACCCCCAATTGTTTTACCTTACCGCACCCCATTAGCTGGTCAATGCAGCTCAATGAGGCCGGCATCTAAACCCGCGACAAAGTCCGGGTGTCCTTATACCTAGGCCGCTGGTCTAATATCTTCATGTAACATCCCCCATTTTACCGATCTTCTATCCATTGGCAAGGGCCCAAAGCGCCACTAGGGACTAATGAGTTACCCTACTAATTAGTCCCCCCCCCTCAAAGCTGCGGCCTTCTCCAAAGCCTCTACCATCTCCAGATTGAAAAAATCCAATCCCAACTCATTGGGGTGAATTCCATCAGGCCGAATTAAATTAATGGTAGGGTCCTCAAATACCCGATGTCTAATGGCTATACCACCGTGCTCTACAACAAACCTGGAAATCTGCCTATTCAACTTAATCCTGCTCTTATCCAAAGCCCGACAATCACGAGCCCCCATCCAGCATTTTCGAGGCAAAATTTCTGACCAAACTAGTCGCATACCTTGAAAATGCTGGAGCAACTTAATAAGATCCTCCTTTATAGCCTCCCCCAACATCCAACCCGGAATGTAACCCAGGTCATTATCCCCCAGATGGACCAGCAACACCGGAAGAACCACACCACCTGCCCGAACCAGGCGAAGGACTTCTGGCACTAACTGTGGCCAACACATACCCCTGTACCCAAACCATGACACTTGACCCGCGGATGCGGGAACAGACATCTGCAATCCGCTGTCCCGAACCGCCGCCTGCCGACTGGCCCAGAAGACAAAAGAATGGCCGATGATCCACAACTGCGGCACCTCCAAACCTGGGAAAAAGAAAAACAAACAAATTGACTAACACAAGACCCCACCACCTAAACCCCCAACACCCTATGAGGTCTAACATAGGACTGAAAACGACGAGAGTCCCACCGCCCAATACCATGATAGACTAAGACCCTAAACCTAACCGATCCGCCTCTGTGGCCGCACCAATGCAGAAAGAGTGCCTCCCAAAAAACCCAGGCGGGACTTGAAGCACTGAGAGACATCGTTTAAAAACCACCAGGAATTGAAATCTAGTCAACAGAACCCCATCATTGTGAACGAACCCCCCGACCCAGGCCGAACCTCTAAATACCGACAAACACAAGAAACCGGGCACACAGGTGCCAAAAAGCGACACCCAAATTCCCACCCCCAACAAATCAGTCTTGGAACACCGAATGCGAAACTCCAGAGAATCACTCCCTAAAATGCACATCCCCAACTTGTACGCCCCCCAGACACTATTTGCTCCTGCTAACCAGTTAACCAATGCGCATTGCCCCAAAAAAGGCTAACGAAAACACGGCACCAAACAGAAGAACCTTGTACTCGTCAGAACACACTCCCGGTAAAACACCCACCAAGTCCGCCAATAAGTGAAACAAGACCGGGCGCCTTGAATCAAGAACCGCTGTTCCCCGGCGCAACCCCCGAAGAGCCAACCTAACTACAAATCCCTTGGTACAATCACTCCAACCTCTAATCTTGAAACCAAATGCCAAGCCCTACACCTTGCCTGAAATAGACGCAGAGGACACACCCTGCGAACGCCACTCCCAAACCAACCACAAGACTCCATCCCTCCTTTCCATATCAGACTGCAAACAACCCACCATACGTTCCAGGCGAATCCACTCACACCAGACTGCAGAGTACCGTGCCCACGTGGCTGGTGATACCGAATTCTTCACCCAGGATGCAACGTCACTCCGCCAAGTTCCCACAGGAAAGATGGGCAAGGAGTCCCCGTAGCCTTCGCCCCCGGACAGGCCTTCCGAAATGCTGTTTCCTGAAAATGAGACAACGCATCAGCAGCCACATTCAACACCCCAGGCACATAATGTGCCCGAAAGGAAACATTGAACCTCAAACACAGCAACACAAAATGACGAAGCAAGTACAATACAAGGGGAGAAGAAGCAGTGAGAGTATTTACCGCCTGAACCACCCCCATATTATCGGAATGAAACACCACCTTACTATCCCGTATCCTGTCCCCCCACAATGTCACAGCCACAACCAGTGGGAACAATTCCAAGAACAAGATATTCTTGGTCAGACCCGCCAGTGACCAAGCCAAAGGCCACCTCTCGGCGCACCAATCAGTGCCGAACAATGCCCCAAAACCCATCGACCCAGAGGCATCCGTATACAATTAAAATTCCGCATTAGTCCTCACCAAAGCCTGCCAGTAAGACCGGCCATTGTATTCCGCCAGAAACGTCTCCCAAACACCCACATCCTCGCGCAAAGCTGACGACAAACAAAGGTAGTGATGAGGCCTAACTACCCCCCCGGTAGCCTGAGCCAGGCACCTACTAAACACCCTACCCATGGGCATTATCTGGCACGCAAAATTCAGCTTCCCTAACAAAGACTGCAAGGCTCGAAGGGTCACCTTCCGAGCCGTACGACATGCCGCCACTTCCGCCTGCAACGCCACCAATTTATCCTGAAGCAACCTACATTCCATGGCAACCGAGTCTATTTCAAGTCCCAAAAAACACAAACAAGTCGTCGGACCCTCCGTCTTCTCTGATGACAAAGGAAAACCAAAGTCGAAGCAAACCTGCTGTAATGTCACCAGCAAATGCCGACAAACATCCAGGCCTTCAGGACCCACACACAGAAAATCATCAAGGTAATGCAGGATGGAGGAAAAACCAGACTCCCTGCGCACCACCCACTCCAAAAACATGCTAAAAAGCTCAGAAAGAGCACAGGAAATCGAGCAACCTATGGGTAGACACAGATCGACATAGTAATCCTCCCCCACCCTGCAACCCAAGAGATGATGACTATCCGGATGTACCGGAAGAAGACGGAAGGCCAATTCCACTTCTGCCTTGGCAAACAACGCCCCCCGACCCACTTTCACAGCCAACTCCACAGCCCTGTCAAAGACGTGTAAGAAACACTACACAAGGACGGGTCAATGGCATCGTTAACCGAGGACCCAAACGGGAACGATAAGTGAAGAATAAGCCGGGTCCGACTTGGGAATCACGCCTAGAGGTGACACCCGGAAACCAGGCAGAGGCGGCCCCAGAAAAGGGCCCGCCATGTGCCCCAAGGACACCTCATCATTCACCTTGCCCTAAGGAGCCCGGATAACACCCAGCCGACCACAAATTAACCGCCTCAGTCGCCCCAAACCCCTCCTGCTCCGGAATGCAGAATCCGAACTCAAAACCTTCCTCCAGGACCCTGGCCGCCTCTCTATCCCTGTAAGCCCTTAGCCAAGGGCGCATCCTGTCGACGGACACTGGAGTCACTCCCCTTACCTCCCACGGACTCACCTTTGTCACCAACTTTTGGTTTTTTGAAGCACCTGCTAAGGGGGTGAGAACCCGAACACCCGGAACACTCGTGCTTGAACTTGCAAGTGCCCCCCCACTTACATTGGCCTTCATTGCATTGCCAGCAGAAACCCACCTTTTTCGCGGGAGCCGCTCGTGCGGTGGGGAGCCCCAACCCCCCGGCGCCCGACTGAAAGGACTGCAGCCCCACTGGAGAACCAGCCAGTTGCGTCATCAGCGACAGCCACAACCCGATGTCCAGTTGATCCCAAGAAATAGTCGGGCGCACTGCCATATGCTGGCGAAACTGTTCATCATACTGCCACCATGCCAGACCACCATAAGTCCTGCAGGCATTCCAAATAGTGTCCTGATAGCAGAACAAAGAGGAGCACTTACCAGGGAAACATTCCCCAATAACACTGGCCAGAATCGAGAACGCCCATGTCCAATTCCCGAACACTTTCGGGATCTTCCGATAACTACGACGTTCTCTCTCCTCCTTCTTGTCAGCATATTTCTCCTCTTTGTCCAGAGCGGCCTCCTCCAGGGGAAGCAGTGAATAAGTTTCCACAAACTCATTCCTCCAAATTTTTTCCTTTACTTCACCCTTCAGATGAATCCCCAAAGGACCTGACCAGCACATAAATGCCGCCGTCGGCACGCCACCCAATTGGGACCCACCCAATGCAACACCCCCCATATATAAACCCTGCAAATGAGCATTCCATGAGCCCACACCAGAAACCAGTCCTGCGGAGGTCAAGCCTGACCCCCCAAGAGCACCCGATACCACAGGACTTGCCCCAACCCCCGCCCCAACGACTGTGCAGCAAGTGTTTGCAGTCCACCGCCTGACAAGGAAACACCGGCCAAGCTGGAGGGAACCACCTGCTGCACAGTCTCCTGGTCTGCCATACTGGACACCGCAATCCCCCTTGCAGCACACTCCCAACCCCCGTACCTAAACCAGGCAACACCCCCCCCAGAGGAGTACCAGCCCCAGTACCTGCAAGTGGAACCAACCCCGACCCAGGTCCGGAGGCCACCAGAGTACCCAACGAGGGGGACAACCCAACTGGGCTGCCTAAAGCCCTGTCCTGCCAAGCCCCCAAGACTTGGCGTAAAGACCCCACTGTGTCAGCTCCTCCTGCCCCCGCAGTGCCCAACATGCTTGGAAGTCCCGTACCTGCCCCCTGTTGAGGCGCCACCGGCACGGACTGTACTGCAGCGCCCATTCCTTCAGCAGCCTCCCGAACTGCATGTCCTGTCAGTGCAGCTCCCAAATCGGCCGATCCAGCAGCAACCTAAAACAAATAAAAAATAAGCACCCATAATAACCAGTCTCACCCATGGAGACAGAGCCCCAAGACCCCAATAGCGGGACCCAGACCACCCTATCCAGAAGGACTCCACACACCCCCGTAGACCCCCACAGGAGTCAACCCCACAGTCACCATCCCCCAAGAAATACCCACACCGGGGGGGGTACAACCCCATAGCCCCCAACCAACCATCCACACACACAAATACCCATCCTGGAGCCAGGACAAACAGGAACCGTTTTTGTTTTTTGTTTTTATTTTTTATTAGACCAGAAGATAAACCAAAACACACGGGAAATATGCCAACCCCCACTCCTCCGATGCCTCTACCATCGGCACCCCTCCACCGGGCCACCTAACAGCAAGGTGAACCCCCCAACACCCTGTAAACCAGGGACAGACCAGGAAAGGGGGAGGGAATCAACCACCAGGACTCCACCGGGGGAGGAGGGGGGGAGGGGGAAATGGGACAAACAAACGGAAAGGGCGACATACAGACAAGAAAAGACAAACAGAAACAGAAGGTGTAGGAAAGAAGGACCTACAACAGGGCCATCCGGCAACACAGTGCGTTCAATCACGTGTGTACCCCACGACTGGAACGATCAGAGCGGCTCCTGGTGCTTCCAGCAGACTCCCCCCCGTGCTGCTCCGACCTCCCAGACTGCCTTCCATCAGATGGTGACTCCTCCCGGTGTCCCAAACCGCTGCGTCTCAAGGAAGCCCTGCCCACTCTCCGCTCAGCCGTCACACGCCGAACCACTTCACTCCGCGACCCCCGGTTCCTCGGACTCACACTCCTCCTCCGCCCCGGAGAGTGAGACGGACTCAACCTGGAAGGTGGCCACGCATGAGTGCTGCGCAGCGGCCGCACTGCCCCACCATGCTGAGCCTCCTCTGCCTGCCTCCCCGTGAGCTGCTCGTGCAGCCAAGATCCACTGCCAGCCTCCAGAAGCACCCGGACCTCCTCCAATAAGGCATCCGCCATCGAGAGTAACAAACGAGCAACCAATCACCGAACGGCTGCTTCTCCTGGTTCACCTGATCTGCTACAATTCAGGAAGTGGTCACCCTCACTTTATACCCCTGTGACGTCCCCTCCTACACTTCCTGTACCACCCCCACATCGTTTCCTTTCACCCTCCCCCAGCACAGACATGTCTCCCCTCCTGAGTTTCCGGGAGGTCTGATATATAGAGAGAGACAGAGGGACAAGGTGATACAGAGAGACACACAGCTATAGAGAGAGACAGGACAGAGAGACACACATGGATATGTAGAGATAGATAGACACATATGTAGAGAGAGAGACAGAGAGACAAGGTGATACAGAGAGACACACAGATATACAGAGAGACAGGACAGAGAGACACACATGGATATGTAGAGATAGATAGACACATATGTAGAGAGAGAGACAAGATGATACAGAGAGACACACAGATATACAGAGAGACAGGACAGAGAGACACAAACGGGTATGTAGAGATAGATAGGCACAGATATAGAGAGAGACAAGGTGAGGCAGAGGGACACTCACAGATATAGAAAGAGAGACACACAGATATAGAAAGAGAGACAGTCAAAGAGCAAGAAATGGAGAAAGACAGAGAGTGACAAACACAGAAACAGACACACCCAGGGGCGGACTGACAGGACCCAGGGCCCCTGGTCCAAAAAGAGGTCTGGGCCCCCTGCCCTATGACATCACTGGCCCATCCCCATGACATCATAAGCCCCACCCCATGATGTCACAAGCCCTACCCATGACATCATATGTTCCACCCTATGACATCATAAGCCCCACCTCCCACTACATTCTCAGCCCCGCACACACACTTACCCCCAGGCCACCCATTACTCCCCCAGGCCATTCTGGTATTCTTCAAACCAGTCATAATATAAGATAATATGTCTACATATCATATGCTGGTTATTGAATAACAGCAGGGAGAGAGTGGGGAATTGGAAGGCAAGGGGCAGTGAAACAGGGAAGGTAGGTAGGTAGGTAGGTAGGTAGGTAGGTAGGAGTGAGAACAACACAAACTGTCTGTGAGAATAAAGGGGAAAGACTGTGGCAGAAAACATGGGGACGCTGCCAACGTAAACATAAAACATCATTTATTGTAAATAGCCATCAGAATGTGCGTACGTGTGTGTGTGTGTGTGTGTGTGTGTGTGTGTGTGTGTGTGTGTGTGTATGTACTAGCGTGTAAATATGTGTACTATGTGTGCCAGTGTGTGTGTGTTAGTGTATGCATGTATGTGCCAGTATGTGAATGTGTGTGCTAGTGTGTACACGTGTATGTGCGAGTGTGTGAATATGTGTACCAGTGTGTGTATTTGTGCACTAGTGTGTGTGTGTGTGTCAGTGTGTGTATTTGTGCACTAGTGTGTGTGTGTGTCAGTGTGTGTATTTGTGCACTAGTGTGTGTGTGTCAGTGTGTGTATTTGTGCTAGTGTGTGTGTGTGCCAGTGTGTGTATTTGTGCACTAGTGTGTGTGTGTGTCAGTGTGTGCATGTGTGCTAGTGTGTGTATGTGTGTCAGTGTGTGCATGTGTGCTAGTGTGTAACAAGAAGAGGAGGGCAAATAAGAGCATAATTTGTTTAAATATGGGCACCACATCTGCTTTATTTATTTTTATTTATATGTTTTATTGTTGATTTGTTTTTCTATTTTGTGTCCATCTCAGCGTTCACATTAGAGTCTCGGTTGTGTCCTTTTTCAGAGACCACATGACACTTGGCGCTATGTTACTAGTTCTCCATAGTCCATACAGTTCTTAGATATAATCACAGGTACAGACAATGTGATCACATCTCAGTAGGGTGACCACGGGTCCCGGAACGTCCGGGACTGTCCCTTATTTCAGGGCTATGTCCCGCGTCCCGGGTCCCCTTCAACCGGGACAATGAAGTGTCCCGGAATGAAGCCAAGCCGCCCTGGATGTCAGCCTGCAAGCGGTGTGTCACATCATGGACGCCGCTCGCGGCGTCCATGATATGACACACCGCTTGCAGGCTGACATACAGGGCGGCAATGCAGCTTACCTGGAGGCAAGCGCTCTAGTAATACAGAGCGCTGGGAGATGACATCATCTCCCAGCGCTCTGCATTACTGAGCACAGCGCGCGGGAGCTTCAGCTCTGTGCCGGAGGAGGCACAGAGCACTTTCCACGCCGCTAGACCACCAGGGACTCAAGGTAGGGCATGAAGGGGCAACTAGGGTGACCATGTCCCGGAATGGCAGAAGGGAAATGTGGTCACCCTACATCTCAGGGACAGAGCATTGCATTGCGTACCTCTGTCACTGAAAGGGTTAATATCGCAACCAAATTTCTGTACACAGATATGATTTGTCAGGGATCTGCACATTCTTGGATCCAATGTGACATTTCTGGGTGTGACAATGCTCCCAATATGTCCCATTAGATAATATAAATTATATTCCAATATAATTAGCCAAAGGTATAAGGACAAAGGTGGAAGAATTCTGGGGCGAATGCCCTGTGTCATCAGGTGTAAAAAAACTTCCCAGATGATGTTAAATGGGGCTTATAATTAGAGGAGAAGTATTGAGCATTCGATGGGTTAAACACCCCTTGTAAAATCTGTAAACATTTAGATTTGTTCTTTAAGGTGAGTTAGTCTGGTTGTTGGCTTTATATACATACTAGTTGAACAGCCCATTACACGGGCCGCAGTGCCACTGCCACCCAGTCGGGGGGCAGTCACGCGCAGTAGAGACTGCCCGCGCCATGGCTGATACAGAGCTGGACGCTCCTTCGGAACACCCAGCTGTGTATCAGCCGTGGCGTGGGCAGTCTCTACTGCGCATGACTGCAGCACGCGCAGCAGTGTGTACTGCGCATGTCGCAGCGTTACACACGATTTAGCGAATTATTATATAGATAGTGCCTTTAGTTACCTGTGTACATGGACTGTAGCCAATTACACTGCTCTATTAGTGACCCCGCCCCCAAGGAGCTGTGTGAAGAGACCAATGTAAATATCTCATATCTTGATTAAACCATATAAGATGCCTTGATGCTCTCTCCTTGACCTGGTCTCCCAGCAGACTTATGAAGCTGTTCTGTAACATGTCACCTTTAACGCACCTCCTGGATGAAACCTCAACATGCTAGAAGGCACTGATGTTGTACAATGAACTCTCTTATACATTATTTACTTTACTGATGTCCTCTATCATCATCGGAACTAGCACTGTATTCATCACTTGACCCTAATGTACTATGTATGTCTCCCGTTACCACTTAAGATTGCAAGCTTTCAGGCAGGGACCTCACACACATTGTTTCACTCTACAAAGGACCTGTAACCCTGTATTGTCTAAAGCCTTAAATTGTGAAGCACTGTGTACACCTGTGGAGTTATATAAATAAACATAGTCATTCATTGCACTCTCACCTTTATGGACGTTAGTGACTGTTCTAGTGCCATCTAAAGGCAATAACAGGTATAAACACTTGTCTAATCAGAGCACTTCCTTGCAGGAACCTGGTGACGATCAGCTCAAGATCCCCACAGAATAAACTTCAGTGGCTGATGGACGAGCTCCAATCAACATTCGGTGAACTTATATCAGAAGTGAAATATCTCCACATCAACAACAACAACTCCGATGATTGGAAAAAAGAAGTAAAGAAATGTTCTGCTGGAATCTTATATCACACCAAGCACCATGGACGCATCAACATCACCGACATAGACGGAGCCCTGTATCATAAAGAACTCAACCATCTCTATCAGTGTCTAGGTACCAATCACTTAAGATTGTCCTTAATCCTTTAAGTTCCAGAGGGGTACGCAACGCATTGCTGAGCAATGCATTGCATACCCCTCTGGCACCCAAGGCGTTAAACTGTCAATGTAAAGGGTTACTGTACTACATGTGTGTGTAACTGTAATGTGCCATTCATCTCAGAGTATAATTGTGTATATATGTAACATGATTAGCATTGTGTACTGTTTCTTATTGCAGTTTTTCCTTACTGCGCCCAAGTGACATCAGACCTTCTATCTCTTATTGATTCTGTGTCACTAGTGTAAGGTGTGTGGGGTTTAACCACATAAGGGACATTCTGTCATTACAATACAATGGATAATCTTGTTACAGTATGTACGGTATGATGGAAGCCCAAATACTACCAGTACAATCACTTGTAATAAAAAGCAGCTACATCACTCTGGGGCAGTAATACAGAACGGAACAAATCTCTGACATCACTCTGGGACAGTAATACAGAACAGTACAAATCAGTGACATCACTCTGGGACAGTAACACAGAACAGTACAAATCTGTGACATCACTCTGGGACAGTAATACAGAACAGTACAAATCTCTGACATCACTCCGGGACAGTAACACAGAACAGTACAAATCTGTGACATCACTCTGGGACAGTAATACAGAACAGTACAAATCTCTGACATCACTCTGGGACAGTAACACAGAACAGTACAAATCTCTAACATCACTCTGGGGCAGTAAGACAGAACAGTACAAATCTCTGACATCACTCTGGGGCAGTAATACAGAACAGTACAAATCTGACATCACTCTGGGGCAGTAAGATAGAATAGTACAAATCTCTGACATCACTCTGGGGCAGTAATACAGAACAGTACAAATCTGTGACTTCACTCTGGGGCAGTAAGACAGAACAGTACAAATCTGTGACATCACTCTGGGACAGTAACACAGAACAGTACAAATCTGTGACATCACTCTGGGACAGTAATACAGAACAGTACAAATCAGTGACATCACTCTGGGGCAGTAAGACAGAACAGTACAAATCTCTGACATCACTCTGGGGCAGTAATACAGAACAGTACAAATCTGTGACATCACTCTGGGGCAGTAAGATAGAATAGTACAAATCTGTGACATCACTCTGGGGCAGTAATACAGAACAGTACAAATCTGTGACATCACTCTGGGGCAGTAAGACAGAACAGTACAAATCTGTGACATCACTCTGGGGCAGTAATACAGAACGGAACAAATCTCTGACATCACTCTGGGGCAGTAAAATAGAACAGTACAAATCTGTGACATCACTCTGGGGCAGTAAGACAGAACAGTACAAATCTCTAACATCACTTTGGGGCAGTAAGATAGAATAGTACAAATCTCTGACATCACTCTGGGGCAGTAAAACAGAACAGTACAAATCTGTGACATCACTCTGGGGCAGTAAGACAGAACAGTACAAATCTCTGACATCACTCTGGGGCAGTAAGACAGAACAGTACAAATCTCTGACATCACACTGGGGCAGTAAGACAGAACAGTAAAAATCTCTGACATCACTCTGGGGCAGTAAGGCAGAACAGTACAAAACTGTAACATCACTCTGGGGCAGTAAGACAGAACAGTACAAATCTCTGACATCACTCTGGGGCAGTAATACAGAACAGTACAAATCTCTGACATCACTCTGGGGCAGTAATACAGAACAGTAAAAATCTGTGACATCACTCCGGGACAGTAACACAGAACAGTACAAATCTCTGACATCACTCTGGGTCAGTAACACAGAACAGTGCAAATCTCTGACATCACTCTGGGGCAGTAATACAGAACAGTAAAAATCTGTGACATCACTCCGGGACAGTAACACAGAACAGTACAAATCTCTGACATCACTCTGGGGCAGTAAGACAGAACAGTACAAATCTCTAACATCACTCTGGGGCAGTAACACAGAACAGTACAAATCTCTGACATCACTCTGGGGCAGTAAAACAGAACAGTACAAATCTGTGACATCACTCTGGGGCAGTAAGACAGAACAGTACAAATCTCTAACATCACTCTGGGGCAGTAAGATAGAATAGTACAAATCTCTGACATCACTCTGGGGCAGTAAAACAGAACAGTACAAATCTGTGACATCACTCTGGGGCAGTAAGACAGAACAGTACAAATCTCTAACATCACTCTGTGGCAGTAATACAGAACAGTACAAATCTGTGACATCACTCTGGGACAGTAAGACAGAACAGTACAAATCTCTGACATCACTCTGGGACAGTAAGACAGAACAGTACAAATCTCTGACATCACTCTGGGGCAGTAAGACAGAACAGTACAAAACTGTAACATCACTCTGGGGCAGTAAGACAGAACAGTACAAATCTGTGACATCACTCTGGGGCAGTAAGACAGAACAGTACAAATCTCTGACATCACTCTGGGGCAGTAAGACAGAACAGTACAAATTTGTGACATCACTCTGGGGCAGTAAGACAGAACAGTACAAATCTGTGACATCTCTCTGGGGCAGTAAGACAGAACAGTACAAATCTCTGACATCACTCTGGGGCAGTAAGACAGAACAGTACAAATCTGTGACATCACTCTGGGGCAGTAAGACAGAACAGTACAAATCTGTGACATCACTCTGGGGCAGTAAGACAGAACAGTACAAATCTCTAACATCACTCTGGGGCAGTAAGATAGAATAGTACAAATCTCTGACATCACTCTGGGGCAGTGAAACAGAACAGTACAAATCTGTGACATCACTCTGGGGCAGTAAGACAGAACAGTACAAATCTCTAACATCACTCTGTGGCAGTAATACAGAACAGTACAAATCTGTGACATCACTCTGGGACAGTAAGACAGAACAGTACAAATCTCTGACATCACTCTGGGACAGTAAGACAGAACAGTACAAATCTCTGACATCACTCTGGGGCAGTAAGACAGAACAGTACAAAACTGTAACATCACTCTGGGGCAGTAAGACAGAACAGTACAAATCTGTGACATCACTCTGAGGCAGTAACACAGAACAGTACAAATCTCTGACATCACTCTGGGTCAGTAACACAGAACAGTACAAATCTCTGACATCACTCTGGGGCAGTAATACAGAACAGTAAAAATCTGTGACATCACTCCGGGACAGTAACACAGAACAGTACAAATCTCTGACATCACTCTGGGGCAGTAAGACAGAACAGTACAAATCTCTAACATCACTCTGGGGCAATAACACAGAACAGTACAAATCTCTGACATCACTCTGGGGCAGTAAAACAGAACAGTACAAATCTGTGACATCACTCTGGGGCAGTAAGACAGAACAGTACAAATCTCTAACATCACTCTGGGGCAGTAAGATAGAATAGTACAAATCTCTGACATCACTCTGGGGCAGTAAAACAGAACAGTACAAATCTGTGACATCACTCTGGGGCAGTAAGACAGAACAGTACAAATCTCTAACATCACTCTGTGGCAGTAATACAGAACAGTACAAATCTGTGACATCACTCTGGGGCAGTAAGACAGAACAGTACAAATCTCTGACATCACTCTGGGACAGTAAGACAGAACAGTACAAATCTCTGACATCACTCTGGGGCAGTAAGACAGAACAGTACAAAACTGTAACATCACTCTGGGGCAGTAAGACAGAACAGTACAAATCTGTGACATCACTCTGGGGCAGTAAGACAGAACAGTACAAATCTCTGACATCACTCTGGGGCAGTAAGACAGAACAGTACAAATCTGTGACATCACTCTGGGGCAGTAAGACAGAACAGTACAAATCTGTGACATCACTCTGGGGCAGTAAGACAGAACAGTACAAATCTCTGACATCACTCTGGGGCAGTAAGACAGAACAGTACAAATCTGTGACATCACTCTGGGGCAGTAAGACAGAACAGTACAAATCTCTAACATCACTCTGGGGCAGTAAGATAGAATAGTACAAATCTCTGACATCACTCTGGGGCAGTGAAACAGAACAGTACAAATCTGTGACATCACTCTGGGGCAGTAAGACAGAACAGTACAAATCTCTAACATCACTCTGTGGCAGTAACACAGAACAGTACAAATCTGTGACATCACTCTGGGACAGTAAGACAGAACAGTACAAATCTCTGACATCACTCTGGGACAGTAAGACAGAACAGTACAAATCTCTGACATCACTCTGGGGCAGTAAGACAGAACAGTACAAAACTGTAACATCACTCTGGGGCAGTAAGACAGAACAGTACAAATCTGTGACATCACTCTGGGGCAGTAAGACAGAACAGTACAAATCTCTGACATCACTCTGGGGCAGTAAGACAGAACAGTACAAATCTGTGACATCACTCTGGGGCAGTAAGACAGAACAGTACAAATCTGTGACATCACTCTGGGGCAGTAAGACAGAACAGTACAAATCTGTGACATCACTCTGGGGCATTAAGACAGAACAGTACAAATCTCTGACATTACTCTGGGGCAGTAAAACAGAACAGTACAAATCTCTAACATCACTTTGGGGCAGTAAGATAGAATAGTACACATCTCTGACATCACTCTGGGGCAGTAAAACAGAACAGTACAAATCTCTGACATCACTCTGGGGCAGTAAGACAGAACAGTACAAATCTGTGACATCACTCTGGGGCAGTAAGACAGAACAGTACAAATCTCTGACATCACTCTGGGGCAGTAAGACAGAACAGTAAAAATCTCTGACATCACTCTGGGGCAGTAAGACAGAACAGTACAAAACTGTAACATCACTCTGGGGCAGTAAGACAGAACAGTACAAATCTCTGACATCACTCTGGGGCAGTAATACAGAACAGTACAAATCTCTGACATCACTCTGGGGCAGTAATACAGAACAGTAAAAATCTGTGACATCACTCCGGGACAGTAACACAGAACAGTACAAATCTCTGACATCACTCTGGGTCAGTAACACAGAACAGTACAAATCTCTGACATCACTCTGGGGCAGTAATACAGAACATTAAAAATCTGTGACATCACTCCGGGACAGTAACACAGAACAGTACAAATCTGTGACATTACTCTGGGACAGTAATACAGAACAGTACAAATCTCTGACATCACTCTGGGACAGTAACCCAGAACAGTACAAATCTGTGACATCACTCTGGGGCAGTAACACAGAACAGTACAAATCTCTGACATCACTCTGGGGCAGTAAGACAGAACAGTACAAATCTCTAACATCACTCTGGGGCAGTAACACAGAACAGTACAAATCTCTGACATCACTCTGGGGCAGTAAAACAGAACAGTACAAATCTGTGACATCACTATGGGGCAGTAAGACAGAACAGTACAAATCTCTAACATCACTCTGGGGCAGTAAAACAGAACAGTACAAATCTGTGACATCACTCTGGGGCAGTAAGACAGAACAGTACAAATCTCTGACATCACTCTGGGGCAGTAACACAGAACAGTACAAATCTCTGACATCACTCTGGGACAGTAACCCAGAACAGTACAAATCTCTGACATCACTCTGGGGCAGTAAAACAGAACAGTACAAATCTGTGACATCACTCTGGGGCAGTAAGACAGAACAGTACAAATCTCTAACATCACTCTGGGGCAGTAACACAGAACAGTACAAATCTCTGACATCACTCTGGGGCAGTAAAACAGAACAGTACAAATCTGTGACATCACTCTGGGACAGTAAGACAGAACAGTACAAATCTCTGACATCACTCTGGGACAGTAAGACAGAACAGTACAAATCTCTGACATCACTCTGGGGCAGTAAGACAGAACAGTACAAAACTGTAACATCACTCTGGGGCAGTAAGACAGAACAGTACAAATCTGTGACATCACTCTGGGGCAGTAAGACAGAACAGTACAAATCTCTGACATCACTCTGGGGCAGTAAGACAGAACAGTACAAATCTGTGACATCACTCTGGGGCAGTAAGACAGAACAGTACAAATCTGTGACATCACTCTGGGGCAGTAAGACAGAACAGTACAAATCTCTGACATCACTCTGGGGCAGTAAGACAGAACAGTACAAATCTGTGACATCACTCTGGGGCAGTAAGACAGAACAGTACAAATCTGTGACATCACTCTGGGGTAGTAAGACAGAACAGTACAAATCTCTAACATCACTCTGGGGCAGTAAGATAGAATAGTACAAATCTCTGACATCACTCTGGGGCAGTAAAACAGAACAGTACAAATCTGTGACATCACTCTGGGGCAGTAATACAGAACAGTACAAATCTCTAACATCACTCTGTGGCAGTAATACAGAACAGTACAAATCTGTGACATCACTCTGGGACAGTAAGACAGAACAGTACAAATCTGTGACATCACTCTGGGGCAGTAAGACAGAACAGTACACATCTGTGACATCACTCTGGGGCAGTAAGACAGAACAGTTCAAATCTCTGACATCACTCTGGGGCAGTAAGACAGAACAGTACAAATCTGTGACATCACTCTGGGGCAGTAAGACAGAACAGTACAAATCTGTGACATCACTCTGGGGCAGTAAGACAGAACAGTACAAATCTCTGACATTACTCTGGGGCAGTAAAACAGAACAGTACAAATCTCTGACATCACTCTGGGGCAGTAAGACAGAACAGTACAAATCTCTGACATCACTCTGGGGCAGTAAGACAGAACAGTACAAATCTCTAACATCACTTTGGGGCAGTAAGATAGGTACAAATCTCTGACATCACTCTGGGGCAGTAATACAGAACAGTACAAATCTCTAACATCACTTTGGGGCAGTAAGACAGGTACAAATCTCTGACATCACTCTGGGGCAGTAATACAGAACAGTACAAATCTCTGACATCACTCTGGGGCAGTAAGACAGAACAGTACAAATCTCTGACATCACTCTGGGGCAGTAAGACAGAACAGTACAAATCTCTGACATCACTCTGGGGCAGTAAGACAGAACAGTACAAATCTCTGACATCACTCTGGGGCAGTAAGACAGAACAGTACAAATCTCTGACATCACTCTTGGGCAGTAAGACAGAACAGTACAAATATCTGACATCACTCTGGGGCAGTAAGACAGAACAGTACAAATCTCTGACATCACTTTGGGGCAGTAAGACAGAACAGTACAAATCTCTGACATCACTTTGGGGCAGTAAGACAGAACAGTACAAATCTCTGACATCACTCTGGGGCAGTAAGACAGAACAGTACAAATCTCTGACATCACTCTGGGGCAGTAAGACAGAACAGTACAAATCTCTGACATCACTCTGGGGCAGTAATACAGAACAGTACAAATCTCTAACATCACTTTGGGGCAGTAAGACAGGTACAAATCTCTGACATCACTCTGGGGCAGTAATACAGAACAGTACAAATCTCTGACATCACTCTGGGGCAGTAAGACAGAACAGTACAAATCTCTGACATCACTCTGGGGCAGTAAGACAGAACAGTACAAATCTCTGACATCACTCTGGGGCAGTAAGACAGAACAGTACAAATCTCTGACATCACTCTGGGGCAGTAAGACAGAACAGTACAAATCTCTGACATCACTCTTGGGCAGTAAGACAGAACAGTACAAATATCTGACATCACTCTGGGGCAGTAAGACAGAACAGTACAAATCTCTGACATCACTTTGGGGCAGTAAGACAGAACAGTACAAATCTCTGACATCACTTTGGGGCAGTAAGACAGAACAGTACAAATCTCTGACATCACTCTGGGGCAGTAAGACAGAACAGTACAAATCTCTGACATCACTCTGGGGCAGTAAGACAGAACAGTACAAATCTCTGACATCACTCTGGGGCAGAAAGATGAAATGTTAAATGGTAACACTTTTGTCTCCTCTCTCTTACTTCACCCACCACAACTGGTGACTTAATTGTCAGAATAAAGAATATATAAGTTTTTAGTCTACCCTACAGAAATGTATTTTATTTCTCTTATGTTTTCTACTTTATGTTAAAGGAGACCCCAGATAACCAGACTGCACCTCTGGCCCCTATTCATTCCTGGGATAGCTCTGCAACAATCCTTTCTGGTCCCTCCTAACAGGAGATAAATATGGACTGGGCCCAGCATGTCTACCCTTACTAGACAGCTTGCCTACTTGTGAGAGCTGTCTACTGATTACTAGGGAAAGCAGCCTCCAGGGTACCTCCATGGGGAAGACTGTGTATATGCCTACAAGAGATTACTCTTATATACAAAGACCAATTTAACTATACATTATGTTTCCATGTTACTATGCTGTTTTCATAACGCACATGTCTTCAGCTGGGTTAATTTATTCTTATTCTGTAGCTTTTCCCTACTCTACCCATATCTGTCTTTTAAGTCTCAATCTATTTCCATTAGAACTTCCATCCCTGACTGCTTTGTGCCCCGAGCAGGTCGGCAGAGGGTGATGGTTGTATTGGACGATATGAACTCAGTTGATGAGAATGAGAAGAACAGAATCCTGGAATCACAGAGCAGTATCCACCGACTGGCCTGTGAGATTGTCCTCATTCCAGAGAAAGGGAAGAAAGAAGATGCTTTTCTGTGCAAATTTGATCAGATATCAGCTTTTCTGAATGCAGGTAAATTTTACTGCCTTACAATGACTAGTTCCACCTGTGCCCAGAGGAGATCCCAGCGAAGCCAGACTGCTAGGGAAGACAGCTATCACATAGAGGACCTCCTACGACTAGTTCCACCTCTGCCCAGAGCAGATCCCAGGGGAGCCAGACTGCTAGGAAGGGCAGCTATCACACCGGGGCCCTCCTATGACTAGTTCCATTTCTGCCCAGTGGAGATCCCAGGGGAGCTGGGCAACCATCACACCCTGGGGCCCTCCTATGATTAGTTCCACTTCTGCCCAGAGGAGATCCCAGGTGAGCCAGACTGATAGGGAATGCAGCTATCATACCGGGGACTTCCTATGACTAGTTCCACCTCTGCCCAGTGGAGATCCCAGGGGAGCTAGGCAACCATCACACCCTGGGGCCATCCTATGATTAGTTCCACTTCTGCCCAGAGGAGATCCCAGGTGAGCCAGACTGATAGGGAATGCAGCTATCATACCGGGGACTTCCTATGACTAGTTCCACCTCTGCCCAGTGGAGATCCCAGGGGAGCTGGGCAACCATCACACCCTGGGGCCATCCTATGATTAGTTCCACTTCTGCCCAGAGGAGATCCCAGGTGAGCCAGACTGATAGGGAATGCAGCTATCATACCGGGGACTTCCTATGACTAGTTCCACCTCTGCCCAGTGGAGATCCCAGGGGAGCCAGACTGCTAGGAAGGGCAGCTATCACACCGGGGCCTTCCTATGACTAGTTACACCTCTGCCCAGTGGAGATCCCAGGGGAGCCAGACTGCTAGGAAGGGCAGCTATCACACTGGGGCCCTCCTATGACTAGTTCCACCTCTGCCCAGTGGAGATCTCAGGGGAGCTGGGCAACCATCACACCCCGGAGCCCTCCTATGATTAGTTCCACCTTTGTCCAGAGGAGATTCCAGGGGATCTGGACTGCTAGGGAGGGCAGCTATCACACCGGGACCTCCTATGACTTGTTCCATTTCTGTCCAGAGGAGATCCCAGGGGAGCTGGACTGCTAGGGAGGGCAGCTAGTGCACTCTCCCTTCAGTGTGGTCTCCCAAGTACAAATATCCCATTTACAACACGTTGAGTCTCAGGGTTATTTTCATCAAGTTAAAAAGGTGCAATTCTGGAGCAAATTAACTGAACCATAAGGCAAAAAGTAAAATGTTCAGCAATTTAAATGTCATTTTTAAACCTTGGAAGATAAAACGATCTCCAACATATAATGCGTAGAAGACCTCACTAGCATTTAAGGGGTCATAAGCTTAATTTAATGGATCTGTAAACTTGTTATTAAATATCCATATATATGTAATTATTTCCCTACTGAGTAAAAAAGACTGATCTCCCCTGTTAGGAGGTTTAATCCGTTCATATGTTATTTCATTGCAAACATTTTTAACAGTGCCACGTTCTATCGTCCTCACTGGACACCTGGTGGTGCTGTTATTATCGCTCATGTGACAGAGCTCTGTACTGTGACTCAGCACCTCCTCCAAGGGCTCCCTCCTCCTGGTACAAGGAGCGCTCTAAGTGATTATCATACCTGGGAACTCTCCGGATTTGCCCCGGAGACTCCGGTTCTGACAGAGATTTACCGGGTCTCCGGGGCAGAGGCTGATTCCTCCGGATGTGGGGAGTTTCTATTGAAACTTTACCCAGTTGCACTCTTTCTCCTGCTGTTCCTCCGTCCCCAGCCTTCTGTGTGACATTTTTAACTCTTTGAGTGCCAGAGTGGTACGGAATGCATTGCAAAGGGTTAAGCACCCCCCCGCTTGCGTGAAGCCCCGCCCCTTTTTGACGCGATTAGCGTCATTTTTGACACCTCCTGCTGAGCAGAGGACTCCCCAACGGGTAGCCCTCAGCTGGAAGTTCCCAGGTATGGTGATTATGTGCTCTCTGCAGCTCCCTGTCCCAGTAACTAAACAACACATAGTATTGGGGCAAATTACCCACTTTATTGTCCAACAGGCCCTCTTTTATAGGGACAACCAGTAGGGGGTCTGCTTTGAATACAATGGGTATCTTCTTGGAGCCGCTCTGGTTGGGAAGATAACGTAATTAAGTCCAGACATTGCGACACCTCACAGTCAAACATAATTCAACAGAAAACACAGGTTTCTACACATTTCCAGGGACTAAGGAGATTAAAGACACAGACAACTAATCAAAAGCATAAACCAGACTCAGTGAAGAGATGTGCACCAGTCTGACCTGTCCACATTAATCAAGGAAATGTCATTAAAAGGTGTATAAAATAGTGTCTCCAGACTTCACCGGACTGACCTGTCCAGATTAATCAAGGAAATGTCATTAATAGGTGTATAAAATAGTGTCTCCAGACTTCACCAGACTGACCTGTCCACATTAATCAAGGAAATGTCATTAAAAGGTGTATAAAATAGTATCTCCAGACTTCACCGGACTGACCTGTCCACATTAATCAAGGAAATGTCATTAAAAGGTGTATAAAATAGTGTCTCCAGACTTCACCGGACTGACCTGTCCAGATTAATCAAGGAAATGTCATTAATAGGTGTATAAAATAGTGTCTCCAGACTTCACCAGACTGACCTGTCCACATTAATCAAGGAAATGTCATTAAAAGGTGTATAAAATAGTGTCTCCAGACTTCACCGGACTGACCTGTCCACATTAATCAAGGAAATGTCATTAAAAGGTGTATAAAATAGTGTCTCCAGACTTCACCGGACTGACCTGTCCACATTAATCAAGGAAATGTCATTAATAGGTGTAGATAAAATAGTGTCTCCAGACTTCACAGGACTGACCTGTCCAGATTAATCAAGGAAATGTCATTAATAGGTGTATAAAATAGTGTCTCCAGACTTCACCGGACTGACCTGTCCACATTAATCAAGGAAATGTCATTAATAGGTGTATAAAATAGTGTCTTCACCGGACTGACCTGTCCACATTAATCAAGGAAATGTCATTAATAGGTGTATAAAATAGTGTCTCCAGACTTCACCTGACTGACCTGTCCACATTAATCAAGGAAATGTCATTAATAGGTGTATAAAATAGTGTCTCCAGACTTCACAGGACTGACCTGTCCAGATTAATCAAGGAAATGTCATTAATAGGTGTATAAAATAGTGTCTCCAGACTTCACTGGACTTCGTTAAGAGAACCTATTGATCTCAATCTCTGCTGTCTTGTATCTGTTAGTTAAACATTTACGTCAAATTTTAAACTTAATTATAACCAACAGAATTATGACATAACACCATATACTGGAAAATACAATAAAAGAAAAACAACTGCAAAACTCCCCTATTTTGGCTAAGTCCCAGACCAATCCAGAAATAAAGCAGACAAGGTGACTCTAGTCCACCTGGGTTAGTCTCACTGTAGGGTTACAGTTGTCTGCCCAGCTCCTGTGGGCGTAATTGGGCTGAAAAGGGTCAGGGGGGTAGAGGCACAGTGTGCTTAGCTCTTGGGTACCGTTTGAGTAGTGGTCCATCACAAATTACTTTGGAGAGCCATAGTCTATGACTCCAGCTCAGAAAATGCATTATATACATTGGCTTTTGGGTACTGTTTTGTTCTGTTTTTAACAGTTTGATTGCTAATAAAATATAACTTTGAACTATGAAATATAGTAATGCATAATGAATGACTGATTAAAATCTTCAGTACAACATTTAAGAATATGATTGGCATCAGTAACACTCACTAAAATGCAGCCCTTCTGAAGTTATAAATGTTTTAACTCCTTCCTTCCTTTACTGTGAGGTCACTGTAGAGATCAGACTGACTCCTGTGACAGAGCTAATGTTGCCAATGGCAACCCTATCATCCAAGCTTACAAAGATAATTATTCCCTCTCTAGACATCATTATACTGTGTCCTGACTCCTGACCAAACACTGTGCTCTATTTGGTGATAAGGACAGAATGAAACCAATCACAGAATTTCAGTGCTGACTTCTCATTGGTCTGGTCAGTTGACCTTAACATTTCCTTTAGTGCTGGATCACTGACAGCAGTGAGTGAGGGAGAGAGAGAGCAAAACTGGAATAACTTCAGAAGGGCTGAATTTTAAAGAGTGTGACAAATATCAAATGATGAACAAAAGATTTAAGTAAAATTCATTTCCAGCATTACTCTCCCTTTAATTAACCCTTTGAGTTACAGGGAGCTATCAACTCCATTGTGCTGCCATGCATTGGATACCCCTCTGGCACTCAGAAGGTTAATAATCTCCCAGCACTGGTTTTGCTGAGCAGGGAAAGCTCGATAACATACATCGCTCCCATAAAACCAGGTCTACTGCTCCTTTAATACAAGGACTCCATAGTTTGGCAATTTAGCCCTTTATTGATCAGAGTGATGTGTGACACATTGTGTTGCAATACCCTAAACACCTCTGTGGTCCTTAATGGGTTAATCAATAAATCAAACACAGAACAAAAATAGAGATTAACCCTTTGAGTGCCAGAGGGGTATGCAGTTATTACAGTTTAAACTGTTGTTTTTTACATTACCAGTGCCACCTATTGACCAGAAAGTTACCCTTTGGTTCTCCTGCTATTCAGACAGTTATTTGTTGCATTCTATGGGAGAGGGTGAGTCACTGACTACAATTCTCCAACGAATTTGAAAGTAACATCTTTATCACTTCCTGCCATGTTGAACTTTCTGGAAGTGATGTAGTTATTACTTACTTCATGACAGTTTAAACTATTTTTTGATTAAAATATCGGTCAGCCGTGGGAGCACACCCGTTTTACCTGTAACATAAAGGTTTTCATTTAAAATGTATTTATTACAGAATGAATGATTACTTGTCATTTGTGGTGTTGCTGGTTTGCCCCAGATTTGCTCTCCCCTTTTCTTTGTGCATGCTGTTGTACGCCTGTTCTCTCACTTGTAATACCTCTTATTTTTTCTCCTGTAGAGGGCGCTGAATCATCATCCCAGAATCCACCTATGGAATTAACTGTCTCACCACCAGAATCTGGCTATCGCAATAGGCACGTGGTGTCCAGTAACATGCCAACGAAATGTTCCCAGACTGCATACAAAGTACGTCCGTCAGTCCTTCTGTCACTCATTATTACAGGGGGTCTGCATGTCTGTGTGTGTGTTGGGTCAGTTAACCCATTACTCCTGGAGTGTTGAGAGGGTCAATGGTATTGAGGTCTCCCATGTATTATACAGATATTTCAGTCCCCAGTATGTAGTTGGTTTGCTCCAGAATTGCACCACTGGCTGGTGAATAATAAATAATAATAATAAAGTTCTTATTGTTTCTAATGAATTTAAATAAGGGAATCGGGGATTCATGGCCAGTTCCCAAATTCCTTGCACATTTGGAATTTGTCTGCTCAGTCCAAAGGTCCAGAAATAGTTATAGTTCCCATTTTAACCCTTTGAATGCCAGAGGGTTGCACAACACATTGCAAAGCAACTCAGATGGTTGATGTGGAAGTTATCACACAGGATTTCTTCAGGAATATTGCAAAATCTAGTGAACTGAAGACACCAAGTGTCACACGACTGGGAGATCTTATGGGGAGCCGTTCACGTTTGTATAAAGGAAAGAGTTGTGCCCCGATTGGGAGGAAGGATTAAATTTACTGAGATGAATGTACAATGGTGATTCTGTCAGGTGGAGGAATCGATCTTCAGTCCATTCTCTTGTATAGCGTCAATTTACCAAATTATAGTCCTCCCCTTAACACCACTGCCTGTGAATACTAATGTCCCACATGGAGTTTCAATTCCTTATACAGAGTCAACTCGTTCCTCACTGTCAGCGCGGGTAGAAATGGAGCATAACAGACACTTTGTCACTGAGAATTGTAATCATTTTTATTTTTCCACTGTAATGCAGAACTGTTCCCTGTGTGTCATTGTACATATACCCCACTGTATTGTACTACACACTCCAAACGCACAACGTTCCCTGTGTGTCATTGTACATATACCCCACTGTATTGTACTACACACTCCAAACGCACAACGTTCCCTGTGTGTCATTGTACATATACCCCACTGTATTGTACTACGCACTCCAAACGCACAACGTTCCCTGTGTGTCATTGTACATATACCCCACTGTATTGTACTACGCACTCCAAACGCACAACGTTCCCTGTGTGTCATTGTACATATACCCCATTGTATTGTACTACGCACTCCAAACGCACAACGTTCCCTGTGTGTCATTGTACATATACCCCACTGTATTGTACTACGCACTCCAAACGCACAACGTTCCCTGTGTGTCATTGTACATATACCCCACTGTATTGTACTACGCACTCCAAACGCACAACGTTCCCTGTGTGTCACTGTACATATACCCCACTGTATTGTACTACGCACTCCAAACGCACAACGTTCCCTGTGTGTCACTGTACATATACCCCACTGTATTGTACTACACACTCCAAACGCACAACGTTCCCTGTGTGTCATTGTACATATACCCCACTGTATTGTACTACACACTCCAAACGCACAACGATCCCTGTGTGTCATTGTACATATACCCACTGTATTGTACTACACACTCCAAACGCACAACGTTCCCTGTGTGTCACTGTACATATACCCCACTGTATTGTACTACACACTCCAAACGCACAACGTTCCCTGTGTGTCATTGTACATATACCCCACTGTATTGTACTACACACTCCAAACACACAACGTTCCCTGTGTGTCATTGTACATATACCCTATTGTATTGTACTACACACTCCAAACGCACAACGTTCCCTGTGTGTCATTGTACATATACCCCACTGTATTGTACTACACACTCCAAACGCACAACGTTCCCTGTGTGTCATTGTACATATACACCATTGTATTGTACTATACACTCCAAACACACAACGTTCCCTGTGTGTCATTGTACATATACACCATTGTATTGTACTATACACTCCAAACACACAACGTTCCCTGTGTGTCATTGTACATATACACCATTGTATTGTACTATACACTCCAAACGCACAACGTTCCCTGTGTGTCATTGTACATATACACCATTGTATTGTACTATACACTCCAAACACACAACGTTCCCTGTGTGTCATTGTACATATACCACACTGTATTGTACTACACACTCCAAACGCACAATGTTCCCTGTGTGTCATTGTACATATACCCCACTGTATTGTACTACACACTCCAAATGCACAACGTTCCCTGTGTGTCATTGTACATATACCCCACTGTATTGTACTACACACTCCAAACGCACAATGTTCCCTGTGTGTCATTGTACATATACCCCACTGTATTGTACTACACACTCCAAACGCACAACGTTCCCTGTGTGTCATTGTACATATACCCCATTGTATTGTACTACACACTCCAAACACACAACGTTCCCTGTGTGTCATTGTACATATACACCACTGTATTGTACTACACACTCCAAACACACAATGTTCCCCGTGTGTCACTGTACATATACCACACTGTATTGTACTACACACTCCAAACACACAACGTTCCCTGTGTGTCATTGTACATATACCCCAGTGTATTGTACTACACACTCCAAATGCACAACGTTCCCTGTGTGTCATTGTACATATACACCACTGTATTGTACTACACACTCCAAACACACAACGTTCCCCGTGTGTCACTGTACATATACCACACTGTATTGTACTATACACTCCAAACACACAACGTTCCCTGTGTGTCATTGTACATATACCCCACTGTATTGTACTACACACTCCAAACGCACAACGTTCCCTGTGTGTCACTGTACATATACCCCATTGTATTGTACTACACACTCCAAACACACAACGTTCCCTGTGTGTCACTGTACATATACCCCATTGTATTGTACTACACACTCCAAACACACAACGTTCCCTGTGTGTCATTGTACATATACCCCACTGTATTGTACTACACACTCCAAACACACAACGTTCCCCGTGTGTCACTGTACATATACCACACTGTATTGTACTACACACTACAAACGCACAACGTTCCCTGTGTGTCATTGTACATATACTCCACTGTATTGTACTACACACTCCAAACGCACAACGTTCCCTGTGTGTCATTGTACATATACCCCACTGTATTGTACTACACACTACAAACGCACAACGTTCCCTGTGTGTCATTGTATATATACCACACTGTATTGTCCTACACACTCCAAACACACAACGTTCCCTGTGTGTCATTGTACATATACCCTACTGTATTGTACTACACACTCCAAACGCACAACGTTCCCTGTGTGTCATTGTACATATACCACACTGTATTGTACTACACACTCCAAACACACAACATTCCCTGTGTGTCATTGTACATATACCCCATTGTATTGTACTACACACTCCAAACACACAACGTTCCCTGTGTGTCATTGTACATATACCCCATTGTATTGTACTACACACTCCAAACGCACAACGTTCCCTGTGTGTCATTGTACATATACCCCAGTGTATTGTACTATGCACTCCAAACACACAACGTTCCCTGTGTGTCATTGTACATATACCACACTGTATTGTACTACACACTCCAAACACACAACGTCCCCTGTATGTCACTGTACATATACCCCATTGTATTGTACTACACACTACAAATGCACAACGTTCCCTGTGTGTCATTGTACATATACCCCACTGTATTGTACTACACACTCCAAACGCACAACGTTCCCTGTGTGTCACTGTACATATACCCCATTGTATTGTACTTCACACTCCAAACGCACAACGTTCCCCGTGTGTCATTGTACATATACCCCACTGTATTGTACTACACACTCCAAACACACAACGTCCCCTGTGTGTCATTGTACATATACCCCACTGTATTGTACTACACACTCCAAACGCACAACGTTCCCTGTGTGTCACTGTACATATACTCCACTGTATTGTACTACACACTCCAAACGCACAACGTTCCCTGTGTGTCATTGTACATATACCCTACTGTATTGTTCTACACACTCCAAACGCACAACGTTCCCTGTGTGTCATTGTACATATACCCCACTGTATTGTACTACACACTCCAAACGCACAACGTTCCCCGTGTGTCATTGTACATATACCCCACTGTATTGTACTATACACTCCAAACGCACAATGTTCCTTGTGTGTCACTGTACATATACCCCACTGTATTGTACTACACACTCCAAACACACAACGTTCCCTGTGTGTCATTGTACATATACCCCATTGTATTGTACTACACACTCCAAACGCACAACGTTCCCCGTGTGTCATTGTACATATACCCCACTGTATTGTACTACACACTCCAAACACACAACGTTCCCTGTGTGTCATTGTACATATACCCCATTGTATTGTACTACACACTCCAAACGCACAACGTTCCCCGTGTGTCATTGTACATATACCACACTGTATTGTACTACACACTCCAAACACACAACGTCCCCTGTGTGTCATTGTACATATACCACACTGTATTGTACTACACACTCCAAACACACAACATTCCCCGTGTGTCATTGTACATATACCCCATTGTATTGTACTACACACTACAAACGCACAACGTTCCTTGTGTGTCACTGTACATATACCCCATTGTATTGTACTACACACTCCAAACGCACAACGTTCCCCGTGTGTCATTGTACATATACCCCATTGTATTGTACTACACACTCCAAACGCACAACGTTCCCTGTGTGTCATTGTACATATACCCCATTGTATTGTACTATACACTCCAAACACACAACGTTCCCTGTGTGTCATTGTACATATACCCCACTGTATTGTACTACACACTCCAAACACACAACGTTCCCTGTGTGTCATTGTACATATACCCCATTGTATTGTACTATACACTCCAAACACACAACGTTCCCTGTGTGTCATTGTACATATACCCCACTGTATTGTACTACACACTCCAAATGCACAACGTTCCCTGTGTGTCATTGTACATATACCCCATTGTATTGTACTACACTCTCCAAATGCACAACGTTCCCTGTGTGTCATTGTACATATACCCCACTGTATTGTACTACACACTCCAAATGCACAACGTTCCCTGTGTGTCATTGTACATATACCCCATTGTATTGTACTACACACTCCAAACACACAAAGTTCCCTGTGTGTCATTGTACATATACCACACTGTATTGTACTACACACTCCAAACGCACAACGTTCCCTGTGTGTCATTGTACATATACCACACTGTATTGTACTACACACTCCAAACGCACAACGTTCCCTGTGTGTCATTGTACATATACCACACTGTATTGTACTACACACTCCAAACGCACAACGTTCCCTGTGTGTCATTGTACATATACCCTACTGTATTGTACTACACACTCCAAACGCACAACGTTCCCTGTGTGTCATTGTACATATACCCCATTGTATTGTACTACACACTCCAAATGCACAACGTTCCCTGTGTGTCATTGTACATATACCCCATTGTATTGTACTATACACTCCAAACGCACAACGTTCCCTGTGTGTCACTGTACATATACCCTACTGTATTGTACTACACACTCCAAACACACAACGTTCCCTGTGTGTCATTGTACATATACCCTACTGTATAGTACTACACACTCCAAACACACAAAGTTCCCTGTGTGTCATTGTACATATACCACACTGTATTGTACTACACACTCCAAACACACAATGTTCCCTGTGTGTCATTGTACATATACCCCACTGTATTGTACTACACACTCCAAACGCACAACATTCCCTGTGTGTCATTGTACATATACCACACTGTATTGTACTACACACTCCAAACGCACAACGTTCCCTGTGTGTCATTGTACATATACCCTACTGTATTGTACTATACACTCCAAACGCACAACGTTCCCTGTGTGTCATTGTACATATACCCCATTGTATTGTACTACACACTCCAAACGCACAAAGTTCCCTGTGTGTCATTGTACATATACCCCATTGTATTGTACTACACACTCCAAACGCACAACGTTCCCTGTGTGTCATTGTACATATACCACACTGTATTGTACTACATACTCCAAACGCACAACGTTCCCTGTGTGTCATTGTACATATACCCCACTGTATTGTACTACACACTCCAAACGCACAATGTTCCCTGTGTGTCATTGTACATATACCCCATTGTATTGTACTACACACTCCAAACGCACAAAGTTCCCTGTGTGTCATTGTACATATACCCCATTGTATTGTACTACACACTCCAAACGCACAACGTTCCCTGTGTGTCATTGTACATATACCACACTGTATTGTACTACATACTCCAAACGCACAACGTTCCCTGTGTGTCATTGTACATATACCACACTGTATTGTACTACACACTCCAAACACACAACGTTCCCTGTGTGTCACTGTACATATACCCCATTGTATTGTACTACACACTCCAAACGCACAACGTTCCCTGTGTGTCATTGTACATATACCCCATTGTATTGTACTACACACTCCAAACGCACAACGTTCCCTGTGTGTCATTGTACATATACCCCATTGTATTGTACTACACACTCCAAACGCACAACGTTCCCTGTGTGTCACTGTACATATACCCCATTGTATTGTACTACACACTCCAAACACACAACGTTCCCTGTGTGTCACTGTACATATACCCTATTGTATTGTACTACACACTCCAATTCCAAACACACAACGTTCCCTGTGTGTCATTGTACATATACCCTACTGTATTGTACTACACACTCCAAACACACAACGTTCCCTGTGTGTCACTGTACATATACCCCACTGTATTGTACTACACACTCCAAACGCACAACGTTCCCTGTGTGTCACTGTACATATACCCTACTGTATTGTACTACACACTCCAAACGCACAACGTTCCCTGTGTGTCATTGTACATATACCCTACTGTATTGTACTACACACTCCAAACGCACAACGTTCCCTGTGTGTCATTGTACATATACCCTACTGTATTGTACTACACACTCCAAACGCACAACGTTCCCTGTGTGTCATTGTACATATACCCCATTGTATTGTACTACACACTCCAAACGCACAAAGTTCCCTGTGTGTCATTGTACATATACCCCATTGTATTGTACTACACACTCCAAACGCACAACGTTCCCTGTGTGTCACTGTACATATACCCTACTGTATTGTACTACACACTCCAAACACACAACGTTCCCTGTGCACCGCAGGTATAAAGGCAAAGAGCCCAGTTCTACTGCAGCACAATGTCAAAATGTCCACTGATTTATGATGCTTTTAACCCATTGAATGTTACAGCGGTCTCCAACATATTGCTTGGCAATGCCTTGGAGAATTCTGTATCATTCAGCTCTTTAAGTGCCAGAGGGGTAGACAATAGACTTGTGCGAATTCATTCGGAGACATTCGGATTTCATCGAAAATGGGGTCATTTGGAGACATTCGGCCAATCCGAAACTCAAGGGTCATTTGGAAAAAATGATCCGACTCCAAACAGCCCAGGACCGAAATTCGTCGAAAGATTTGGAAGTTTCGGCAATCGACAAATTTCCAAAAGTTTTGACTACTTTCGACCAGGACTTTTTTGTACTTCCTGTGCGCGCTCAATTACTTTCCCTCCATAAATTTCCCTCCATGTCTCTTGTCCAATTCCATTCTCCGTTTCATGCACTACTTCCCTCTTTTGTCTGTATTTGAATAGCCTTCTTCGTTTCATGATGGGGGTTGGACTAATGACACAGTCACACAGACAGACAGTCTGCATTTCCTCATTGGGTTGTTGGAGCTCAGAGAGAGAAGAGATTAGAGAGTGTACAGTTGTTGTGTAGGCAGGCAGGTAGCATTAGGCTAGGCATAGGTAGGCAGCCAGCATTAGTTCCAGTTATTGCCACTGCAAGAGCAAGTAATATTTGTTCCTGTGCAAAATATAAAAAAATATTAGGTATTTGTTCGAATACAGGGCCGGCCCTTACATGGGTCCAAGTGGGTCCATGGACCCAGGCGGCACTTTGACAGGGGTGGCAATTTGCCGTCCCATAGCATGTTTATTTTGTGCTCTTCCGCCAGTTCTGTGTTGCAGGGTGTCCCATCAGTGTGACTGTCAGCAGCCGGGCAGCCCTATGCTCACTCAGTGGCGATGCCTGCTGGCTGCTTCAGTGACATGAATTATGTGATAGTGAAACATTATGCCTATTTTGTATTGTTTATCGCCCACCTAAAGTCAAGACTTGAGTAAATAGGTCTACTGTCCCAGATTTGCTAGAGAGGTTTTACAAATGCAGGAGGGTGCCCCCTGTACGAAATGAGTCTAAACATTTGGGATCCCTATTATGAGTGCACAACAGTGCATGATGTGTCCTGAACAGGATTGCTGTGAGGTGTCTCCACCCAGAAGGTGCTGGCCGGGCTGAGCTTCAACATTGCGACAAGTGACCAACTAAGAGCACCGTGCCAGACTTAATCTGCAGCCATAGCATCACCCCCTCCTACTCTCTGGGTCCCGCTGACTGGCAATAACAGGTGAGTCACTAAGAGATCTGAAGCCTTTCTGGAAGTCCTTTCACTTGGAAAGGGGCTAGGTATTACTTGGGGGAGTTGCCTCGTGTGTAAATAATTTCTAGGTGGGAGATGAATGTGCATCACTTATGTGTTTCCTAACAGTAGTTAGAATACAACTCCCATCATCCCCTGATTATGACATTGGGAAATGCCCAGCAATTACCGTAGAGCCCTGTATTGCACACTCACGGAAAACGGTGATATTGCTATACTAAGACAATACTGTGCTTCAGTATAGATGTCAAGCATTTTTTTTTATTTCTCTCCTGTGCTGCCGTTCGTTCACAACAGAATGTCTCAGTATTTCTTTTTAACACATTATATCTATCACATTACAATCATTGATGTTTATTCTTGATGTAGTATGAAACACTACAATGTATATACACAGACTTATCTGATATGAGGGGAAATCAGGATAGGAAAACGAGAGAGAGGAATTTGGGTACTAAAGAGGGACAGTAGGGTAGGAGGCTGGTACCAGAAAATGAAACCTTAACCTTTACCCATGTACTAACATAGAATGTGACATGTAGTTTGTCCATGTTTGAGTCGACCACTTATGTTGAGTAGGATGTGACAGGCATGGGTTTTCGATGTTCGAACATATGCTATATTGAATGACAGGCATGGGTTCTCGATGTTCAAACATATGCTAAATTGAATGACAGGCATGGGTTCTCGATGTTCGACGTTTGCATTGTGACTGGCATCCCATGCTGGAGTAGACGTGACATGCACAGACTGGCAATGTACGACAATGTCCGTTTTTGGGATGGATCTTTTTCTAAATGCACACCCTCTCTGCAAAGAATGATAGCAGCGTGCACGGAGGCGCACTGCTATAATTTAACCCATGTTAAATTCGGCCGAATAATTCGGAATGGATCAGAATTTCGTTCGAATTGAATAGGCCCGGTCCGAAATTAGGATCATCCGAATCAGAAAAAAAAAATTCATCCGAATTCGAATTTTACCGAAAAATTTGCCCGTGCACAAGTCTAGTAGACAAGGCATTGCAGAGCAATAGTGTACCCCTCTGTCACTCAAAGTGTTAAGGGGTTAAAACACCCATTTAAATCAATAAAGCAGAGAAAAACAAGGGGACATCAAGGAGTGGATATCCCAGACATATCACAGCAGAACACAGATTCCCACTGGTACCAATCACATGAGTACAGAGCCTTGTTCATGTCTAGAGGCAGATCTTCCTAGAAACGCGTTGGGAGCATTTCTCTTGCTTTGTAGATTTTGTTTGTCTAGCAGCACTCAGCTGCTGCAATAGTAAATAGAGTACCAGCCTGCATAAAAAGAGGTGTAGAAGCAAGGGATGGGAATATTATCCTACCTCTGTATAAATCCTTGGTTAGGCCTCATCTAGAATTTGGAGTACAGTTTTGGGCGCCTGTTCTAAAAAAAGACATTACTGAACTGGAAAAGGTGCAGAGATGTGCAACAAAACTGATAAAGGGATTGGAGGATCTGAGTTATAAAGAGAGACTAGCCAAACTGGGTTTGTTTACATTAGAGAAGAGACGTCTAAGGGGTGATATGATTACTATTTACAAATACATTCAAAGTCAATAAAAAGAACTATCCAATGAATTATTTATGTAAAGAGCTGAGCTAAGAACAAGAGGTCATCCATTAAGACTAGAAGAAAGGTGCTTTCGACTAAAACAAAGGCAGGGATTCTTTACAGTAAGGGTGGCAGGGCTATGGAATTCTTTGCCTCGGGATGTTGTGCTTGCTGATAATGCAACTGCATTCAAAAAAGCAATGGAAGCCTACCTAGCACAGAACAATATTGACAAAGCAAATAGGATATTGATCTGGGGAACTATTTGACTACCAATTGTAGTCAGGAAGGAATAATCCCGCCCCACACACACACACACACTTGGGACTAGATTGGAAATGGCTCCAGAGGGCTTTTTTTGACTTCCTCTGGATCAACAGGGGTGTTTTTGGCATGGGCTGGACTTGATGGACTCATGTCTTTTTTTCAGCCTTATCTACTATGTTACTGTGTTACTATGTATATGTTTATTGGTTTTAAAATATTCTATTCCATTTCTGTCCTACTGAATTATACTCAGTGTCTTAACTAGTCGTTGGAGGGCCTGGTTGCAAACAATTTTTCGGGCTCCTAACACAAAAAATAGTTTCATAGAGGAGTAACTATAACCTATTGGACACGGGGCAGATTGGGCCCCTTAGATGCTGGGCCCTTACACAATGCCCCCGTCTGCTCCCCCTGTATTTACGTCCCTGATTATACCAGTGGATCCATTTTCCCACACCAGCTGATCTACTGTCAATGAAGAGGTTCTATTAATCCCCTGTTTCTCTGTATAGCAGCCAGTGGGTATAGAACTCACCGGTGGGATTTACTTTTGTGTAACATTTACAGTTCCATGTGATGTTCTACTATACAAGCGGGTGTAAAGATAGCACCTCCTTACTCTATATAATGCTAATTTAAATCAATAGGAATGTTAATTTGTCCCTTATGGTAGTTTGCCCCAGAATTGGTGAACTTTGTCTATGTACATAAGACCATATTTCTAATTTTTATATATCCAATTCCTATGTTTTCTATATACTTTCTTACTCTGCAATTTATTTTCTCATGTCCCACAGGCCAAACACTCCACAATACAGAAAGAGAAGTCTACACTGAGAACACAGATCTGGAATAGTATCTTCGGTGTAAGTGCTATGATACACTTATTTCTTATAACTGTTTCCTTTTTGGCCTGACTCCTCTCCATAACACCTAAGAGATAAATGAGACTTATCTCTCTACTGGGCGCTGGGATAAGGTCAGAGGTCAGGCCGCCTTCATGATGTGAGGAAAGTATAAATCCTGCACCAACACAAAACACCAGGGGCTGTGCACTGAGGAGTGATAAAGAGGTGATAAAACAGAGATAACTTCTCCAGTGATATCACTTCTCTGGTTCCTATGTTCTTCTATGGCGTCTATGCACTAACATCTCCAGAGTTGGAGAAATCTGAGTACATTGGCTCCATAGAATAACATAGTAATTGTAGAAGTGATATCACTGGTATAGTTATATATCTCCACATTATCACCTTCCTATCACCTTAGTGCAGTGGTTCTCAACCTGTGGGTCGGGACCCCTTTGGGGGTCGAATGACAAATTGCCAGGGGTCGCCTAAAACCATCAGATATTTATATTTCGATTCATAACAGTAGCAAAATTACAGCGATGAAGGAGCAACGAAAATAATTTCACTGTTAGGGGTCGCCACAACTGGGGAAATTTTATCAAAGGGTCGCGGCACTAGAAAGGTTGAGAACCGCTGCCTTAGTGCATCCCCTCCCCCACAAGAGGAGATGAACTAAGGCGTGATAAAGAGGTGATAACAGTCATCAAATTTAACTTATAGAAAGGAAGAAGAAGACATTTTATTGATATGTTAATGATTATAAGAATAATCAGATAAGTAAATGGACAAGTGTTAATACTTCCAACACTAGTGATGGCGTTGTGAATAGCTCTAATCCTAGGAACAGGATGGGACAGTATGGTGACAGGGGAGGTGCCCATCATCATGGCGCAGTCTTTCATAGGAGCCATGTGTTGTCATCTTCCTCTGGTGCCACTGCTGTTGTGGATCCCCCGATAAGACTTTCCCCTAGTGATGAAGTGTCAGTTTCTCCTTCTATTATTCCTGTTTCTGGTGTTAATAAGATCGTTCACAAGAAACAGTTTAAAGTTTCTTGTCCTGTTGGTGAGTCAGCTGGCATTAATACCATTGATAATAATAACAGTGAATCATTTTCTTCTGGTTCCCTTTCTATAACTGATAATTTAGGAATTCCACTGCCCTCTAATTCTGGACATTCTGTCAGTATATCTTCCAGTTCTACAGGCAGGGCCAGCCCTAACATGGGTCCCAGTGGGTCAATGGACCCAAGCAGCACTTTGACTGGGGCGGCAATTTGCCCCCCACTGTATGTCAGTATCACGGTGCCCATGATTTGTGCTAGACTCTATCACTTGCTGTAGTTCCTCATTGGCTGTCTCATTTCTCACAGCCTATTTAAACCCTGGTTGGGCACTCCCAGATTGCCCTTTCGTGGTGTTTCTGACAACACTTTACCTGATCTGCCTTGTCAGGCTGTTGGGCCTGAGTTACCTGTGTTCCAGTGTTCCAGTACTCTGTTGTTCTGGTGCTCCTGTGTTCCAGTAGTCCATTGTTCCGGTGCTCCTGTGTCCCAGTGTTCCAGTACTCCGTTGTTCCGGTGCTCCTGTGTTCCAGTGGTCCAGTACTCCGTTGTTCTGGTGATCCTGTGTTTCTGTGTCCCAGATTATCGATCCTGAGTGTCAGTGGTGCCTGTCTGCTAGTCGCCAGTCGGTTCCGGTTAGCTGTCAAGACAGCGGTGCTCACTCTGGTGTACCCTCCTGGGTTCTGGCATCTGATTTTCCTTGCTGTCGCTGTGGCGACATTGTTCTCTTTCGTTCCGGCGATCCACACTGTTGGTCCCAGCGTGCGGACGCTGGTTACTCCATTAATCTGGTTACTCTCACACTGTTGGTCCCAGCGTGCGGACGCTGGTTTACTCCATTAACCTGGTTGCGCTCACACTGTTGGTCCCAGCGTGCGGACGCTGGTTTACTCCATTAACCTGGTTGCGCTCACACTGTTGGTCCCAGTGTGCGGACACTGGTTTACTCCAGTAACCTGGTTGTGCTCACACAATTGGTCCCAGCGTGCGGTCTCTGGTTTACTCCATTGATCTGGTTGCTATCACTCTGTTGGTACCAGCGTGCGGACACTGGTTGCTCCATTTCACTTGGTGGCATGTTACTGTTGGTCCCAGCGTGCGGACGCTGGTTTGCTCCTTGATTACTCAGATCCATTGGAGGACAGGTTGCTGTCCAACTCCTTACGCAGTTGTCTGGTATTCTCCAGCTAAAGACTTCTGCTGAGAGAGATACGAGTACCTTTCCACACTACTGTCATTATCACCTGACAGCTAGGTCTCCTCTCTTGGGCTGCTCTGCCCGGTATTGGTGTGGCCGGTAGAACCTAAGCACATTACCATCTTTCAGGTTGCCTTACGCGGTATAGGCAGAGTCGGTAGAGCCCGTTAACTGCGTTTCCTCAGGCTGCCCTGCCCGGTATTGGTAAGGCCGGTAGAACCGGTACATGTCAACTCACGGTTGCCTTACCCGGTATTGGCAGGGCCGGTAGAGCCTCTATCTGTTCTCCATGGGCTGCCTTGCCCGGTATTGGTAAGGCTGGTATAACCGGTATATGTCATCTCATGGTTGCCTTACCCGGTATAGGCAAGGCCGGTAGAGCCTATCACCATTTACAACTGTCACTCGGTTGCCTTGCCTGGTATTATTGGCAAGGCCGGTAGAACCTATTCTCTGTCATTCATTGCTGTATTGTTATATATGTATGATACCCTATGGGGACTGCCTTAACTTTTCAATAAAGTTAAGTTTTTATCAAACCTTAAGTCTGAGAGTCTTCAAAAACCGTGACAGTCAGCCAGCCGCCTGGTCTGTGTCCACACGGCACAGGACAAAGAGTGGCGCGCCAGTTGTGACAGTAATTAGTGTGGTTCAGCCTCAGTCTGTCAGCCTGACTTAGACTGAGCCAGACTAATCACTGTGACAGCAGGCGCGCTTGGCTGGGTGTCTCCTGGGGGAAAAAAAAAAAAAAACTTGCCGGCAGAGGCGCTCACCTAACAGCCAGGTGGGCGGCTGTCAGCTTGCGCACAGACATCCTCCCATATTGCCTCTCTTGCTCCCTGCGCTGTACCGAGGTCAGAGCACCAGGACTCACGTGACCTGCCAGCGCTCAGACATCAGACCACGCGGGGAGTGCGAGAGGCAGAGGGGTGAGTTCCTGCCAGGAGGAGGCGCCATTGCTGCAGAGGGACCTGAACCTGTTCCCCAGGATAAGGCAGAGGGGTTAGTGCCTGCCCATCAGAGACTTCGCAGCAGAGGGGGCGATACCTGCTCCGCGGTGACCTGTTCCAGTGGGTAGAAGTGCGAGTCCCTACCCAGGTCACTGCTCCCCATTGGGCTGGCTGCACCTGGAGGTCTTCCAATCCGGTTGACCGCTCCTCCTCTGGGTAGTGCAGCTAGATCCAGTGGCAAACGGCCCAGGTCTGTCCGGTGGTCCTCTGAGGCCGGTCTGGTGTAAATGACCTGGTAGGTGCCCCCCTAATGCTACAGGGGCAGGTGCCTGCCACGGGCGGCGGGCCGTCACACCACCCTTATCCCCCAACTTGTTCCTCTGGAAACACTTGGAGATGGGATGAGTGCCCCTACATCCTGAACATTTGTGTTTATAACTGCAGCTCTGTCCGTATTTACAGACGTTTACACTGAACTACCAACAGCATCCTGGCTTAAATGAGGCTGCATTAGTAGCAGGGAGCTCCAACCCCCCAACATCTGACTGAAAGGAAGACAGTTCCCCTTGAATAGATGCTGGACTGGTCATAATAGACAAAGACCATGTTCCCATGACATGGAGGAGCAAACCACCACTTGTTGATGGAATTGCTCCTCATACCACCACCAAGATAAACCTCCATAAATGCAGCAGGCATTCCAGATGGTATCTTAGTAGCAGAATAAGCCCAAACACCTTTGCGGAAAGGGCTCCCAGATTATACTAGAAAGAATGGAGAAAGCGCAAATCCATTTCACAAAAACCTTGGGAATCCAACAGTAACACTTTCACGTTTTCTCCTCCCACTTCTCTTTATTCTTCTCCTCTTTCTCAGGAGCATCCTCAAGAGGTAGAACACAATAAATGTCTGTGTATTTGCAGCCCTAAATACTCAGGCTTAAAATGAAAACCCAAAGGCCCAACACAGGAATGCGTCATTATACGTCACCCCAGGTACTCCAGGAAGCCCCCACTGCAGGAACGGTACTTGCCAGAGGCCTGGTTTGAGCATTAGCCAACAACAAAGTGTCCATCAGTAGAAGGTGATTATATGGACCTGAAACCCCAGGCAAACCAATTTTCTGCTACTAGACAACACAGAAGGCCCAGTAACTGACATGCCACCCACCCCTGTGCCCAACAACACATTATACTGACCGAGAGACCAGACCCCCCAAATGAAGATAGTTGTAATATACCCCATGGTAGAGAAACCACTACCTGACCCAAAGAAGAACCTGACCCACCTGTGCTAAACCCTCCATCCAGCATACCAAAAGTTTCACCACTATGTGTCCCTTCCACCACCCCCACAGACCCAGACAAAGCTCCCGTACCTCCAGAGGGAGGTGGCTGAGGAAAAGAATCAGACTGTGCAGACCCAGTGTTAACCGGCATCCCAAAAGCTGGAGAAGAGATGACAGGTTCATGTCCCACAGGGGTACAGACCCTCCCCAAATCCTGTTATGGATGCACAGCATTCCAAATGGAAGGGGCCCCTTCAGACTGACCCCACAGTGCCCCAACACTCTCTCAGCCACAGTACCACTGACCATGGCACCACCAGGTCCCCCTCTGCTCTCAGGATCCTCTGCACTAGTGTGTACAAGGGCACCCCCACCGGCAGAGCTCCTTCTCCTGCAGCTACTCCTACCAGTCCGCACTGATCAAATGTAAGGCGGGTGGCACTCTGACTCCTCAAGGGCAGGGGCTCCTGCTAGTATGCCTCTCACTGTTTTATGCCAGGACTGGCCCCAGGTCACCTGATCAGGCCTTGGAATGAATAGCTCACCAGAAAGCTGCTTGTATTGACCTCTCATATACTTGTACATTGTGATAGGATCCCCTCTTAGTCATCTTTTCTCTAGAGTAAATAAACCAAGTTTGTCTAGTCGTTCCTCATACGTCAAGTCCTCCATTCCCTTAATTGTGTTGCTCTTCATTGTACCCTCTCTAGTTCTAGAATATAATAACTCTGGAAAGATACATTTCACAGCAGAGGGAGAACCCTCATATTACACAACAGAATATACCACAGTATATGATTTTTTATTATAAAAAGGTTTGTTGTTCCTTTAAGAGAACTTATCTCATGGAGATACTTCTCTTTTAATTTTCTTTATTGTTATCTGTTTGTCTCTCAGTCAGGTACCAGAGAACAGGAGAAAATACATACAGTTGGCATCTTTACCAGATGTGCACAGACCAGCTATGAGTGGCTGATGTCCCAGATGCAATCTAAAGACTTTGTGCATCTAGTGAAGGACGTCCATGCTGTCTACATCTCTAATAATTACTCACAGTTTTATTCGGACATCTCAAAGTGCACATTTGCCATTTTGTACCATACCCTTAAGCATGGACGTATTAATATCACTGATGTCACGGACTCCTTGTACGACCGGGAGCTGGAGGATTTATTTTCACATTATGGTGAGTCCTTATTAAATGTTTCACTTCAAACTTGTATCCAGAACTGAACTCCAGTGTTAAACAATTAATCAGGACTCAGCGTTGATAAGTGCTATCAGGCTTAAGCCACTGGTCTCATGCTTACAGGAGCCCTATCAACTAAAAACAACTGTGGTGAATTTAAAAGAGCTTTCAAAATCACCCATATTCTGTATTAGACATTTTAGTTAGAAATATCATTTTAAGTTATTTAAATATAGAAATGATGGTAATAAATGCCATGAGGGCATCTCTTATCTTAACCCAGCATTACTACACCAACTCACTGACACGGCTCAGTAATGTGTTACCCACATCCACTAACACTGACTTCCTGTCTTATCCCTACATTACCTTCCCACTCACTGACACTGCTCAGTAATGCATTACAAACCTCCATAGACACTGACTTCCTGTTGTATCCCTACATTACCTCCCCCACTCACTGACACTGCTCAGTAATGCATTACCCACCTCCCCTAGCACTGACTTCCTGTCTTATCCCTACATTACCTCCTCCACTCACTGACACTGCTCAGCAATGTATTACCCACCTTCTCTAGCACTGACTTCCTGTCTTATCCCTACATTATCTCCCCCACTCACTGACACAACTCAGCAATGTATTAGCCACCTCTCCTAGCACTGACTTCCTGTCTTACCCCTACATTACCTCCCCCACTCACTGACACTGCTCAGCAATGTATTACCCACCTCCCCTAGCACTGACTTCCTGTCTTACCCCTACATTACCTCCCCCAATCACTGACACTGCTCAGCAATGTATTACCCACCTCCCCTAGCACTGACTTCCAGTCTTATCCCTACATTACCTCCCCCACTCACTGACACTGCTCAGCAATGCATTACTCACCTCCCCTAGCACTGACTTCCGGTCTTTTCCCTACATTACCTCCCCCACTCACTGACACTGCTCAGCAAAGCATTACCCACCTCCCCTAGCACTGACTTCCTGTCTTATCCTTACATTACCTCCCCACTCACTAACACTGCTCAGCAATGTATTATCCACCTCCCCAGCACTGACTTCATGTCTTATCCCTACATTACCTCCCCCATTCACTGACACTGTTCAGCAATGCATTACACACCTCCCCTAGCACTGACTTCCTGTCTTATCCTTACATTACCTCCCCACTCGCTAACACTACTCAGCAATGTATTATCCACCTCCCCTAGCAGTGACTTCCTATCTTATCCCTACATTAGCTCCCTCACTCACTGATACTGCTCAGCAATGTATTATCCACCTCCCCTTGTACTGACTTCCTGTCTTATCCCTACATTAGCTCCCTCACTCACTGATACTGCTCAGCAATGTATTATCCACCTCCCCTTGTACTGACTTCCTGTCTTATTCCTACATTACCTCCCCCACTCACTGACACTGCTCAGCAATGCATTACACACCTCCCCTAGCACTGACTTCCTGTCTTATCCCTACATTACCTCCCCTCTCACTGACACTGTTCAGCAATGCATTACACACCTCCCCTAGCACTGACTTCCTGTCTTATCCTTACATTACCTCCCCACTCGCTAACACTACTCAGCAATGTATTATCCACCTCCCCTAGCAGTGACTTCCTATCTTATCCCTACATTAGCTCCCTCACTCACTGATACTGCTCAGCAATGTATTATCCACCTCCCCTTGTACTGACTTCCTGTCTTATCCCTACATTACCTCCCCCACTCACTGACACTGCTCAGCAATGCATTACCCACCTCCCCTAGCACTGACTTCCTGTCTTATCCCTACATTACCTCCCCACTCACTGACACTGCTCAGCAATGCATTACACACCTCCCCTAGCACTGACTTCCTGTCTTATCCATACATTACTTTCTCCACTCACTGACACTGCTCAGTAATGCATTACCCACCTCCCCTAGCACTGACTTCCTGTCTTATCCCTACATTACCTGCCCACTCACTGACACTGCTCAGCAATGTATTACCCATCTCCTCTAGCACTGACTTCCTGTCTTATCCCTACATTACCTCCCCCATTCACTGACACTGCTCAGCATTGTATTACCCACCTAACCTAGTACTGACTTCCTGTCTTATTTCCTACATTACGTACCCATTCACTGACACTGCTCAGTAATGCATTACCCACCTCCCCTACTACTGACTTCATGTCTTATCTCTACATTACCTCCCCCACTCACTGACACTGCTCAGAAATACATTACCCACCTCCCCTATTACTGACTTCTTATCTTATCCCTACATTACCTCCCCCACTTACTGACACTGCTCAGCAATACATTACCCACCTCCCCTAGCACTGACTTCCTGTCTTATCCCTACATTACCTCCCCACTCACTGACACTGCTCAGCAATGCATTGCCCACCTCCCCTAGCACTGACTTCCTGTCTTATCCCTACATTACCTCCCACTCACTGACACTGCTCAGTAATGCATTACCCACCTCCCCTACCACTGACTTCCTGTCTTATCCCTACATTACCTCCCCACTCACTGACACTGCTCAGCAATGCATTGCCCACCTCCCCTAGCACTGACTTCTGCCTGTACAATCCTTACATTTCCTCCCCCACATATTCCCACAGTTAGTAAGTGGGGTAGTGAATGTAGTGATAAGATGGGAAGTACATGTCTGTATGCTGTAATTAATAACACTTACACATCTGGACCACAGGCTGTAATTATCTCACACACTTTGTGCTTAAAGGAACTTTCACCTTAATTCAAGTTTTCATATTTGACAACTGCATTAAAATCTGCCTTTGTGTCATGTAACTAAAAGACCAGAACATGTACAATTCAGGAGATATTCACATTTCTTACATTTGCTAATATAGGTAAATCTTTGTACCCGTTCGTACAGTGAAGTTTTCATATATTAATTAAGCTTGTCAGTGATGTGTCATATACTAATGAAGCTCTGTGCAGTACCAGGAAATGTTCACTTTCACTTTGCCCAGAAATAAATGTGAATATCTCCTAAAGCAGACATCTGGTGGACTTTTGGTTAACATGACGTATAGGCAGTTTTTAAAGCAGTTTTCAAATATACCAACTTGAATTAAGGTGAAAGTTCCACTTTAAGGTGAGACTTCATGTACTGAGGCCCATACCATGCACAGCCGTATAAGGCAGAACACCCTCTGTCGATCCCTATCTACCCTGGCTTCTGTTACATCTAGAATTGCATTTAAAATCATTGATCTAACCTCCAAAGTACTCAATAACACTAATTACCACCTCCCACTACTGCCTGTAGGACTATTCAAACACTGGTCCCACCCAACGCAACTATCTTCCTCTTTCAGTCCTACTCTTCCCTGGCCTCCAGAATTGTGTAAGGTCCCTGAAATCCCATCTCTTCAGGAAAACTGATCAGATGATATAACATCGCCCGCTCATAACCTCTTCCACTGCTATCCATGAACACATCTTCACCTCCCTTCTTGGTAACATCCTTCCCCTCTCACTCCATAGTTCCTTGAGACTGGACTTCATTTCACCCTTATTTTATTACTACACTGTGACAATTACAATCACAATCCTCCTCTGTCACACCCTTTTGCTCCTTCATGATTCCACCATCTAAATTTACTGCCCTACAGTCACTTTCCGATCCCTGTTGTTTCAAACGTTGCTCCACTTGGCTAATCCAAGGTCTTAGACATTTGTACCACTCCCCTCACTTCTATAAATGTCATCTCTAGTGAGTAGGACCTCTGTCTTTCTGTTGCCATTTATTTTAGGGCTCTATGTCACATAGAAGCAAACTGGAATATTCTGTATTAAACAAACTGCACCAAAGTGGGCAAATTAAAGAAATCCTGTAAAATTTGGCTTTTATCCCCTTGAATGCTAGAGAGGTCAACCATTTTACTAGGCTGCAGGATAGTTTGGCTGTTTATAAAGAAATCATTTAAATAATAATAAATAGTAAAATGCAAGATAATAACTAATGGTGCTGTCTCCTTGGTATGATAAATATTTCCCAGGCAGGGATAATGTCATAGTGCTGATTGATGACCTGAAGGACAGCAGCATGGAGGAGAAGAGAAGGATTCTGAGTATCCAGCCCAGCATTGGGAAACTGGCGCGGGAGCTGTTCATCTTCAGTGAAAGAGAGAAGATGTCTCCAATGAGACGTTCCCTCTCTGATTGTGTCATGGAAGGAGACCGCCTGAAGGAGAAAATGGGGAAAATCAAAGAGATCCTAAACAGCAGTAAGTTTATGAAATGCATCCGGTGTTCACTCTAACCCAGAGATGCTCCAGTCATTCCTCACGTAACCTTTAACACGTTACAGTTCTTATAAATCACAATTTATACACTATAACATTCTACAATTCTGTGATATCACTTCTTATACACTATAACATTCTACAATTCTGTGATATCACTTCTTATACACTATAACATTCTATAGTTCTGATATATCACTTCTTATACACTATAATATTCTACAGTTCTGATATCACTTCTTATACACTATAACATTCTACAGTTCTGATATCACTTCTTATACACTATAACATTCTACAGTTCTGTGATATCACTTCTTATACACTATAACATGATACAGTTCTGATATATCACTTCTTATACACTATAACATTCTACAGTTCTGTGATATCACTTCTTATACACTATAACATTCTACAATTCTGTGATATCACTTCTTATACACTATAACATTCTACAGTTCTGTGATATCACTTCTTATACACTATAACATTCTACAGTTCTGTGATATCACTTCTTATACACTATAACATTCTACAGATCTGTGATATCACTTCTTATACACTATAACATTCTACAGTTCTGTGATATCACTTCTTATACACTATAACATTCTACAGTTCTGATATATCACTTCTTATACACTATAACATTCCACAGTTCTAATATCACTTCTTATACACTATAACATTCTACAGTTCTGATATCACTTCTTATACACTATAACATTCTACAGTTCTGTGATATCACTTCTTATACACTATAAAATTCTACAGTTCTGATATATCACTTCTTATACACTATAACATGATACAGTTCTGATATCACTTCTTATACACTATAACATGATACAGTTCTGATATCACTTCTTATACACTATAACATTCCACAGTTCTGATATATCACTTCTTATACACTATAACATTCTACAGTTCTGATATCACTTCTTATACACTATAACATTCTACAGTTCTGTGATATCACTTCTTATACACTATAACATTCTACAGTTCTGTGATATCACTTCTTATACACTATAACATTCTACAGTTCTGATATCACTTCTTATATACTATAACATTCTACAGTTCTGATATATCACTTCTTATACACTATAACATTCTACAGTTCTAATATCACTTCTTATACACTATAACATTCTACAGTTCTGATATCACTTCTTATACACTATAACATTCCACAGTTCTGATATATCACTTCTTATACACTATAACATTCTACAGTTCTGATATCACTTCTTATACACTATAACATTCTACAGTTCTGTGATATCACTTCTTATACACTATAACATTCTACAGTTCTGTGATATCACTTCTTATACACTATAACATTCTACAGTTCTGATATCACTTCTTATACACTATAACATTCTACAGTTCTGTGATATCACTTCTTATACACTATAACATTCTACAGTTCTGATATATCACTTCTTATACACTATAACATTCTACAGTTCTAATATCACTTCTTATACACTATAACATTCTACAGTTCTGATATCACTTCTTATACACTATAATATTCTACAGTTCTGATATCACTTCTTATACACTATAACATTCTACAGTTCTGATATATCACTTCTTATACACTATAACATTCTACAGTTCTGATATATCACTTCTTATACACTATAACATTCTACAGTTCTGATATCACTTCTTATACACTATAACATTCTACAGTTCTGTGATATCACTTCTTATACACTATAACATTCTACAGTTCTGATATATCACTTCTTATACACAATAATATTCTACAGTTCTGTGATATCACTTCTTATACACTATAACATTCTACAGATCTAATATCACTTCTTATACACTATAACATTCTACAGTTCTGATATATCACTTCTTATACACTATAACATGATACAGTTCTGATATCACTTCTTATACACTATAACATTCTACAGTTCTTATACACTATAACATTCTACAGTTCTGTGATATCACTTCTTATACACTATAACATTCTACGGTTCTGATATCACTTCTTATACACTATAACATTCTACAGATCTAATATCACTTCTTATACACTATAACATGATACAGTTCTGTGATATCACTTCTTATACACTATAACATTCTACAGTTCTGTGATATCACTTCTTATACACTATAACATGATACAGTTCTGTGATATCACTTCTTATACACTAACATTCTACAGTTCTGTGATATCACTTCTTATACACTATAACATGATACAGTCCTGATATCACTTCTTATACACTATAACATTCTACAGTTCTGTGATATCACTTCTTATACACTATAACATTCTACAGTTCTGATATCACTTCTTATACACTATAACATGATACAGTTCTGATATCACTTCTTATACACTATAACACGATACAGTTCTGATATCACTTCTTATACACTATAACATGATACAGTTCTGTGATATCACTTCTTACACACTATAACATTCTACAGTTCTGATATATCACTTCTTATACACTATAACATTATACAGTTCTGTGATATCACTTCTTATACACTATAACATGATACAGTTCTGATATTACTTCTTATACACTATAACATTCTACAGTTCTGATATCACTTCTTATACACTATAACATTCTACAGTTCTAATATCACTTCTTATACACTGTAACATTCTACAGTTCTGATATCACTTCTTATACACTATAACATTCTACAGTTCTGTGATATCACTTCTTATACACAATAACATTCTACAGTTCTGATATATCTCTTCTTATACACTATAACATTCTACAGTTCTGATATCACTTCTTATACACTATAACATTCTACAGTCCTGTGATATCACTTCTTATACACTATAACATCCTACAGATCTGAAATCACTTCTTATACACTATAACATTCTACAGTTCTGATATCACTTCTTATACACTAGAACATTCTACAGTTCTGATATATCACTTCTTATACACTATAACATTCTACAGTTCTGATATCACTTCTTATTCACTATAACATTCTACAGTTCTGTGATATCACTTCTTATACACTATAACATTCTACAGTTCTGTGATATATCACTTCTTTTACACTATAACATTCTACAGTTCTGTGATATCACTTCTTATACACTATAACATTATACAGTTCTGTGATATCACTTATTATACACTATAACATTCTACAGTTCTGTGATATCACTTCTTATACACTATAACATTATACAGTTCTGTGATATCACTTCTTATACACTATAACATTCTAGAGTTCTGATATCACTTCTTATACACTATAACATTCTACAGTTCTGTGATATCACTTCTTATACACTATAACATTCTACAGTTCTGAGATATCACTTCTTATACACTATAACATTCTACAGTTCTGATATAACTTCTTATACACTATAACATTCTACAGTTCTGTGATATCACTTCTTATACACTATAACATTCTACAGTTCTGATATATCACTTCTTATACACTATAACATTCTACAGTTCTGTGATATCACTTCTTATACACTATAACATTCTACAGTTCTGTGATATCACTTCTTATACACTATAACATTCTACAGTTCTGATATATCACTTCTTATACACTATAACATTCTACAGTTCTGATATCACTTCTTATACACTATAACATTCTACAGTTCTGATACCACTTCTTATACACTATAACATTCTACAGTTCTCTGATACCACTTCTTATACACTATAACATGCTACAGTTCTGTGATATCACTTCTTATACACTATAACATTCTACAGTTCTGTGATATCACTTCTTATACACTACAACATTCTACAGTTCTGTGATATCACTTCTTATACACTATAACATTCTACAGTTCTGATATCACTTCTTATACACTATAACATTCTACAGTTCTGATATATCACTTCTTATACACTATAATATTCTACAGTTCTCATATATCACTTCTTATACACTATAACATGATACAGTTCTGTGATATCACTTCTTATACACTATAACATGATACAGTTCTGTAATATCACTTCTTATACACCATAACATTCTACAGTTCTGATATATCACTTCTTATACACTATAATATTCTACAGTTCTCATATATCACTTCTTATACACTATAACATTCTACAGTTCTCATATATCACTTCTTATACACTATAACATTCTACAGTTCTGTGATATCACTTCTTATACACTATAACATTCTACAGTTCTGTGATATCACTTCTTATACACTATAACATGCTACAGGTCTGATATATCACTTCTAATACACTATAACATGCTACAGGTCTGATATATCATTTCTTATACACTACAACATTCTACAGTTCTGTGATATATCACTTCTTATACACTATAACATGATACAGTTCTGATATCACTTCTTACACACTATAACATTCTACAGATATGTGATATCACTTCTTATGCACTATAACATTCTACAGATCTGATATCACTTCTTATACACTATAACATTCTACAGTTCTGTGATATCACTTCTTATACACTATAACATGCTACAGTTCTCATATATCACTTCTTATACACTATAACATTCTACAGTTCTGATATATCACTTCTTATACACTATAACATCCTACAGTTCTGATATCACTTCTTATACACTATAACATTCTACAGTTCTGATATATCACTTCTTATACACTATAACATTCTACAGTTCTGTGATATCACTTCTTATACACTATAACATCCTACAGTTCTGATATATCACTTCTTATACACTATAACATTCTACAGTTCTGATATATCACTTCTTATACACTATAACATTCTACAGTTCTGATATCACTTCTTATACACTATAACATTCTACAGTTCTGTGATATCACTTCTTATACACTATAATATTCTACAGTTCTGTGATATCACTTCTTATACACTATAACATTCTACAGTTCTGATATCACTTCTTATACACTATAACATTCTACAGTTCTGATATATCACTTCTTATACACTATAACATGATACAGTTCTGTGATATCACTTCTTATACACTATAACATTCTACAGTTCTGTGATATCACTTCTTATACAGTATAACATTCTACAGTTCTGTGATATAACTTCTTATACAGTATAACATTCTACAGTTCTGTGATATCACTTCTTATAAACTATAACATTCTACAGTTCTGTGATATCACTTCTTACACACTATAACATTCTACAGTTCTGATATATCACTTCTTATACACTATAACATTCTACAGTTCTGATATATCACTTCTTATACACTATAACATTCTACAGTTCTGTGATATCACTTCTTATACAGTATAACATTCTACAGTTCTGTGATATCACTTCTTATACACTATAACATTCTATAGTTCTGATATCACTTCTTATACACTATAACATTCTACAGTTCTGATATATCACTTCTTATACACTATAACATTCTACAGTTCTGATATATCACTTCTTATACACTATAACATTCTACAGTTCTGTGATATCACTTCTTATAAACTATAATATTCTACAGTTCTGTGATATCACTTCTTATACACTATAACATTATACAGTTCTGTGATATCACTTCTTATACACTATAACATTCTACAGTTCTGAGATATCACTTCTTATACACTACAACATTCTACAGTTCTTATATCACTTCTTATACACTATAACATTCTACAGTTCTGTGATATCACTTCTTATACACTATAACGTTCTACAGTTCTGATATCACTTCTTATACACTATAAAATTCTACAATTCTGTGATATCACTTCTTATACACTATAACATTCTACAGTTCTGATATCACTTCTTATACACTATAAAATTCTACAATTCTGTGATATCACTTCTTATACACTATAATATTCTACAGTTCTGATATATCACTTCTTATACACTATAATATTCTACAGTTCTGATATCACTTCTTATACACTATAACATTCTACAGTTCTGATATCACTTCTTATACACTATAACATTCTACAATTCTGTGATATCACTTCTTATACACTATAACATTCTACAGTTCTGATATCACTTCTTGTACACTATAAAATTCTACAATTCTGTGATATCACTTCTTATACACTATAATATTCTACAGTTCTGATATATCACTTCTTATACACTATAATATTCTACAGTTCTGATATCACTTCTTATACACTATAACATTCTACAGTTCTAATATCACTTCTTATACACTATAACATTCTACAGTTCTGATATATCACTTCTTATACACTATAACATTCTACAGTTCTGATATCACTTCTTATACACTATATCATTCTACAGTTCTGAGATATCACTGCTTATACACTATAACATTCTACAGTTCTGTGATATCACTTCTTATACACTATAACATTCTACAGTTCTGTGATATCACTTCTTATACACTACAACATTCTACAGTTCTGTGATATCACTTCTTATACACTATAACATTCTACAGTTCTGATATCACTTCTTATACACTATAACATTCTACAGTTCTGATATATCACTTCTTATACACTATAATATTCTACAGTTCTCATGTATCACTTCTTATACACTATAACATGATACAGTTCTGTGATATCACTTCTTATACACTATAACATGATACAGTTCTGTGATATCACTTCTTATACACCATAACATTCTACACTTCTGATATATCACTTCTTATACACTATAATATTCTACAGTTCTCATATATCACTTCTTATACACTATAACATTCTACAGTTCTCATATATCACTTCTTATACACTATAACATTCTACAGTTCTGTGATATCACTTCTTATACACTATAACATGCTACAGGTCTGATATATCACTTCTAATACACTATAACATGCTACAGGTCTGATATATCACTTCTTATACACTACAACATTCTACAGTTCTGTGATATATCACTTCTTATACACTATAACATGATACAGTTCTGATATCACTTCTTACACACTATAACATTCTACAGATATGTGATATCACTTCTTATGCACTATAACATTCTACAGATATGATATCACTTCTTATACACTATAACATTCTACAGTTCTGTGATATCACTTCTTATACACTATAACATGCTACATTTCTCATATATCACTTCTTATACACTATAACATTCTACAGTTCTGATATATCACTTCTTATACACTATAACATCCTACAGTTCTGATATCACTTCTTATACACTATAACATTCTACAGTTCTGATATATCACTTCTTATACACTATAACATTCTACAGTTCTGTGATATCACTTCTTATACACTATAACATCCTACAGTTCTGATATATCACTTCTTATACACTATAACATTCTACAGTTCTGATATATCACTTCTTATACACTATAACATTCTACAGTTCTGATATCACTTCTTATACACTATAACATTCTACAGTTCTGTGATATCACTTCTTATACACTATAACATTCTATAGTTCTGATATCACTTCTTATACACTATAACATTCTACAGTTCTGATATATCACTTCTTATACACTATAACATTCTACAGTTCTGATATATCACTTCTTATACACTATAACATTCTACAGTTCTGTGATATCACTTCTTATAAACTATAATATTCTACAGTTCTGTGATATCACTTCTTATACACTATAACATTATACAGTTCTGTGATATCACTTCTTATACACTATAACATTCTACAGTTCTGAGATATCACTTCTTATACACTACAACATTCTACAGTTCTTATATCACTTCTTATACACTATAACATTCTACAGTTCTGTGATATCACTTCTTATACACTATAACGTTCTACAGTTCTGATATCACTTCTTATACACTATAAAATTCTACAATTCTGTGATATCACTTCTTATACACTATAACATTCTACAGTTCTGATATCACTTCTTATACACTATAAAATTCTACAATTCTGTGATATCACTTCTTATACACTATAATATTCTACAGTTCTGATATATCACTTCTTATACACTATAATATTCTACAGTTCTGATATCACTTCTTATACACTATAACATTCTACAGTTCTGATATCACTTCTTATACACTATAACATTCTACAGTTCTGTGATATCACTTCTTATACACTATAACATTCTACAGTTCTGATATCACTTCTTGTACACTATAAAATTCTACAATTCTGTGATATCACTTCTTATACACTATAATATTCTACAGTTCTGATATATCACTTCTTATACACTATAATATTCTACAGTTCTGATATCACTTCTTATACACTATAACATTCTACAGTTCTAATATCACTTCTTATACACTATAACATTCTACAGTTCTGAGATATCACTCCTTATACACTATAACATTCTACAGTTCTGTGATATCACTTCTTATACACTATAACATTCTACAGTTCTGTGATATCACTTCTTATACACTACAACATTCTACAGTTCTGTGATATCACTTCTTATACACTATAACATTCTACAGTTCTGATATCACTTCTTATACACTATAACATTCTACAGTTCTGATATATCACTTCTTATACACTAATATATTCTACAGTTCTCATGTATCACTTCTTATACACTATAACATGATACAGTTCTGTGATATCACTTCTTATACACTATAACATGATACAGTTCTGTGATATCACTTCTTATACACCATAACATTCTACAGTTCTGATATATCACTTCTTATACACTATAATATTCTACAGTTCTCATATATCACTTCTTATACACTATAACATTCTACAGTTCTCATATATCACTTCTTATACACTATAACATTCTACAGTTCTGTGATATCACTTCTTATACACTATAACATGCTACAGGTCTGATATATCACTTCTAATACACTATAACATGCTACAGGTCTGATATATCACTTCTTATACATTACAACATTCTACAGTTCTGTGATATATCACTTCTTATACACTATAACATGATACAGTTCTGATATCACTTCTTACACACTATAACATTCTACAGATATGTGATATCACTTCTTATGCACTATAACATTCTACAGATCTGATATCACTTCTTATACACTATAACATTCTACAGTTCTGTGATATCACTTCTTATACACTATAACATGCTACATTTCTCATATATCACTTCTTATACACTATAACATTCTACAGTTCTGATATATCACTTCTTATACACTATAACATCCTACAGTTCTGATATCACTTCTTATACACTATAACATTCTACAGTTCTGATATATCACTTCTTATACACTATAACATTCTACAGTTCTGTGATATCACTTCTTATACACTATAACATCCTACAGTTCTGATATATCACTTCTTATACACTATAACATTCTACAGTTCTGATATATCACTTCTTATACACTATAACATTCTACAGTTCTGATATCACTTCTTATACACTATAACATTCTACAGTTCTGTGATGTCACTTCTTATACACTATAATATTCTACAGTTCTGTGATATCACTTCTTATACACTATAACATTCTACAGTTCTGATATCACTTCTTATACACTATAACATGATACAGTTCTGTGATATCACTTCTTATACAGTATAACATTCTACAGTTCTGTGATATAACTTCTTATACAGTATAACATTCTACAGTTCTGTGATATCACTTCTTATAAACTATAACATTCTACAGTTCTGTGATATCACTTCTTACACACTATAACATTCTACAGTTCTGATATATCACTTCTTATACACTATAACATTCTACAGTTCTGATATATCACTTCTTATACACTATAACATTCTACAGTTCTGTGATATCACTTCTTATACACTATAACATTCTACAGTTCTGTGATATCACTTCTTATACACTATAACATTCTATAGTTCTGATATCACTTCTTATACACTATAACATTCTACAGTTCTGATATATCACTTCTTATACACTATAACATTCTACAGTTCTGATATATCACTTCTTATACACTATAACATTCTACAGTTCTGTGATATCACTTCTTATACACTATAATATTCTACAGTTCTGATATATCACTTCTTATACACTATAACATTCTACAGTTCTGTGATATCACTTCTTATACACTATAATATTCTACAGTTCTGATATATCACTTCTTATACACTATAACATTCTATAGTTCTGATATCACTTCTTATACACTATAACATTCTACAGTTCTGATATATCACTTCTTATACACTATAACATTCTACAGTTCTGATATATCACTTCTTATACACTATAAAATTCTACAATTCTGTGATATCACTTCTTATACACTATAACATTCTACAGTTCTGATATCACTTCTTATACACTATAAAATTCTACAATTCTGTGATATCACTTCTTATACACTATAATATTCTACAGTTCTGATATATCACTTCTTATACACTATAATATTCTACAGTTCTGATATCACTTCTTATACACTATAACATTCTACAGTTCTGATATCACTTCTTATACACTATAACATTCTACAGTTCTGTGATATCACTTCTTATACACTATAACATTCTACAGTTCTGATATCACTTCTTGTACACTATAAAATTCTACAATTCTGTGATATCACTTCTTATACACTATAATATTCTACAGTTCTGATATATCACTTCTTATACACTATAATATTCTACAGTTCTGATATCACTTCTTATACACTATAACATTCTACAGTTCTAATATCACTTCTTATACACTATAACATTCTACAGTTCTGATATATCACTTCTTATACACTATAACATTCTACAGTTCTGATATCACTTCTTATACACTATATCATTCTACAGTTCTGAGATATCACTCCTTATACACTATAACATTCTACAGTTCTGTGATATCACTTCTTATACACTATAACATTCTACAGTTCTGTGATATCACTTCTTATACACTATAACATTCTACAGTTCTGATATATCACTTCTTATACACTACAACATTCTACAGTTCTGATATATCACTTCTTATACACTATAATATTCTACAGTTCTGATATCACTTCTTATACACTATAACATTCTACAGTTCTGATATCACTTCTTATACACTATAACATTCTACAGTTCTGTGATATCACTTCTTATACACTATAACATTCTACAGTTCTGTGATATCACTTCTTATACACAATAACATTCTACAGTTCTGATATCACTTCTTATACACTATAAAATTCTACAATTCTGTGATATCACTTCTTATACACTATAATATTCTACAGTTCTCATATATCACTTCTTATACACTATAACATTCTACAGATCTGATAAATCACTTCTTATACACTATAACATTCTACAGTTCTGTGATATCACTTCTTATACACTATAACATTCTACAGTTCTGATATCACTTCTTATACACTATAAAATTCTACAATTCTGTGATATCACTTCTTATACACTATAATATACTACAGTTCTCATATATCACTTCTTATACACTATAACATTCTACAGATCTGATATATCACTTCTTATACACTATAACATTCTACAGTTCTGATATCACTTCTTATACACTATAACATTCTACAGTTCTGTGATATCACTTCTTATACACTATAACGTTCTACAGTTCTGATATCACTTCTTATACACTATAAAATTCTACAATTCTGTGATATCACTTCTTATACACTATAACATTCTACAGTTCTGATATCACTTCTTATACACTATAAAATTCTACAATTCTGTGATATCACTTCTTATACACTATAATATTCTACAGTTCTGATATATCACTTCTTATACACTATAATATTCTACAGTTCTGATATCACTTCTTATACACTATAACATTCTACAGTTCTGATATCACTTCTTATACACTATAACATTCTACAGTTCTGTGATATCACTTCTTATACACTATAACATTCTACAGTTCTGATATCACTTCTTGTACACTATAAAATTCTACAATTCTGTGATATCACTTATTATACACTATAATATTCTACAGTTCTGATATATCACTTCTTATACACTATAATATTCTACAGTTCTGATATCACTTCTTATACACTATAACATTCTACAGTTCTAATATCACTTCTTATACACTATAACATTCTACAGTTCTGATATATCACTTCTTATACACTATAACATTCTACAGTTCTGATATCACTTCTTATACACTATATCATTCTACAGTTCTGAGATATCACTCCTTATACACTATAACATTCTACAGTTCTGTGATATCACTTCTTATACACTATAACATTCTACAGTTCTGTGATATCACTTCTTATACACTATAACATTCTACAGTTCTGATATATCACTTCTTATACACTACAACATTCTACAGTTCTGATATATCACTTCTTATACACTATAATATTCTACAGTTCTGATATCACTTCTTATACACTATAACATTCTACAGTTCTGATATCACTTCTTATACACTATAACATTCTACAGTTCTGTGATATCACTTCTTATACACTATAACATTCTACAGTTCTGTGATATCACTTCTTATACACTATAACATTCTACAGTTCTGATATCACTTCTTATACACTATAAAATTCTACAATTCTGTGATATCACTTCTTATACACTATAATATTCTACAGTTCTCATATATCACTTCTTATACACTATAACATTCTACAGATCTGATATATCACTTCTTATACACTATAACATGCTACATTTCTCATATATCACTTCTTATACACTATAACATTCTACAGTTCTGATATATCACTTCTTATACACTATAACATCCTACAGTTCTGATATCACTTCTTATACACTATAACATTCTACAGTTCTGATATATCACTTCTTATACACTATAACATTCTACAGTTCTGTGATATCACTTCTTATACACTATAACATCCTACAGTTCTGATATATCACTTCTTATACACTATAACATTCTACAGTTCTGATATATCACTTCTTATACACTATAACATTCTACAGTTCTGATATCACTTCTTATACACTATAACATTCTACAGTTCTGTGATATCACTTCTTATACACTATAATATTCTACAGTTCTGTGATATCACTTCTTATACACTATAACATTCTACAGTTCTGATATAACTTCTTATACACTATAACATTCTACAGTTCTGATATCACTTCTTATACACTATAACATTCTACAGTTCTGTGATATCACTTCTTATACAGTATAACATTCTACAGTTCTGTGATATAACTTCTTATACAGTATAACATTCTACAGTTCTGTGATATCACTTCTTATAAACTATAACATTCTACAGTTCTGTGATATCACTTCTTACACACTATAACATTCTACAGTTCTGATATATCACTTCTTATACACTATAACATTCTACAGTTCTGATATATCACTTCTTATACACTATAACATTCTACAGTTCTGTGATATCACTTCTTATACAGTATAACATTCTACAGTTCTGTGATATCACTTCTTATACACTATAACATTCTATAGTTCTGATATCACTTCTTATACACTATAACATTCTACAGTTCTGATATATCACTTCTTATACACTATAACATTCTACAGTTCTGATATATCACTTCTTATACACTTTAACATTCTACAGTTCTGTGATATCACTTCTTATACACTATAATATTCTACAGTTCTGTGATATCACTTCTTATACACTATAACATTATACAGTTCTGTAATATCACTTCTTATACACTATAACATTCTACAGTTCTGAGATATCACTTCTTATACACTACAACATTCTACAGTTCTGATATCACTTCTTATACACTATAACATTCTACAGTTCTGTGATATCACTTCTTATACACTATAACGTTCTACAGTTCTGATATCACTTCTTATACACTATAAAATTCTACAATTCTGTGATATCACTTCTTATACACTATAACATTCTACAGTTCTGATATCACTTCTTATACACTATAAAATTCTACAATTCTGTGATATCACTTCTTATACACTATAATATTCTACAGTTCTGATATATCACTTCTTATACACTATAATATTCTACAGTTCTGATATCACTTCTTATACACTATAACATTCTACAGTTCTGATATCACTTCTTATACACTATAACATTCTACAGTTCTGTGATATCACTTCTTATACACTATAACATTCTACAGTTCTGATATCACTTCTTGTACACTATAAAATTCTACAATTCTGTGATATCACTTCTTATACACTATAATATTCTAAAGTTCTGATATATCACTTCTTATACACTATAATATTCTACAGTTCTGATATCACTTCTTATACACTATAACATTCTACAGTTCTAATATCACTTCTTATACACTATAACATTCTACAGTTCTGATATATCACTTCTTATACACTATAACATTCTACAGTTCTGTGATATCACTTCTTATACACTATAACATTCTACAGTTCTGATATATCACTTCTTATACACTACAACATTCTACAGTTCTGATATATCACTTCTTATACACTATAATATTCTACAGTTCTGATATCACTTCTTATACACTATAACATTCTACAGTTCTGATATCACTTCTTATACACTATAACATTCTACAGTTCTGTGATATCACTTCTTATACACTATAACATTCTACAGTTCTGTGATATCACTTCTTATACACTATAACATTCTACAGTTCTGATATCACTTCTTATACACTACAAAATTCTACAATTCTGTGATATCACTTCTTATACACTATAATATTCTACAGTTCTCATATATCACTTCTTATACACTATAACATTCTACAGTTCTGATATCACTTCTTATACACTATAACATTCTACAGTTCTGATATATCACTTCTTATACACTATAATATTCTACAGTTCTCATGTATCACTTCTTATACACTATAACATGATACAGTTCTGTGATATCACTTCTTATACACTATAACATGATACAGTTCTGTGATATCACTTCTTATACACCATAACATTCTACAGTTCTGATATATCACTTCTTATACACTATAATATTCTACAGTTCTCATATATCACTTCTTATACACTATAACATTCTACAGTTCTCATATATCACTTCTTATACACTATAACATTCTACAGTTCTGTGATATCACTTCTTATACACTATAACATGCTACAGGTCTGATATATCACTTCTAATACACTATAACATGCTACAGGTCTGATATATCACTTCTTATACACTACAACATTCTACAGTTCTGTGATATATCACTTCTTATACACTATAACATGATACAGTTCTGATATCACTTCTTACACACTATAACATTCTACAGATATGTGATATCACTTCTTATGCACTATAACATTCTACAGATCTGATATCACTTCTTATACACTATAACATTCTACAGTTCTGTGATATCACTTCTTATACACTATAACATGCTACATTTCTCATATATCACTTCTTATACACTATAACATTCTACAGTTCTGATATATCACTTCTTATACACTATAACATCCTACAGTTCTGATATCACTTCTTATACACTATAACATTCTACAGTTCTGATATATCACTTCTTATACACTATAACATTCTACAGTTCTGTGATATCACTTCTTATACACTATAACATTCTACAGTTCTGTGATATCACTTCTTATAAACTATAATATTCTACAGTTCTGTGATATCACTTCTTATACACTATAACATTATACAGTTCTGTGATATCACTTCTTATACACTATAACATTCTACAGTTCTGAGATATCACTTCTTATACACTACAACATTCTACAGTTCTTATATCACTTCTTATACACTATAACATTCTACAGTTCTGTGATATCACTTCTTATACACTATAACGTTCTACAGTTCTGATATCACTTCTTGTACACTATAAAATTCTACAATTCTGTGATATCACTTCTTATACACTATAACATTCTACAGTTCTGATATCACTTCTTATACACTATAAAATTCTACAATTCTGTGATATCACTTCTTATACACTATAATATTCTACAGTTCTGATATATCACTTCTTATACACTATAATATTCTACAGTTCTGATATCACTTCTTATACACTATAACATTCTACAGTTCTGATATCACTTCTTATACACTATAACATTCTACAGTTCTGTGATATCACTTCTTATACACTATAACATTCTACAGTTGTGATATCACTTCTTGTACACTATAAAATTCTACAATTCTGTGATATCACTTCTTATACACTATAATATTCTACAGTTCTGATATATCACTTCTTATACACTATAATATTCTACAGTTCTGATATCACTTCTTATACACTATAACATTCTACAGTTCTAATATCACTTCTTATACACTATAACATTCTACAGTTCTGATATATCACTTCTTATACACTATAACATTCTACAGTTCTGATATCACTTCTTATACACTATATCATTCTACAGTTCTGAGATATCACTCCTTATACACTATAACATTCTACAGTTCTGTGATATCACTTCTTATACACTATAACATTCTACAGTTCTGTGATATCACTTCTTATACACTACAACATTCTACAGTTCTGTGATATCACTTCTTATACACTATAACATTCTACAGTTCTGATATCACTTCTTATACACTATAACATTCTACAGTTCTGATATATCACTTCTTATACACTATAATATTCTACAGTTCTCATGTATCACTTCTTATACACTATAACATGATACAGTTCTGTGATATCACTTCTTATACACTATAACATGATACAGTTCTGTGATATCACTTCTTATACACCATAACATTCTACAGTTCTGATATATCACTTCTTATACACTATAATATTCTACAGTTCTCATATATCACTTCTTATACACTATAACATTCTACAGTTCTCATATATCACTTCTTATACACTATAACATTCTACAGTTCTGTGATATCACTTCTTATACACTATAACATGCTACAGGTCTGATATATCACTTCTAATACACTATAACATGCTACAGGTCTGATATATCACTTCTTATACACTACAACATTCTACAGTTCTGTGATATATCACTTCTTATACACTATAACATTCTACAGTTCTGTGATATCACTTCTTATACACTATAACATTCTACAGATCTGATATCACTTCTTATACACTATAACATTCTACAGATCTGATATCTCACTTCTTATACACTATAATATTCTACAGTTCTGTGATATCACTTCTTATACACTATAACATGCTACAGGTCTGATATATCACTTCTAATACACTATAACATGCTACAGGTCTGATATATCACTTCTTATACACTACAACATTCTACAGTTCTGTGATATATCACTTCTTATACACTATAACATTCTACAGTTCTGTGATATCACTTCTTATACACTATAACATGCTACAGGTCTGATATATCACTTCTAATACACTATAACATGCTACAGGTCTGATATATCACTTCTTATACACTACAACATTCTACAGTTCTGTGATATATCACTTCTTATACACTATAACATTCTACAGTTCTGTGATATCACTTCTTATACACTATAACATTCTACAGATCTGATATCACTTCTTATACACTATAACATTCTACAGTTCTGATATATCACTTCTTATACACTATAATATTCTACAGTTCTCATATATCACTTCTTATACACTATAACATTCTACAGTTCTCATATATCACTTCTTATACACTATAACATTCTACAGTTCTGTGATATCACTTCTTATACACTATAACATGCTACAGGTCTGATATATCACTTCTAATACACTATAACATGCTACAGGTCTGATATATCACTTCTTATACACTACAACATTCTACAGTTCTGTGATATATCACTTCTTATACACTATAACATTCTACAGTTCTGTGATATCACTTCTTATACACTATAACATTCTACAGATCTGATATCACTTCTTATACACTATAACATTCTACAGATCTGATATCACTTCTTATACACTATAACATTCTACAGTTCTGATATCACTTCTTATACACTATAACATGATACAGTTCTGATATCACTTCTTATGCACTATAACATTCTACAGATCTGATATCACTTCTTATACACTATAACATTCTACAGTTCTGTGATATCACTTCTTATACACTATAACATGCTACATTTCTCATATATCACTTCTTATACACTATAACATTCTACAGTTCTGATATATCACTTCTTATACACTATAACATCCTACAGTTCTGATATCACTTCTTATACACTATAACATTCTACAGTTCTGATATATCACTTCTTATACACTATAACATTCTACAGTTCTGTGATATCACTTCTTATACACTATAACATCCTACAGTTCTGATATATCACTTCTTATACACTATAACATTCTACAGTTCTGATATATCACTTCTTATACACTATAACATTCTACAGTTCTGATATCACTTCTTATACACTATAACATTCTACAGTTCTGTGATATCACTTCTTATACACTATAATATTCTACAGTTCTGTGATATCACTTCTTATACACTATAACATTCTACAGTTCTGATATCACTTCTTATACACTATAACATTCTACAGTTCTGATATCACTTCTTATACACTATAACATTCTACAGTTCTGTGATATCACTTCTTATACAGTATAACATTCTACAGTTCTGTGATATAACTTCTTATACAGTATAACATTCTACAGTTCTGTGATATCACTTCTTATAAACTATAACATTCTACAGTTCTGTGATATCACTTCTTACACACTATAACATTCTACAGTTCTGATATATCACTTCTTATACACTATAACATTCTACAGTTCTGATATATCACTTCTTATACACTATAACATTCTACAGTTCTGTGATATCACTTCTTATACACTATAACATTCTACAGTTCTGTGATATCACTTCTTATACACTATAACATTCTATAGTTCTGATATCACTTCTTATACACTATAACATTCTACAGTTCTGATATATCACTTCTTATACACTATAACATTCTACAGTTCTGATATATCACTTCTTATACACTATAACATTCTACAGTTCTGTGATATCACTTCTTATACACTATAATATTCTACAGTTCTGTGATATCACTTCTTATACACTATAACATTATACAGTTCTGTGATATCACTTCTTATACAGTATAACATTCTACAGTTCTGTGATATCACTTCTTATACACTATAACATTCTACAGTTCTGATATATCACTTCTTATACACTATAATATTCTACAGTTCTCATGTATCACTTCTTATACACTATAACATGATACAGTTCTGTGATATCACTTCTTATACACTATAACATGATACAGTTCTGTGATATCACTTCTTATACACCATAACATTCTACAGTTCTGATATATCACTTCTTATACACTATAATATTCTACAGTTCTCATATATCACTTCTTATACACTATAACATTCTACAGTTCTCATATATCACTTCTTATACACTATAACATTCTACAGTTCTGTGATATCACTTCTTATACACTATAACATGCTACAGGTCTGATATATCACTTCTAATACACTATAACATGCTACAGGTCTGATATATCACTTCTTATACACTACAACATTCTACAGTTCTGTGATATATCACTTCTTATACACTATAACATGATACAGTTCTGATATCACTTCTTATGCACTATAACATTCTACAGATCTGATATCACTTCTTATACACTATAACATTCTACAGTTCTGTGATATCACTTCTTATACACTATAACATGCTACATTTCTCATATATCACTTCTTATACACTATAACATTCTACAGTTCTGATATATCACTTCTTATACACTATAACATCCTACAGTTCTGATATCACTTCTTATACACTATAACATTCTACAGTTCTGATATATCACTTCTTATACACTATAACATTCTACAGTTCTGTGATATCACTTCTTATACACTATAACATCCTACAGTTCTGATATATCACTTCTTATACACTATAACATTCTACAGTTCTGATATATCACTTCTTATACACTATAACATTCTACAGTTCTGATATCACTTCTTATACACTATAACATTCTACAGTTCTGTGATATCACTTCTTATACACTATAATATTCTACAGTTCTGTGATATCACTTCTTATACACTATAACATTCTACAGTTCTGATATCACTTCTTATACACTATAACATTCTACAGTTCTGATATCACTTCTTATACACTATAACATTCTACAGTTCTGTGATATCACTTCTTATACAGTATAACATTCTACAGTTCTGTGATATAACTTCTTATACAGTATAACATTCTACAGTTCTGTGATATCACTTCTTATAAACTATAACATTCTACAGTTCTGTGATATCACTTCTTACACACTATAACATTCTACAGTTCTGATATATCACTTCTTATACACTATAACATTCTACAGTTCTGATATATCACTTCTTATACACTATAACATTCTACAGTTCTGTGATATCACTTCTTATACACTATAACATTCTACAGTTCTGTGATATCACTTCTTATACACTATAACATTCTATAGTTCTGATATCACTTCTTATACACTATAACATTCTACAGTTCTGATATATCACTTCTTATACACTATAACATTCTACAGTTCTGATATATCACTTCTTATACACTATAACATTCTACAGTTCTGTGATATCACTTCTTATACACTATAATATTCTACAGTTCTGTGATATCACTTCTTATACACTATAACATTATACAGTTCTGTGATATCACTTCTTATACAGTATAACATTCTACAGTTCTGTGATATCACTTCTTATACACTATAACATTCTACAGTTCTGTGATATCACTTCTTATACACTATAATATTCTACAGTTCTGTGATATCACTTCTTATACACTATAACATTATACAGTTCTGTGATATCACTTCTTATACACTATAACATTCTACAGTTCTGATATCACTTCTTATACACTATAACATTCTACAGTTCTGTGATATCACTTCTTATACACTATAACGTTCTACAGTTCTGATATCACTTCTTATACACTATAAAATTCTACAATTCTGTGATATCACTTCTTATACACTATAATATTCTACAGTTCTGATATATCACTTCTTATACACTATAATATTCTACAGTTCTGATATCACTTCTTATACACTATAACATTCTACAGTTCTGATATCACTTCTTATACACTATAACATTCTACAGTTCTGTGATATCACTTCTTATACACTATAACATTCTACAGTTCTGATATCACTTCTTGTACACTATAAAATTCTACAATTCTGTGATATCACTTCTTATACACTATAATATTCTACAGTTCTGATATATCACTTCTTATACACTATAATATTCTACAGTTCTGATATCACTTCTTATACACTATAACATTCTACAGTTCTAATATCACTTCTTATACACTATAACATTCTACAGTTCTGATATATCACTTCTTATACACTATAACATTCTACAGTTCTGATATCACTTCTTATACACTATATCATTCTACAGTTCTGATATATCACTTCTTATACACTATAATATTCTACAGTTCTGATATCACTTCTTATACACTATAACATTCTACAGTTCTGATATCACTTCTTATACACTATAACATTCTACAGTTCTGTGATATCACTTCTTATACACTATAACATGATACAGTTCTGTGATATCACTTCTTATACACTATAACATTCTACAGTTCTGATATCACTTCTTATACACTATAAAATTCTACAATTCTGTGATATCACTTCTTATACACTATAATATTCTACAGTTCTCATATATCACTTCTTATACACTATAATATTCTACAGTTCTGATATCACTTCTTATACACTATAACATTCTACAGTTCTGTGATATCACTTCTTATAAACTATAACATTCTACAGTTCTGTGATATCACTTCTTATACACTATAACATTCTACAGTTCTGATATCACTTCTTATACACTACAAAATTCTACAATTCTGTGATATCACTTCTTATACACTATAATATTCTACAGTTCTCATATATCACTTCTTATACACTATAACATTCTACAGTTCTGATATCACTTCTTATACACTATAACATTCTACAGTTCTGATATATCACTTCTTATACACTATAATATTCTACAGTTCTCATGTATCACTTCTTATACACTATAACATGATACAGTTCTGTGATATCACTTCTTATACACTATAACATGATACAGTTCTGTGATATCACTTCTTATACACCATAACATTCTACAGTTCTGATATATCACTTCTTATACACTATAATATTCTACAGTTCTCATATATCACTTCTTATACACTATAACATTCTACAGTTCTCATATATCACTTCTTATACACTATAACATTCTACAGTTCTGTGATATCACTTCTTATACACTATAACATGCTACAGGTCTGATATATCACTTCTAATACACTATAACATGCTACAGGTCTGATATATCACTTCTTATACACTACAACATTCTACAGTTCTGTGATATATCACTTCTTATACACTATAACATGATACAGTTCTGATATCACTTCTTACACACTATAACATTCTACAGATATGTGATATCACTTCTTATGCACTATAACATTCTACAGATCTGATATCACTTCTTATACACTATAACATTCTACAGTTCTGTGATATCACTTCTTATACACTATAACATGCTACATTTCTCATATATCACTTCTTATACACTATAACATTCTACAGTTCTGATATATCACTTCTTATACACTATAACATCCTACAGTTCTGATATCACTTCTTATACACTATAACATTCTACAGTTCTGATATATCACTTCTTATACACTATAACATTCTACAGTTCTGTGATATCACTTCTTATACACTATAACATTCTACAGTTCTGTGATATCACTTCTTATAAACTATAATATTCTACAGTTCTGTGATATCACTTCTTATACACTATAACATTATACAGTTCTGTGATATCACTTCTTATACACTATAACATTCTACAGTTCTGAGATATCACTTCTTATACACTACAACATTCTACAGTTCTTATATCACTTCTTATACACTATAACATTCTACAGTTCTGTGATATCACTTCTTATACACTATAACGTTCTACAGTTCTGATATCACTTCTTGTACACTATAAAATTCTACAATTCTGTGATATCACTTCTTATACACTATAACATTCTACAGTTCTGATATCACTTCTTATACACTATAAAATTCTACAATTCTGTGATATCACTTCTTATACACTATAATATTCTACAGTTCTGATATATCACTTCTTATACACTATAATATTCTACAGTTCTGATATCACTTCTTATACACTATAACATTCTACAGTTCTGATATCACTTCTTATACACTATAACATTCTACAGTTCTGTGATATCACTTCTTATACACTATAACATTCTACAGTTGTGATATCACTTCTTGTACACTATAAAATTCTACAATTCTGTGATATCACTTCTTATACACTATAATATTCTACAGTTCTGATATATCACTTCTTATACACTATAATATTCTACAGTTCTGATATCACTTCTTATACACTATAACATTCTACAGTTCTAATATCACTTCTTATACACTATAACATTCTACAGTTCTGATATATCACTTCTTATACACTATAACATTCTACAGTTCTGATATCACTTCTTATACACTATATCATTCTACAGTTCTGAGATATCACTCCTTATACACTATAACATTCTACAGTTCTGTGATATCACTTCTTATACACTATAACATTCTACAGTTCTGTGATATCACTTCTTATACACTACAACATTCTACAGTTCTGTGATATCACTTCTTATACACTATAACATTCTACAGTTCTGATATCACTTCTTATACACTATAACATTCTACAGTTCTGATATATCACTTCTTATACACTATAATATTCTACAGTTCTCATGTATCACTTCTTATACACTATAACATGATACAGTTCTGTGATATCACTTCTTATACACTATAACATGATACAGTTCTGTGATATCACTTCTTATACACCATAACATTCTACAGTTCTGATATATCACTTCTTATACACTATAATATTCTACAGTTCTCATATATCACTTCTTATACACTATAACATTCTACAGTTCTCATATATCACTTCTTATACACTATAACATTCTACAGTTCTGTGATATCACTTCTTATACACTATAACATGCTACAGGTCTGATATATCACTTCTAATACACTATAACATGCTACAGGTCTGATATATCACTTCTTATACACTACAACATTCTACAGTTCTGTGATATATCACTTCTTATACACTATAACATTCTACAGTTCTGTGATATCACTTCTTATACACTATAACATTCTACAGATCTGATATCACTTCTTATACACTATAACATTCTACAGATCTGATATCTCACTTCTTATACACTATAATATTCTACAGTTCTGTGATATCACTTCTTATACACTATAACATGCTACAGGTCTGATATATCACTTCTAATACACTATAACATGCTACAGGTCTGATATATCACTTCTTATACACTACAACATTCTACAGTTCTGTGATATATCACTTCTTATACACTATAACATTCTACAGTTCTGTGATATCACTTCTTATACACTATAACATGCTACAGGTCTGATATATCACTTCTAATACACTATAACATGCTACAGGTCTGATATATCACTTCTTATACACTACAACATTCTACAGTTCTGTGATATATCACTTCTTATACACTATAACATTCTACAGTTCTGTGATATCACTTCTTATACACTATAACATTCTACAGATCTGATATCACTTCTTATACACTATAACATTCTACAGTTCTGATATATCACTTCTTATACACTATAATATTCTACAGTTCTCATATATCACTTCTTATACACTATAACATTCTACAGTTCTCATATATCACTTCTTATACACTATAACATTCTACAGTTCTGTGATATCACTTCTTATACACTATAACATGCTACAGGTCTGATATATCACTTCTAATACACTATAACATGCTACAGGTCTGATATATCACTTCTTATACACTACAACATTCTACAGTTCTGTGATATATCACTTCTTATACACTATAACATTCTACAGTTCTGTGATATCACTTCTTATACACTATAACATTCTACAGATCTGATATCACTTCTTATACACTATAACATTCTACAGATCTGATATCACTTCTTATACACTATAACATTCTACAGTTCTGTGATATCACTTCTTATACACTATAACATTCTACAGATCTGATATCACTTCTTATACACTATAACATTCTACAGATCTGATATCACTTCTTATACACTATAACATTCTACAGTTCTGTGATATCACTTCTTATACACTATAACATTCTACAGTTCTGTGATATCACTTCTTATAAACTATAATATTCTACAGTTCTGTGATATCACTTCTTATACACTATAACATTATACAGTTCTGTGATATCACTTCTTATACACTATAACATTCTACAGTTCTGAGATATCACTTCTTATACACTACAACATTCTACAGTTCTTATATCACTTCTTATACACTATAACATTCTACAGTTCTGTGATATCACTTCTTATACACTATAACGTTCTACAGTTCTGATATCACTTCTTGTACACTATAAAATTCTACAATTCTGTGATATCACTTCTTATACACTATAACATTCTACAGTTCTGATATCACTTCTTATACACTATAAAATTCTACAATTCTGTGATATCACTTCTTATACACTATAATATTCTACAGTTCTGATATATCACTTCTTATACACTATAATATTCTACAGTTCTGATATCACTTCTTATACACTATAACATTCTACAGTTCTGATATCACTTCTTATACACTATAACATTCTACAGTTCTGTGATATCACTTCTTATACACTATAACATTCTACAGTTGTGATATCACTTCTTGTACACTATAAAATTCTACAATTCTGTGATATCACTTCTTATACACTATAATATTCTACAGTTCTGATATATCACTTCTTATACACTATAATATTCTACAGTTCTGATATCACTTCTTATACACTATAACATTCTACAGTTCTAATATCACTTCTTATACACTATAACATTCTACAGTTCTGATATATCACTTCTTATACACTATAACATTCTACAGTTCTGATATCACTTCTTATACACTATATCATTCTACAGTTCTGAGATATCACTCCTTATACACTATAACATTCTACAGTTCTGTGATATCACTTCTTATACACTATAACATTCTACAGTTCTGTGATATCACTTCTTATACACTACAACATTCTACAGTTCTGTGATATCACTTCTTATACACTATAACATTCTACAGTTCTGATATCACTTCTTATACACTATAACATTCTACAGTTCTGATATATCACTTCTTATACACTATAATATTCTACAGTTCTCATGTATCACTTCTTATACACTATAACATGATACAGTTCTGTGATATCACTTCTTATACACTATAACATGATACAGTTCTGTGATATCACTTCTTATACACCATAACATTCTACAGTTCTGATATATCACTTCTTATACACTATAATATTCTACAGTTCTCATATATCACTTCTTATACACTATAACATTCTACAGTTCTCATATATCACTTCTTATACACTATAACATTCTACAGTTCTGTGATATCACTTCTTATACACTATAACATGCTACAGGTCTGATATATCACTTCTAATACACTATAACATGCTACAGGTCTGATATATCACTTCTTATACACTACAACATTCTACAGTTCTGTGATATATCACTTCTTATACACTATAACATTCTACAGTTCTGTGATATCACTTCTTATACACTATAACATTCTACAGATCTGATATCACTTCTTATACACTATAACATTCTACAGATCTGATATCTCACTTCTTATACACTATAATATTCTACAGTTCTGTGATATCACTTCTTATACACTATAACATGCTACAGGTCTGATATATCACTTCTAATACACTATAACATGCTACAGGTCTGATATATCACTTCTTATACACTACAACATTCTACAGTTCTGTGATATATCACTTCTTATACACTATAACATTCTACAGTTCTGTGATATCACTTCTTATACACTATAACATGCTACAGGTCTGATATATCACTTCTAATACACTATAACATGCTACAGGTCTGATATATCACTTCTTATACACTACAACATTCTACAGTTCTGTGATATATCACTTCTTATACACTATAACATTCTACAGTTCTGTGATATCACTTCTTATACACTATAACATTCTACAGATCTGATATCACTTCTTATACACTATAACATTCTACAGTTCTGATATATCACTTCTTATACACTATAATATTCTACAGTTCTCATATATCACTTCTTATACACTATAACATTCTACAGTTCTCATATATCACTTCTTATACACTATAACATTCTACAGTTCTGTGATATCACTTCTTATACACTATAACATGCTACAGGTCTGATATATCACTTCTAATACACTATAACATGCTACAGGTCTGATATATCACTTCTTATACACTACAACATTCTACAGTTCTGTGATATATCACTTCTTATACACTATAACATTCTACAGTTCTGTGATATCACTTCTTATACACTATAACATTCTACAGATCTGATATCACTTCTTATACACTATAACATTCTACAGATCTGATATCACTTCTTATACACTATAACATTCTACAGTTCTGATATCACTTCTTATACACTATAACATGATACAGTTCTGATATCACTTCTTATGCACTATAACATTCTACAGATCTGATATCACTTCTTATACACTATAACATTCTACAGTTCTGTGATATCACTTCTTATACACTATAACATGCTACATTTCTCATATATCACTTCTTATACACTATAACATTCTACAGTTCTGATATATCACTTCTTATACACTATAACATCCTACAGTTCTGATATCACTTCTTATACACTATAACATTCTACAGTTCTGATATATCACTTCTTATACACTATAACATTCTACAGTTCTGTGATATCACTTCTTATACACTATAACATCCTACAGTTCTGATATATCACTTCTTATACACTATAACATTCTACAGTTCTGATATATCACTTCTTATACACTATAACATTCTACAGTTCTGATATCACTTCTTATACACTATAACATTCTACAGTTCTGTGATATCACTTCTTATACACTATAATATTCTACAGTTCTGTGATATCACTTCTTATACACTATAACATTCTACAGTTCTGATATCACTTCTTATACACTATAACATTCTACAGTTCTGATATCACTTCTTATACACTATAACATTCTACAGTTCTGTGATATCACTTCTTATACAGTATAACATTCTACAGTTCTGTGATATAACTTCTTATACAGTATAACATTCTACAGTTCTGTGATATCACTTCTTATAAACTATAACATTCTACAGTTCTGTGATATCACTTCTTACACACTATAACATTCTACAGTTCTGATATATCACTTCTTATACACTATAACATTCTACAGTTCTGATATATCACTTCTTATACACTATAACATTCTACAGTTCTGTGATATCACTTCTTATACACTATAACATTCTACAGTTCTGTGATATCACTTCTTATACACTATAGCATTCTATAGTTCTGATATCACTTCTTATACACTATAACATTCTACAGTTCTGATATATCACTTCTTATACACTATAACATTCTACAGTTCTGATATATCACTTCTTATACACTATAACATTCTACAGTTCTGTGATATCACTTCTTATACACTATAATATTCTACAGTTCTGTGATATCACTTCTTATACACTATAACATTATACAGTTCTGTGATATCACTTCTTATACAGTATAACATTCTACAGTTCTGTGATATCACTTCTTATACACTATAACATTCTACAGTTCTGATATATCACTTCTTATACACTATAATATTCTACAGTTCTCATGTATCACTTCTTATACACTATAACATGATACAGTTCTGTGATATCACTTCTTATACACTATAACATGATACAGTTCTGTGATATCACTTCTTATACACCATAACATTCTACAGTTCTGATATATCACTTCTTATACACTATAATATTCTACAGTTCTCATATATCACTTCTTATACACTATAACATTCTACAGTTCTCATATATCACTTCTTATACACTATAACATTCTACAGTTCTGTGATATCACTTCTTATACACTATAACATGCTACAGGTCTGATATATCACTTCTAATACACTATAACATGCTACAGGTCTGATATATCACTTCTTATACACTACAACATTCTACAGTTCTGTGATATATCACTTCTTATACACTATAACATGATACAGTTCTGATATCACTTCTTATGCACTATAACATTCTACAGATCTGATATCACTTCTTATACACTATAACATTCTACAGTTCTGTGATATCACTTCTTATACACTATAACATGCTACATTTCTCATATATCACTTCTTATACACTATAACATTCTACAGTTCTGATATATCACTTCTTATACACTATAACATCCTACAGTTCTGATATCACTTCTTATACACTATAACATTCTACAGTTCTGATATATCACTTCTTATACACTATAACATTCTACAGTTCTGTGATATCACTTCTTATACACTATAACATCCTACAGTTCTGATATATCACTTCTTATACACTATAACATTCTACAGTTCTGATATATCACTTCTTATACACTATAACATTCTACAGTTCTGATATCACTTCTTATACACTATAACATTCTACAGTTCTGTGATATCACTTCTTATACACTATAATATTCTACAGTTCTGTGATATCACTTCTTATACACTATAACATTCTACAGTTCTGATATCACTTCTTATACACTATAACATTCTACAGTTCTGATATCACTTCTTATACACTATAACATTCTACAGTTCTGTGATATCACTTCTTATACAGTATAACATTCTACAGTTCTGTGATATAACTTCTTATACAGTATAACATTCTACAGTTCTGTGATATCACTTCTTATAAACTATAACATTCTACAGTTCTGTGATATCACTTCTTACACACTATAACATTCTACAGTTCTGATATATCACTTCTTATACACTATAACATTCTACAGTTCTGATATATCACTTCTTATACACTATAACATTCTACAGTTCTGTGATATCACTTCTTATACACTATAACATTCTACAGTTCTGTGATATCACTTCTTATACACTATAACATTCTATAGTTCTGATATCACTTCTTATACACTATAACATTCTACAGTTCTGATATATCACTTCTTATACACTATAACATTCTACAGTTCTGATATATCACTTCTTATACACTATAACATTCTACAGTTCTGTGATATCACTTCTTATACACTATAATATTCTACAGTTCTGTGATATCACTTCTTATACACTATAACATTATACAGTTCTGTGATATCACTTCTTATACAGTATAACATTCTACAGTTCTGTGATATCACTTCTTATACACTATAACATTCTACAGTTCTGTGATATCACTTCTTATACACTATAATATTCTACAGTTCTGTGATATCACTTCTTATACACTATAACATTATACAGTTCTGTGATATCACTTCTTATACACTATAACATTCTACAGTTCTGATATCACTTCTTATACACTATAACATTCTACAGTTCTGTGATATCACTTCTTATACACTATAACGTTCTACAGTTCTGATATCACTTCTTATACACTATAAAATTCTACAATTCTGTGATATCACTTCTTATACACTATAATATTCTACAGTTCTGATATATCACTTCTTATACACTATAATATTCTACAGTTCTGATATCACTTCTTATACACTATAACATTCTACAGTTCTGATATCACTTCTTATACACTATAACATTCTACAGTTCTGTGATATCACTTCTTATACACTATAACATTCTACAGTTCTGATATCACTTCTTGTACACTATAAAATTCTACAATTCTGTGATATCACTTCTTATACACTATAATATTCTACAGTTCTGATATATCACTTCTTATACACTATAATATTCTACAGTTCTGATATCACTTCTTATACACTATAACATTCTACAGTTCTAATATCACTTCTTATACACTATAACATTCTACAGTTCTGATATATCACTTCTTATACACTATAACATTCTACAGTTCTGATATCACTTCTTATACACTATATCATTCTACAGTTCTGATATATCACTTCTTATACACTATAATATTCTACAGTTCTGATATCACTTCTTATACACTATAACATTCTACAGTTCTGATATCACTTCTTATACACTATAACATTCTACAGTTCTGTGATATCACTTCTTATACACTATAACATGATACAGTTCTGTGATATCACTTCTTATACACTATAACATTCTACAGTTCTGATATCACTTCTTATACACTATAAAATTCTACAATTCTGTGATATCACTTCTTATACACTATAATATTCTACAGTTCTCATATATCACTTCTTATACACTATAATATTCTACAGTTCTGATATCACTTCTTATACACTATAACATTCTACAGTTCTGTGATATCACTTCTTATACACTATAACATTCTACAGTTCTGTGATATCACTTCTTATACACTATAACATTCTACAGTTCTGATATCACTTCTTATACACTACAAAATTCTACAATTCTGTGATATCACTTCTTATACACTATAATATTCTACAGTTCTCATATATCACTTCTTATACACTATAACATTCTACAGTTCTGATATCACTTCTTATACACTATAACATTCTACAGTTCTGATATATCACTTCTTATACACTATAATATTCTACAGTTCTCATGTATCACTTCTTATACACTATAACATGATACAGTTCTGTGATATCACTTCTTATACACTATAACATGATACAGTTCTGTGATATCACTTCTTATACACCATAACATTCTACAGTTCTGATATATCACTTCTTATACACTATAATATTCTACAGTTCTCATATATCACTTCTTATACACTATAACATTCTACAGTTCTCATATATCACTTCTTATACACTATAACATTCTACAGTTCTGTGATATCACTTCTTATACACTATAACATGCTACAGGTCTGATATATCACTTCTAATACACTATAACATGCTACAGGTCTGATATATCACTTCTTATACACTACAACATTCTACAGTTCTGTGATATATCACTTCTTATACACTATAACATGATACAGTTCTGATATCACTTCTTACACACTATAACATTCTACAGATATGTGATATCACTTCTTATGCACTATAACATTCTACAGATCTGATATCACTTCTTATACACTATAACATTCTACAGTTCTGTGATATCACTTCTTATACACTATAACATGCTACATTTCTCATATATCACTTCTTATACACTATAACATTCTACAGTTCTGATATATCACTTCTTATACACTATAACATCCTACAGTTCTGATATCACTTCTTATACACTATAACATTCTACAGTTCTGATATATCACTTCTTATACACTATAACATTCTACAGTTCTGTGATATCACTTCTTATACACTATAACATTCTACAGTTCTGTGATATCACTTCTTATAAACTATAATATTCTACAGTTCTGTGATATCACTTCTTATACACTATAACATTATACAGTTCTGTGATATCACTTCTTATACACTATAACATTCTACAGTTCTGAGATATCACTTCTTATACACTACAACATTCTACAGTTCTTATATCACTTCTTATACACTATAACATTCTACAGTTCTGTGATATCACTTCTTATACACTATAACGTTCTACAGTTCTGATATCACTTCTTGTACACTATAAAATTCTACAATTCTGTGATATCACTTCTTATACACTATAACATTCTACAGTTCTGATATCACTTCTTATACACTATAAAATTCTACAATTCTGTGATATCACTTCTTATACACTATAATATTCTACAGTTCTGATATATCACTTCTTATACACTATAATATTCTACAGTTCTGATATCACTTCTTATACACTATAACATTCTACAGTTCTGATATCACTTCTTATACACTATAACATTCTACAGTTCTGTGATATCACTTCTTATACACTATAACATTCTACAGTTGTGATATCACTTCTTGTACACTATAAAATTCTACAATTCTGTGATATCACTTCTTATACACTATAATATTCTACAGTTCTGATATATCACTTCTTATACACTATAATATTCTACAGTTCTGATATCACTTCTTATACACTATAACATTCTACAGTTCTAATATCACTTCTTATACACTATAACATTCTACAGTTCTGATATATCACTTCTTATACACTATAACATTCTACAGTTCTGATATCACTTCTTATACACTATATCATTCTACAGTTCTGAGATATCACTCCTTATACACTATAACATTCTACAGTTCTGTGATATCACTTCTTATACACTATAACATTCTACAGTTCTGTGATATCACTTCTTATACACTACAACATTCTACAGTTCTGTGATATCACTTCTTATACACTATAACATTCTACAGTTCTGATATCACTTCTTATACACTATAACATTCTACAGTTCTGATATATCACTTCTTATACACTATAATATTCTACAGTTCTCATGTATCACTTCTTATACACTATAACATGATACAGTTCTGTGATATCACTTCTTATACACTATAACATGATACAGTTCTGTGATATCACTTCTTATACACCATAACATTCTACAGTTCTGATATATCACTTCTTATACACTATAATATTCTACAGTTCTCATATATCACTTCTTATACACTATAACATTCTACAGTTCTCATATATCACTTCTTATACACTATAACATTCTACAGTTCTGTGATATCACTTCTTATACACTATAACATGCTACAGGTCTGATATATCACTTCTAATACACTATAACATGCTACAGGTCTGATATATCACTTCTTATACACTACAACATTCTACAGTTCTGTGATATATCACTTCTTATACACTATAACATTCTACAGTTCTGTGATATCACTTCTTATACACTATAACATTCTACAGATCTGATATCACTTCTTATACACTATAACATTCTACAGATCTGATATCTCACTTCTTATACACTATAATATTCTACAGTTCTGTGATATCACTTCTTATACACTATAACATGCTACAGGTCTGATATATCACTTCTAATACACTATAACATGCTACAGGTCTGATATATCACTTCTTATACACTACAACATTCTACAGTTCTGTGATATATCACTTCTTATACACTATAACATTCTACAGTTCTGTGATATCACTTCTTATACACTATAACATGCTACAGGTCTGATATATCACTTCTAATACACTATAACATGCTACAGGTCTGATATATCACTTCTTATACACTACAACATTCTACAGTTCTGTGATATATCACTTCTTATACACTATAACATTCTACAGTTCTGTGATATCACTTCTTATACACTATAACATTCTACAGATCTGATATCACTTCTTATACACTATAACATTCTACAGTTCTGATATATCACTTCTTATACACTATAATATTCTACAGTTCTCATATATCACTTCTTATACACTATAACATTCTACAGTTCTCATATATCACTTCTTATACACTATAACATTCTACAGTTCTGTGATATCACTTCTTATACACTATAACATGCTACAGGTCTGATATATCACTTCTAATACACTATAACATGCTACAGGTCTGATATATCACTTCTTATACACTACAACATTCTACAGTTCTGTGATATATCACTTCTTATACACTATAACATTCTACAGTTCTGTGATATAACTTCTTATACACTATAACATTCTACAGATCTGATATCACTTCTTATACACTATAACATTCTACAGATCTGATATCACTTCTTATACACTATAACATTCTACAGTTCTGATATCACTTCTTATACACTATAACATGATACAGTTCTGATATCACTTCTTATGCACTATAACATTCTACAGATCTGATATCACTTCTTATACACTATAACATTCTACAGTTCTGTGATATCACTTCTTATACACTATAACATGCTACATTTCTCATATATCACTTCTTATACACTATAACATTCTACAGTTCTGATATATCACTTCTTATACACTATAACATCCTACAGTTCTGATATCACTTCTTATACACTATAACATTCTACAGTTCTGATATATCACTTCTTATACACTATAATATTCTACAGTTCTCATATATCACTTCTTATACACTATAACATTCTACAGTTCTCATATATCACTTCTTATACACTATAACATTCTACAGTTCTGTGATATCACTTCTTATACACTATAACATGCTACAGGTCTGATATATCACTTCTAATACACTATAACATGCTACAGGTCTGATATATCACTTCTTATACACTACAACATTCTACAGTTCTGTGATATATCACTTCTTATACACTATAACATTCTACAGTTCTGTGATATCACTTCTTATACACTATAACATTCTACAGATCTGATATCACTTCTTATACACTATAACATTCTACAGATCTGATATCTCACTTCTTATACACTATAATATTCTACAGTTCTGTGATATCACTTCTTATACACTATAACATGCTACAGGTCTGATATATCACTTCTAATACACTATAACATGCTACAGGTCTGATATATCACTTCTTATACACTACAACATTCTACAGTTCTGTGATATATCACTTCTTATACACTATAACATTCTACAGTTCTGTGATATCACTTCTTATACACTATAACATGCTACAGGTCTGATATATCACTTCTAATACACTATAACATGCTACAGGTCTGATATATCACTTCTTATACACTACAACATTCTACAGTTCTGTGATATATCACTTCTTATACACTATAACATTCTACAGTTCTCTGATATCACTTCTTATACACTATAACATTCTACAGATCTGATATCACTTCTTATACACTATAACATTCTACAGTTCTGATATATCACTTCTTATACACTATAATATTCTACAGTTCTCATATATCACTTCTTATACACTATAACATTCTACAGTTCTCATATATCACTTCTTATACACTATAACATTCTACAGTTCTGTGATATCACTTCTTATACACTATAACATGCTACAGGTCTGATATATCACTTCTAATACACTATAACATGCTACAGGTCTGATATATCACTTCTTATACACTACAACATTCTACAGTTCTGTGATATATCACTTCTTATACACTATAACATTCTACAGTTCTGTGATATCACTTCTTATACACTATAACATTCTACAGATCTGATATCACTTCTTATACACTATAACATTCTACAGATCTGATATCACTTCTTATACACTATAACATTCTACAGTTCTGATATCACTTCTTATACACTATAACATGATACAGTTCTGATATCACTTCTTATGCACTATAACATTCTACAGATCTGATATCACTTCTTATACACTATAACATTCTACAGTTCTGTGATATCACTTCTTATACACTATAACATGCTACATTTCTCATATATCACTTCTTATACACTATAACATTCTACAGTTCTGATATATCACTTCTTATACACTATAACATCCTACAGTTCTGATATCACTTCTTATACACTATAACATTCTACAGTTCTGATATATCACTTCTTATACACTATAACATTCTACAGTTCTGTGATATCACTTCTTATACACTATAACATCCTACAGTTCTGATATATCACTTCTTATACACTATAACATTCTACAGTTCTGATATATCACTTCTTATACACTATAACATTCTACAGTTCTGATATCACTTCTTATACACTATAACATTCTACAGTTCTGTGATATCACTTCTTATACACTATAATATTCTACAGTTCTGTGATATCACTTCTTATACACTATAACATTCTACAGTTCTGATATCACTTCTTATACACTATAACATTCTACAGTTCTGATATCACTTCTTATACACTATAACATTCTACAGTTCTGTGATATCACTTCTTATACAGTATAACATTCTACAGTTCTGTGATATAACTTCTTATACAGTATAACATTCTACAGTTCTGTGATATCACTTCTTATAAACTATAACATTCTACAGTTCTGTGATATCACTTCTTACACACTATAACATTCTACAGTTCTGATATATCACTTCTTATACACTATAACATTCTACAGTTCTGATATATCACTTCTTATACACTATAACATTCTACAGTTCTGTGATATCACTTCTTATACACTATAACATTCTACAGTTCTGTGATATCACTTCTTATACACTATAACATTCTATAGTTCTGATATCACTTCTTATACACTATAACATTCTACAGTTCTGATATATCACTTCTTATACACTATAACATTCTACAGTTCTGATATATCACTTCTTATACACTATAACATTCTACAGTTCTGTGATATCACTTCTTATACACTATAATATTCTACAGTTCTGTGATATCACTTCTTATACACTATAACATTATACAGTTCTGTGATATCACTTCTTATACAGTATAACATTCTACAGTTCTGTGATATCACTTCTTATACACTATAACATTCTACAGTTCTGATATATCACTTCTTATACACTATAATATTCTACAGTTCTCATGTATCACTTCTTATACACTATAACATGATACAGTTCTGTGATATCACTTCTTATACACTATAACATGATACAGTTCTGTGATATCACTTCTTATACACCATAACATTCTACAGTTCTGATATATCACTTCTTATACACTATAATATTCTACAGTTCTCATATATCACTTCTTATACACTATAACATTCTACAGTTCTCATATATCACTTCTTATACACTATAACATTCTACAGTTCTGTGATATCACTTCTTATACACTATAACATGCTACAGGTCTGATATATCACTTCTAATACACTATAACATGCTACAGGTCTGATATATCACTTCTTATACACTACAACATTCTACAGTTCTGTGATATATCACTTCTTATACACTATAACATGATACAGTTCTGATATCACTTCTTATGCACTATAACATTCTACAGATCTGATATCACTTCTTATACACTATAACATTCTACAGTTCTGTGATATCACTTCTTATACACTATAACATGCTACATTTCTCATATATCACTTCTTATACACTATAACATTCTACAGTTCTGATATATCACTTCTTATACACTATAACATCCTACAGTTCTGATATCACTTCTTATACACTATAACATTCTACAGTTCTGATATATCACTTCTTATACACTATAACATTCTACAGTTCTGTGATATCACTTCTTATACACTATAACATCCTACAGTTCTGATATATCACTTCTTATACACTATAACATTCTACAGTTCTGATATATCACTTCTTATACACTATAACATTCTACAGTTCTGATATCACTTCTTATACACTATAACATTCTACAGTTCTGTGATATCACTTCTTATACACTATAATATTCTACAGTTCTGTGATATCACTTCTTATACACTATAACATTCTACAGTTCTGATATCACTTCTTATACACTATAACATTCTACAGTTCTGATATCACTTCTTATACACTATAACATTCTACAGTTCTGTGATATCACTTCTTATACAGTATAACATTCTACAGTTCTGTGATATAACTTCTTATACAGTATAACATTCTACAGTTCTGTGATATCACTTCTTATAAACTATAACATTCTACAGTTCTGTGATATCACTTCTTACACACTATAACATTCTACAGTTCTGATATATCACTTCTTATACACTATAACATTCTACAGTTCTGATATATCACTTCTTATACACTATAACATTCTACAGTTCTGTGATATCACTTCTTATACACTATAACATTCTACAGTTCTGTGATATCACTTCTTATACACTATAACATTCTATAGTTCTGATATCACTTCTTATACACTATAACATTCTACAGTTCTGATATATCACTTCTTATACACTATAACATTCTACAGTTCTGATATATCACTTCTTATACACTATAACATTCTACAGTTCTGTGATATCACTTCTTATACACTATAATATTCTACAGTTCTGTGATATCACTTCTTATACACTATAACATTATACAGTTCTGTGATATCACTTCTTATACAGTATAACATTCTACAGTTCTGTGATATCACTTCTTATACACTATAACATTCTACAGTTCTGTGATATCACTTCTTATACACTATAATATTCTACAGTTCTGTGATATCACTTCTTATACACTATAACATTATACAGTTCTGTGATATCACTTCTTATACACTATAACATTCTACAGTTCTGATATCACTTCTTATACACTATAACATTCTACAGTTCTGTGATATCACTTCTTATACACTATAACGTTCTACAGTTCTGATATCACTTCTTATACACTATAAAATTCTACAATTCTGTGATATCACTTCTTATACACTATAATATTCTACAGTTCTGATATATCACTTCTTATACACTATAATATTCTACAGTTCTGATATCACTTCTTATACACTATAACATTCTACAGTTCTGATATCACTTCTTATACACTATAACATTCTACAGTTCTGTGATATCACTTCTTATACACTATAACATTCTACAGTTCTGATATCACTTCTTGTACACTATAAAATTCTACAATTCTGTGATATCACTTCTTATACACTATAATATTCTACAGTTCTGATATATCACTTCTTATACACTATAATATTCTACAGTTCTGATATCACTTCTTATACACTATAACATTCTACAGTTCTAATATCACTTCTTATACACTATAACATTCTACAGTTCTGATATATCACTTCTTATACACTATAACATTCTACAGTTCTGATATCACTTCTTATACACTATATCATTCTACAGTTCTGATATATCACTTCTTATACACTATAATATTCTACAGTTCTGATATCACTTCTTATACACTATAACATTCTACAGTTCTGATATCACTTCTTATACACTATAACATTCTACAGTTCTGTGATATCACTTCTTATACACTATAACATGATACAGTTCTGTGATATCACTTCTTATACACTATAACATTCTACAGTTCTGATATCACTTCTTATACACTATAAAATTCTACAATTCTGTGATATCACTTCTTATACACTATAATATTCTACAGTTCTCATATATCACTTCTTATACACTATAATATTCTACAGTTCTGATATCACTTCTTATACACTATAACATTCTACAGTTCTGTGATATCACTTCTTATACACTATAACATTCTACAGTTCTGTGATATCACTTCTTATACACTATAACATTCTACAGTTCTGATATCACTTCTTATACACTACAAAATTCTACAATTCTGTGATATCACTTCTTATACACTATAATATTCTACAGTTCTCATATATCACTTCTTATACACTATAACATTCTACAGTTCTGATATCACTTCTTATACACTATAACATTCTACAGTTCTGATATATCACTTCTTATACACTATAATATTCTACAGTTCTCATGTATCACTTCTTATACACTATAACATGATACAGTTCTGTGATATCACTTCTTATACACTATAACATGATACAGTTCTGTGATATCACTTCTTATACACCATAACATTCTACAGTTCTGATATATCACTTCTTATACACTATAATATTCTACAGTTCTCATATATCACTTCTTATACACTATAACATTCTACAGTTCTCATATATCACTTCTTATACACTATAACATTCTACAGTTCTGTGATATCACTTCTTATACACTATAACATGCTACAGGTCTGATATATCACTTCTAATACACTATAACATGCTACAGGTCTGATATATCACTTCTTATACACTACAACATTCTACAGTTCTGTGATATATCACTTCTTATACACTATAACATGATACAGTTCTGATATCACTTCTTACACACTATAACATTCTACAGATATGTGATATCACTTCTTATGCACTATAACATTCTACAGATCTGATATCACTTCTTATACACTATAACATTCTACAGTTCTGTGATATCACTTCTTATACACTATAACATGCTACATTTCTCATATATCACTTCTTATACACTATAACATTCTACAGTTCTGATATATCACTTCTTATACACTATAACATCCTACAGTTCTGATATCACTTCTTATACACTATAACATTCTACAGTTCTGATATATCACTTCTTATACACTATAACATTCTACAGTTCTGTGATATCACTTCTTATACACTATAACATTCTACAGTTCTGTGATATCACTTCTTATAAACTATAATATTCTACAGTTCTGTGATATCACTTCTTATACACTATAACATTATACAGTTCTGTGATATCACTTCTTATACACTATAACATTCTACAGTTCTGAGATATCACTTCTTATACACTATAATATTCTACAGTTCTGATATATCACTTCTTATACACTATAATATTCTACAGTTCTGATATCACTTCTTATACACTATAACATTCTACAGTTCTGATATCACTTCTTATACACTATAACATTCTACAGTTCTGTGATATCACTTCTTATACACTATAACATTCTACAGTTCTGATATCACTTCTTGTACACTATAAAATTCTACAATTCTGTGATATCACTTCTTATACACTATAATATTCTACAGTTCTGATATATCACTTCTTATACACTATAATATTCTACAGTTCTGATATCACTTCTTATACACTATAACATTCTACAGTTCTAATATCACTTCTTATACACTATAACATTCTACAGTTCTGATATATCACTTCTTATACACTATAACATTCTACAGTTCTGATATCACTTCTTATACACTATATCATTCTACAGTTCTGATATATCACTTCTTATACACTATAATATTCTACAGTTCTGATATCACTTCTTATACACTATAACATTCTACAGTTCTGATATCACTTCTTATACACTATAACATTCTACAGTTCTGTGATATCACTTCTTATACACTATAACATGATACAGTTCTGTGATATCACTTCTTATACACTATAACATTCTACAGTTCTGATATCACTTCTTATACACTATAAAATTCTACAATTCTGTGATATCACTTCTTATACACTATAATATTCTACAGTTCTCATATATCACTTCTTATACACTATAATATTCTACAGTTCTGATATCACTTCTTATACACTATAACATTCTACAGTTCTGTGATATCACTTCTTATACACTATAACATTCTACAGTTCTGTGATATCACTTCTTATACACTATAACATTCTACAGTTCTGATATCACTTCTTATACACTACAAAATTCTACAATTCTGTGATATCACTTCTTATACACTATAATATTCTACAGTTCTCATATATCACTTCTTATACACTATAACATTCTACAGTTCTGATATCACTTCTTATACACTATAACATTCTACAGTTCTGATATATCACTTCTTATACACTATAATATTCTACAGTTCTCATGTATCACTTCTTATACACTATAACATGATACAGTTCTGTGATATCACTTCTTATACACTATAACATGATACAGTTCTGTGATATCACTTCTTATACACCATAACATTCTACAGTTCTGATATATCACTTCTTATACACTATAATATTCTACAGTTCTCATATATCACTTCTTATACACTATAACATTCTACAGTTCTCATATATCACTTCTTATACACTATAACATTCTACAGTTCTGTGATATCACTTCTTATACACTATAACATGCTACAGGTCTGATATATCACTTCTAATACACTATAACATGCTACAGGTCTGATATATCACTTCTTATACACTACAACATTCTACAGTTCTGTGATATATCACTTCTTATACACTATAACATGATACAGTTCTGATATCACTTCTTACACACTATAACATTCTACAGATATGTGATATCACTTCTTATGCACTATAACATTCTACAGATCTGATATCACTTCTTATACACTATAACATTCTACAGTTCTGTGATATCACTTCTTATACACTATAACATGCTACATTTCTCATATATCACTTCTTATACACTATAACATTCTACAGTTCTGATATATCACTTCTTATACACTATAACATCCTACAGTTCTGATATCACTTCTTATACACTATAACATTCTACAGTTCTGATATATCACTTCTTATACACTATAACATTCTACAGTTCTGTGATATCACTTCTTATACACTATAACATTCTACAGTTCTGTGATATCACTTCTTATAAACTATAATATTCTACAGTTCTGTGATATCACTTCTTATACACTATAACATTATACAGTTCTGTGATATCACTTCTTATACACTATAACATTCTACAGTTCTGAGATATCACTTCTTATACACTACAACATTCTACAGTTCTTATATCACTTCTTATACACTATAACATTCTACAGTTCTGTGATATCACTTCTTATACACTATAACGTTCTACAGTTCTGATATCACTTCTTGTACACTATAAAATTCTACAATTCTGTGATATCACTTCTTATACACTATAACATTCTACAGTTCTGATATCACTTCTTATACACTATAAAATTCTACAATTCTGTGATATCACTTCTTATACACTATAATATTCTACAGTTCTGATATATCACTTCTTATACACTATAATATTCTACAGTTCTGATATCACTTCTTATACACTATAACATTCTACAGTTCTGATATCACTTCTTATACACTATAACATTCTACAGTTCTGTGATATCACTTCTTATACACTATAACATTCTACAGTTGTGATATCACTTCTTGTACACTATAAAATTCTACAATTCTGTGATATCACTTCTTATACACTATAATATTCTACAGTTCTGATATATCACTTCTTATACACTATAATATTCTACAGTTCTGATATCACTTCTTATACACTATAACATTCTACAGTTCTAATATCACTTCTTATACACTATAACATTCTACAGTTCTGATATATCACTTCTTATACACTATAACATTCTACAGTTCTGATATCACTTCTTATACACTATATCATTCTACAGTTCTGAGATATCACTCCTTATACACTATAACATTCTACAGTTCTGTGATATCACTTCTTATACACTATAACATTCTACAGTTCTGTGATATCACTTCTTATACACTACAACATTCTACAGTTCTGTGATATCACTTCTTATACACTATAACATTCTACAGTTCTGATATCACTTCTTATACACTATAACATTCTACAGTTCTGATATATCACTTCTTATACACTATAATATTCTACAGTTCTCATGTATCACTTCTTATACACTATAACATGATACAGTTCTGTGATATCACTTCTTATACACTATAACATGATACAGTTCTGTGATATCACTTCTTATACACCATAACATTCTACAGTTCTGATATATCACTTCTTATACACTATAATATTCTACAGTTCTCATATATCACTTCTTATACACTATAACATTCTACAGTTCTCATATATCACTTCTTATACACTATAACATTCTACAGTTCTGTGATATCACTTCTTATACACTATAACATGCTACAGGTCTGATATATCACTTCTAATACACTATAACATGCTACAGGTCTGATATATCACTTCTTATACACTACAACATTCTACAGTTCTGTGATATATCACTTCTTATACACTATAACATTCTACAGTTCTGTGATATCACTTCTTATACACTATAACATTCTACAGATCTGATATCACTTCTTATACACTATAACATTCTACAGATCTGATATCTCACTTCTTATACACTATAATATTCTACAGTTCTGTGATATCACTTCTTATACACTATAACATGCTACAGGTCTGATATATCACTTCTAATACACTATAACATGCTACAGGTCTGATATATCACTTCTTATACACTACAACATTCTACAGTTCTGTGATATATCACTTCTTATACACTATAACATTCTACAGTTCTGTGATATCACTTCTTATACACTATAACATGCTACAGGTCTGATATATCACTTCTAATACACTATAACATGCTACAGGTCTGATATATCACTTCTTATACACTACAACATTCTACAGTTCTGTGATATATCACTTCTTATACACTATAACATTCTACAGTTCTGTGATATCACTTCTTATACACTATAACATTCTACAGATCTGATATCACTTCTTATACACTATAACATTCTACAGTTCTGATATATCACTTCTTATACACTATAATATTCTACAGTTCTCATATATCACTTCTTATACACTATAACATTCTACAGTTCTCATATATCACTTCTTATACACTATAACATTCTACAGTTCTGTGATATCACTTCTTATACACTATAACATGCTACAGGTCTGATATATCACTTCTAATACACTATAACATGCTACAGGTCTGATATATCACTTCTTATACACTACAACATTCTACAGTTCTGTGATATATCACTTCTTATACACTATAACATTCTACAGTTCTGTGATATCACTTCTTATACACTATAACATTCTACAGATCTGATATCACTTCTTATACACTATAACATTCTACAGATCTGATATCACTTCTTATACACTATAACATTCTACAGTTCTGATATCACTTCTTATACACTATAACATGATACAGTTCTGATATCACTTCTTATGCACTATAACATTCTACAGATCTGATATCACTTCTTATACACTATAACATTCTACAGTTCTGTGATATCACTTCTTATACACTATAACATGCTACATTTCTCATATATCACTTCTTATACACTATAACATTCTACAGTTCTGATATATCACTTCTTATACACTATAACATCCTACAGTTCTGATATCACTTCTTATACACTATAACATTCTACAGTTCTGATATATCACTTCTTATACACTATAACATTCTACAGTTCTGTGATATCACTTCTTATACACTATAACATCCTACAGTTCTGATATATCACTTCTTATACACTATAACATTCTACAGTTCTGATATATCACTTCTTATACACTATAACATTCTACAGTTCTGATATCACTTCTTATACACTATAACATTCTACAGTTCTGTGATATCACTTCTTATACACTATAATATTCTACAGTTCTGTGATATCACTTCTTATACACTATAACATTCTACAGTTCTGATATCACTTCTTATACACTATAACATTCTACAGTTCTGATATCACTTCTTATACACTATAACATTCTACAGTTCTGTGATATCACTTCTTATACAGTATAACATTCTACAGTTCTGTGATATAACTTCTTATACAGTATAACATTCTACAGTTCTGTGATATCACTTCTTATAAACTATAACATTCTACAGTTCTGTGATATCACTTCTTACACACTATAACATTCTACAGTTCTGATATATCACTTCTTATACACTATAACATTCTACAGTTCTGATATATCACTTCTTATACACTATAACATTCTACAGTTCTGTGATATCACTTCTTATACACTATAACATTCTACAGTTCTGTGATATCACTTCTTATACACTATAACATTCTATAGTTCTGATATCACTTCTTATACACTATAACATTCTTCAGTTCTGATATATCACTTCTTATACACTATAACATTCTACAGTTCTGATATATCACTTCTTATACACTATAACATTCTACAGTTCTGTGATATCACTTCTTATACACTATAATATTCTACAGTTCTGTGATATCACTTCTTATACACTATAACATTATACAGTTCTGTGATATCACTTCTTATACAGTATAACATTCTACAGTTCTGTGATATCACTTCTTATACACTATAACATTCTACAGTTCTGATATATCACTTCTTATACACTATAATATTCTACAGTTCTCATGTATCACTTCTTATACACTATAACATGATACAGTTCTGTGATATCACTTCTTATACACTATAACATGATACAGTTCTGTGATATCACTTCTTATACACCATAACATTCTACAGTTCTGATATATCACTTCTTATACACTATAATATTCTACAGTTCTCATATATCACTTCTTATACACTATAACATTCTACAGTTCTCATATATCACTTCTTATACACTATAACATTCTACAGTTCTGTGATATCACTTCTTATACACTATAACATGCTACAGGTCTGATATATCACTTCTAATACACTATAACATGCTACAGGTCTGATATATCACTTCTTATACACTACAACATTCTACAGTTCTGTGATATATCACTTCTTATACACTATAACATGATACAGTTCTGATATCACTTCTTATGCACTATAACATTCTACAGATCTGATATCACTTCTTATACACTATAACATTCTACAGTTCTGTGATATCACTTCTTATACACTATAACATGCTACATTTCTCATATATCACTTCTTATACACTATAACATTCTACAGTTCTGATATATCACTTCTTATACACTATAACATCCTACAGTTCTGATATCACTTCTTATACACTATAACATTCTACAGTTCTGATATATCACTTCTTATACACTATAACATTCTACAGTTCTGTGATATCACTTCTTATACACTATAACATCCTACAGTTCTGATATATCACTTCTTATACACTATAACATTCTACAGTTCTGATATATCACTTCTTATACACTATAACATTCTACAGTTCTGATATCACTTCTTATACACTATAACATTCTACAGTTCTGTGATATCACTTCTTATACACTATAATATTCTACAGTTCTGTGATATCACTTCTTATACACTATAACATTCTACAGTTCTGATATCACTTCTTATACACTATAACATTCTACAGTTCTGGTATCACTTCTTATACACTATAACATTCTACAGTTCTGTGATATCACTTCTTATACAGTATAACATTCTACAGTTCTGTGATATAACTTCTTATACAGTATAACATTCTACAGTTCTGTGATATCACTTCTTATAAACTATAACATTCTACAGTTCTGTGATATCACTTCTTACACACTATAACATTCTACAGTTCTGATATATCACTTCTTATACACTATAACATTCTACAGTTCTGATATATCACTTCTTATACACTATAACATTCTACAGTTCTGTGATATCACTTCTTATACACTATAACATTCTACAGTTCTGTGATATCACTTCTTATACACTATAACATTCTATAGTTCTGATATCACTTCTTATACACTATAACATTCTACAGTTCTGATATATCACTTCTTATACACTATAACATTCTACAGTTCTGATATATCACTTCTTATACACTATAACATTCTACAGTTCTGTGATATCACTTCTTATACACTATAATATTCTACAGTTCTGTGATATCACTTCTTATACACTATAACATTATACAGTTCTGTGATATCACTTCTTATACAGTATAACATTCTACAGTTCTGTGATATCACTTCTTATACACTATAACATTCTACAGTTCTGTGATATCACTTCTTATACACTATAATATTCTACAGTTCTGTGATATCACTTCTTATACACTATAACATTATACAGTTCTGTGATATCACTTCTTATACACTATAACATTCTACAGTTCTGATATCACTTCTTATACACTATAACATTCTACAGTTCTGTGATATCACTTCTTATACACTATAACGTTCTACAGTTCTGATATCACTTCTTATACACTATAAAATTCTACAATTCTGTGATATCACTTCTTATACACTATAATATTCTACAGTTCTGATATATCACTTCTTATACACTATAATATTCTACAGTTCTGATATCACTTCTTATACACTATAACATTCTACAGTTCTGATATCACTTCTTATACACTATAACATTCTACAGTTCTGTGATATCACTTCTTATACACTATAACATTCTACAGTTCTGATATCACTTCTTGTACACTATAAAATTCTACAATTCTGTGATATCACTTCTTATACACTATAATATTCTACAGTTCTGATATATCACTTCTTATACACTATAATATTCTACAGTTCTGATATCACTTCTTATACACTATAACATTCTACAGTTCTAATATCACTTCTTATACACTATAACATTCTACAGTTCTGATATATCACTTCTTATACACTATAACATTCTACAGTTCTGATATCACTTCTTATACACTATATCATTCTACAGTTCTGATATATCACTTCTTATACACTATAATATTCTACAGTTCTGATATCACTTCTTATACACTATAACATTCTACAGTTCTGATATCACTTCTTATACACTATAACATTCTACAGTTCTGTGATATCACTTCTTATACACTATAACATGATACAGTTCTGTGATATCACTTCTTATACACTATAACATTCTACAGTTCTGATATCACTTCTTATACACTATAAAATTCTACAATTCTGTGATATCACTTCTTATACACTATAATATTCTACAGTTCTCATATATCACTTCTTATACACTATAACATTCTACAGATCTGATAAATCACTTCTTATACACTATAACATTCTACAGTTCTGTGATATCACTTCTTATACACTATAACATTCTACAGTTCTGATATCACTTCTTATACACTATAAAATTCTACAATTCTGTGATATCACTTCTTATACACTATAATATTCTACAGTTCTCATATATCACTTCTTATACACTATAACATTCTACAGATCTGATATATCACTTCTTATACACTATAACATTCTACAGTTCTGTGATATCACTTCTTATACACTATAACATCCTACAGTTCTGATATCACTTCTTATACACTATAACATTCTACAGTTCTGATGTATCACTTCTTATACACAATAACATTCTACAGTTCTGTGATATCACGTCTTATACACTATAACATTCTACAGTTCTGATATCACTTCTTATACACTATAAAATTCTACAATTCTGTGATATCACTTCTTATACACTATAACATCCTACAGTTCTGATATCACTTCTTATACACTATAACATTCTACAGATCTAATATCACTTCTTATACACTATAACATGATACAGTCCTGATACAACTTCTTATACACTATAACATTCTACAGTTCTTATACACTATAACATTCTACAGTTCTGTGATATCACTTCTTATACACTATAACATGATACAGTTCTGTGATATCACTTCTTATACACTAACATTCTACAGTTCTGTGATATCACTTCTTATACACTATAACATGATACAGTCCTGATATCACTTCTTATACACTATAACATGATACAGTTCTGTGATATCACTTCTTATACACTATAACATTCTACAGTTCTGATATCACTTCTTATACACTATAACATGATACAGTTCTGATATCACTTCTTATACACTATAACATGATACAGTTCTGATATCACTTCTTATACACTATAACACGATACAGTTCTGATATCACTTCTTATACACTATAACATGATACAGTTCTGTGATATCACTTCTTATACACACTATAACATTCTACAGTTCTGATATATCACTTCTTATACACTATAACATTATACAGTTCTGTGATATCACTTCTTATACACTATAACATGATACAGTTCTGATATTACTTCTTATACACTATAACATTCTACAGTTCTGATATCACTTCTTATACTCTATAACATTCTACAGTTCTGTGATATCACTTCTTATACACTATAACGTTCTACAGTTCTGATATCACTTCTTATACACTATAAAATTCTACAATTCTGTGATATCACTTCTTATACACTATAACATTCTACAGTTCTGATATCACTTCTTATACACTATAAAATTCTACAATTCTGTGATATCACTTCTTATACACTATAATATTCTACAGTTCTGATATATCACTTCTTATACACTATAATATTCTACAGTTCTGATATCACTTCTTATACACTATAACATTCTACAGTTCTGATATCACTTCTTATACACTATAACATTCTACAGTTCTGTGATATCACTTCTTATACACTATAACATTCTACAGTTCTGATATCACTTCTTGTACACTATAAAATTCTACAATTCTGTGATATCACTTCTTATACACTATAATATTCTACAGTTCTGATATATCACTTCTTATACACTATAATATTCTACAGTTCTGATATCACTTCTTATACACTATAACATTCTACAGTTCTAATATCACTTCTTATACACTATAACATTCTACAGTTCTGATATATCACTTCTTATACACTATAACATTCTACAGTTCTGATATCACTTCTTATACACTATATCATTCTACAGTTCTGAGATATCACTCCTTATACACTATAACATTCTACAGTTCTGTGATATCACTTCTTATACACTATAACATTCTACAGTTCTGTGATATCACTTCTTATACACTATAACATTCTACAGTTCTGATATATCACTTCTTATACACTACAACATTCTACAGTTCTGATATATCACTTCTTATACACTATAATATTCTACAGTTCTGATATCACTTCTTATACACTATAACATTCTACAGTTCTGATATCACTTCTTATACACTATAACATTCTACAGTTCTGTGATATCACTTCTTATACACTATAACATTCTACAGTTCTGTGATATCACTTCTTATACACTATAACATTCTACAGTTCTGATATCACTTCTTATACACTATAAAATTCTACAATTCTGTGATATCACTTCTTATACACTATAATATTCTACAGTTCTCATATATCACTTCTTATACACTATAACATTCTACAGATCTGATAAATCACTTCTTATACACTATAACATTCTACAGTTCTGTGATATCACTTCTTATACACTATAACATTCTACAGTTCTGATATCACTTCTTATACACTATAAAATTCTACAATTCTGTGATATCACTTCTTATACACTATAATATTCTACAGTTCTCATATATCACTTCTTATACACTATAACATTCTACAGATCTGATATATCACTTCTTATACACTATAACATTCTACAGTTCTGATATCACTTCTTATACACTATAACATTCTACAGTTCTGTGATATCACTTCTTATACACTATAACGTTCTACAGTTCTGATATCACTTCTTATACACTATAAAATTCTACAATTCTGTGATATCACTTCTTATACACTATAATATTCTACAGTTCTGATATATCACTTCTTATACACTATAATATTCTACAGTTCTGATATCACTTCTTATACACTATAACATTCTACAGTTCTGATATCACTTCTTATACACTATAACATTCTACAGTTCTGTGATATCACTTCTTATACACTATAACATTCTACAGTTCTGATATCACTTCTTGTACACTATAAAATTCTACAATTCTGTGATATCACTTCTTATACACTATAATATTCTACAGTTCTGATATATCACTTCTTATACACTATAATATTCTACAGTTCTGATATCACTTCTTATACACTATAACATTCTACAGTTCTAATATCACTTCTTATACACTATAACATTCTACAGTTCTGATATATCACTTCTTATACACTATAACATTCTACAGTTCTGATATCACTTCTTATACACTATATCATTCTACAGTTCTGAGATATCACTCCTTATACACTATAACATTCTACAGTTCTGTGATATCACTTCTTATACACTATAACATTCTACAGTTCTGTGATATCACTTCTTATACACTATAACATTCTACAGTTCTGATATATCACTTCTTATACACTACAACATTCTACAGTTCTGATATATCACTTCTTATACACTATAATATTCTACAGTTCTGATATCACTTCTTATACACTATAACATTCTACAGTTCTGATATCACTTCTTATACACTATAACATTCTACAGTTCTGTGATATCACTTCTTATACACTATAACATTCTACAGTTCTGTGATATCACTTCTTATACACTATAACATTCTACAGTTCTGATATCACTTCTTATACACTATAAAATTCTACAATTCTGTGATATCACTTCTTATACACTATAATATTCTACAGTTCTCATATATCACTTCTTATACACTATAACATTCTACAGATCTGATAAATCACTTCTTATACACTATAACATTCTACAGTTCTGTGATATCACTTCTTATACACTATAACATTCTACAGTTCTGATATCACTTCTTATACACTATAAAATTCTACAATTCTGTGATATCACTTCTCATACACTATAATATTCTACAGTTCTCATATATCACTTCTTATACACTATAACATTCTACAGATCTGATATATCACTTCTTATACACTATAACATTCTACAGTTCTGTGATATCACTTCTTATACACTATAACATCCTACAGTTCTGATATCACTTCTTATACACTATAACATTCTACAGTTCTGATGTATCACTTTTTATACACAATAACATTCTACAGTTCTGTGATATCACGTCTTATACACTATAACATTCTACAGTTCTGATATCACTTCTTATACACTATAAAATTCTACAATTCTGTGATATCACTTCTTATACACTATAACATCCTACAGTTCTGATATCACTTCTTATACACTATAACATTCTACAGATCTAATATCACTTCTTATACACTATAACATGATACAGTCCTGATACAACTTCTTATACACTATAACATTCTACAGTTCTTATACACTATAACATTCTACAGTTCTGTGATATCACTTCTTATACACTATAACATGATACAGTTCTGTGATATCACTTCTTATACACTATAACATTCTACAGATCTGATAAATCACTTCTTATACACTATAACATTCTACAGTTCTGTGATATCACTTCTTATACACTATAACATTCTACAGTTCTGATATCACTTCTTATACACTATAAAATTCTACAATTCTGTGATATCACTTCTTATACACTATAATATTCTACAGTTCTCATATATCACTTCTTATACACTATAACATTCTACAGATCTGATATATCACTTCTTATACACTATAACATTCTACAGTTCTGTGATATCACTTCTTATACACTATAACATCCTACAGTTCTGATATCACTTCTTATACACTATAACATTCTACAGTTCTGATGTATCACTTCTTTTACACAATAACATTCTACAGTTCTGTGATATCACGTCTTATACACTATAACATTCTACAGTTCTGATATCACTTCTTATACACTATAAAATTCTACAATTCTGTGATATCACTTCTTATACACTATAACATCCTACAGTTCTGATATCACTTCTTATACACTATAACATTCTACAGATCTAATATCACTTCTTATACACTATAACATGATACAGTCCTGATACAACTTCTTATACACTATAACATTCTACAGTTCTTATACACTATAACATTCTACAGTTCTGTGATATCACTTCTTATACACTATAACATGATACAGTTCTGTGATATCACTTCTTATACACTAACATTCTACAGTTCTGTGATATCACTTCTTATACACTATAACATGATACAGTCCTGATATCACTTCTTATACACTATAACATGATACAGTTCTGTGATATCACTTCTTATACACTATAACATTCTACAGTTCTGATATCACTTCTTATACACTATAACATGATACAGTTCTGATATCACTTCTTATACACTATAACATGATACAGTTCTGATATCACTTCTTATACACTATAACACGATACAGTTCTGATATCACTTCTTATACACTATAACATGATACAGTTCTGTGATATCACTTCTTACACACTATAACATTCTACAGTTCTGATATATCACTTCTTATACACTATAACATTATACAGTTCTGTGATATCACTTCTTATACACTATAACATGATACAGTTCTGATATTACTTCTTATACACTATAACATTCTACAGTTCTGATATTACTTCTTATACACTATAACATCTACAGTTCTAATATCACTTCTTATACACTATAACATTCTACAGTTCTGATATCACTTCTTATACACTATAACATTCTACAGTTCTGATATCACTTCTTATACACTATAACATTCTACAGTCCTGTGAAATCACTTCTTATACACTAGAACATTCTACAGTTCTGATATATCACTTCTTATACACTATAACATTCTACAGTTCTGATATCACTTCTTATACACTATAATATTCTACAGTTATGTGATATCACTTCTTTTTCACTATAACATTCTACAGTTCTGTGATATCACTTCTTATACACTATAACATTCTACAGTTCTGTGATATATCACTTCTTATACACTATAACATTCTACAGTTCTGTGATATCACTTCTTATACACTATAACATTATACAGTTCTGTGATATCACTTCTTATACACTATAACATTCTACAGTTCTGTGATATCACTTCTTATACACTATAACATTCTACAGTTCTGTGATATATCACTTCTTATACACTATAACATTCTACAGTTCTGATATCACTTCTTATACACTATAACATTCTACAGTTCTGTGATATCACTTCTTCTACACTATAACATTCTACAGTTCTGTGATATCACTTCTTATACACTATAACATTCTACAGTTCTGAGATATCACTTCTTATACACTATAACATTCTACAGTTCTGATATAACTTCTTATACACTATAACATTCTACAGTTCTGTGATATCACTTCTTATACACTATAACATTCTACAGTTCTGATATATCACTTCTTATACACTATAACATTCTACAGTTCTGTGATATCACTTCTTATACACTATAACATTCTACAGTTCTGTGATATCACTTCTTATACACTATAACATTCTACAGTTCTGATATATCACTTCTTATACACTATAACATTCTACAGTTCTGATACCACTTCTTATACACTATAACATTCTACAGGTCTGTGATATCACTTCTTATACACTATAACATTCTACAGATCTGATACCACTTCTTATACACTATAACATGCTACAGTTCTGTGATATCACTTCTTATACACTATAACATTCTACAGTTCTGTGATATCACTTGTTATACACTATAACATTCTACAGTTCTGTGATATCACTTCTTATACACTACAACATTCTACAGTTCTGTGATATCACTTCTTATACACTATAACATTCTACAGTTCTGATATCACTTCTTATACACTATAACATTCTACAGTTCTGATATATCACTTCTTATACACTATAATATTCTACAGTTCTCATATATCACTTCTTATACACTATAACATGATACAGTTCTGTGATATCACTTCTTATACACTATAACATGATACAGTTCTGTGATATCACTTCTTATACACCATAACATTCTACAGTTCTGATATATCACTTCTTATACACTATAATATTCTACAGTTCTCATATATCACTTCTTATACACTATAACATTCTACAGTTCTGATATATCACTTCTTATACACTATAACATGATACAGTTCTGATATATCACTTCTTATACACTATAACATTCTACAGTTCTGTGATATCACTTCTTATACACTATAACATTCTACAGTTCTGTGATATCACTTCTTATACACTATAACATTCTACAATTCTGTGATATCACTTCTTATACACTATAACATTCTACAGTTCTGTGATATCACTTCTTATACACTATAACATTCTACAGTTCTGTGATATCACTTCTTATACACTATAACATTCTACAATTCTGTGATATCACTTCTTATACACTATAACATGCTACAGGTCTGATATATCACTTCTTATACACTATAACATGCTACAGGTCTGATATATTACTTCTTATACACTACAACATTCTACAGTTCTGTGATATATCACTTCTTATACACTATAACATGATACAGTTCTGATATCACTTCTTATACACTATAACATTCTACAGATATGTGATATCACTTCTTATGCACTATAACATTCTACAGATCTGATATCACTTCTTATACACTATAACATTCTACAGTTCTGTGATATCACTTCTTATACACTATAACATTCTACAGTTCTCATATATCACTTCTTATACACTATAACATTCTACTGTTCTCATATATCACTTCTTATACACTATAACATTCTACAGTTCTGATATATCACTTCTTATACACTATAACATTCTACAGTTCTGTGAAATCACTTCTTATACACTATAACATTCTACAGTTCTGATATATCACTTCTTATACACTATAACATTCTACAGTTCTGATATATCACTTCTTATACACTATAATATCCTACAGTTCTGATATCACTTCTTATACACTATAACATTCTACAGTTCTGATATCACTTCTTATACACTATAACATGATACAGTTCTGTGATATCACTTCTTATACACTATAACATCCTACAGTTCTGATATATCACTTCTTATACACTATAACATTCTACAGTTCTGATATCACTTCTTATACACTATAACATTCTACAGTTCTGTGATATCACTTCTTATACACTATAATATTCTACAGTTCTGTGATATCACTTCTTATACACTATAACATTCTACAGTTCTGATATCACTTCTTATACACTATAACATTCTACAGTTCTGATATATCACTTCTTATACACTATAACATGATACAGTTCTGTGATATCACTTCTTATACACTATAACATTCTACAGTTCTGTGATATCACTTCTTATACAGTATAACATTCTACAGTTCTGTGATATCACTTCTTATACACTATAACATTCTACAGTTCTGTGATATCACTTCTTATACACTATAATATTCTACAGTTCTGTGATATCACTTCTTATGCACTATAACATTATACAGTTCTGTGATATCACTTCTTATACACTATAACATTCTACAGTTCTGAGATATCACTTCTTATACACTACAACATTCTACAGTTCTGATATCACTTCTTATACACTATAACATTCTACAGTTCTGTGATATCACTTCTTATACACTATAACGTTCTACAGTTCTGATATCACTTCTTATACACTATAAAATTCTACAATGCTGTGATATCACTTCTTATACACTATAATATTGTACAGTTCTGATATCACTTCTTATACACTATAACATTCTACAGTTCTGTGATATCACTTCTTATACACTATAACATTCTACAGTTCTGATATCACTTCTCATACACTATAAAATTCTACAATTCTGTGATATCACTTCTTATACACTATAATATTCTACAGTTCTGATATATCACTTCTTATACACTATAATATTCTACAGTTCTGATATCACTTCTTATACACTATAACATTCTACAGTTCTGATATCACTTCTTATACACTATATCATTCTACAGTTCTGAGATATCACTCCTTATACACTATAACATTCTACAGTTCTGTGATATCACTTCTTATACACTATAACATTCTACAGTTCTGTGATATCACTTCTTATACACTATAACATTCTACAGTTCTGATATATCACTTCTTATACACTACAACATTCTACAGTTCTGATATATCACTTCTTATACACTATAATATTCTACAGTTCTGTGATATCACTTCTTATACACTATAACATTCTACAGTTCTGTGATATCACTTCTTATACACTATAACATTCTACAGTTCTGATATATCACTTCTTATACACTATAACATTCTACAGTTCTGATACCACTTCTTATACACTATAACATTCTACAGGTCTGTGATATCACTTCTTATACACTATAACATTCTACAGTTCTGATACCACTTCTTATACACTATAACATGCTACAGTTCTGTGATATCACTTCTTATACACTATAACATTCTACAGTTCTGTGATATCACTTGTTATACACTATAACATTCTACAGTTCTGTGATATCACTTCTTATACACTACAACATTCTACAGTTCTGTGATATCACTTCTTATACACTATAACATTCTACAGTTCTGATATCACTTCTTATACACTATAACATTCTACAGTTCTGATATATCACTTCTTATACACTATAATATTCTACAGTTCTCATATATCACTTCTTATACACTATAACATGATACAGTTCTGTGATATCACTTCTTATACACTATAACATGATACAGTTCTGTGATATCACTTCTTATACACCATAACATTCTACAGTTCTGATATATCACTTCTTATACACTATAATATTCTACAGTTCTCATATATCACTTCTTATACACTATAACATTCTACAGTTCTGATATATCACTTCTTATACACTATAACATGATACAGTTCTGATATATCACTTCTTATACACTATAACATTCTACAGTTCTGTAATATCACTTCTTATACACTATAACATTCTACAGTTCTGTGATATCACTTCTTATACACTATAACATTCTACAATTCTGTGATATCACTTCTTATACACTATAACATTCTACAGTTCTGTGATATCACTTCTTATACACTATAACATTCTACAGTTCTGTGATATCACTTCTTATACACTATAACATTCTACAATTCTGTGATATCACTTCTTATACACTATAACATGCTACAGGTCTGATATATCACTTCTTATACACTATAACATGCTACAGGTCTGATATATCACTTCTTATACACTACAACATTCTACAGTTCTGTGATATATCACTTCTTATACACTATAACATGATACAGTTCTGATATCACTTCTTATACACTATAACATTCTACAGATATGTGATATCACTTCTTATGCACTATAACATTCTACAGATCTGATATCACTTCTTATACACTATAACATTCTACAGTTCTGTGATATCACTTCTTATACACTATAACATTCTACAGTTCTCATATATCACTTCTTATACACTATAACATTCTACTGTTCTCATATATCACTTCTTATACACTATAACATTCTACAGTTCTGATATATCACTTCTTATACACTATAACATTCTACAGTTCTGTGAAATCACTTCTTATACACTATAACATTCTACAGTTCTGATATATCACTTCTTATACACTATAACATTCTACAGTTCTGATATATCACTTCTTATACACTATAATATCCTACAGTTCTGATATCACTTCTTATACACTATAACATTCTACAGTTCTGATATCACTTCTTATACACTATAACATGATACAGTTCTGTGATATCACTTCTTATACACTATAACATCCTACAGTTCTGATATATCACTTCTTATACACTATAACATTCTACAGTTCTGATATCACTTCTTATACACTATAACATTCTACAGTTCTGTGATATCACTTCTTATACACTATAATATTCTACAGTTCTGTGATATCACTTCTTATACACTATAACATTCTACAGTTCTGATATCACTTCTTATACACTATAACATTCTACAGTTCTGATATATCACTTCTTATACACTATAACATGATACAGTTCTGTGATATCACTTCTTATACACTATAACATTCTACAGTTCTGTGATATCACTTCTTATACAGTATAACATTCTACAGTTCTGTGATATCACTTCTTATACACTATAACATTCTACAGTTCTGTGATACACTTCTTATACACTATAATATTCTACAGTTCTGTGATATCACTTCTTATGCACTATAACATTATACAGTTCTGTGATATCACTTCTTATACACTATAACATTCTACAGTTCTGAGATATCACTTCTTATACACTACAACATTCTACAGTTCTGATATCACTTCTTATACACTATAACATTCTACAGTTCTGTGATATCACTTCTTATACACTATAACGTTCTACAGTTCTGATATCACTTCTTATACACTATAAAATTCTACAATGCTGTGATATCACTTCTTATACACTATAATATTGTACAGTTCTGATATCACTTCTTATACACTATAACATTCTACAGTTCTGTGATATCACTTCTTATACACTATAACATTCTACAGTTCTGATATCACTTCTCATACACTATAAAATTCTACAATTCTGTGATATCACTTCTTATACACTATAATATTCTACAGTTCTGATATATCACTTCTTATACACTATAATATTCTACAGTTCTGATATCACTTCTTATACACTATAACATTCTACAGTTCTGATATCACTTCTTATACACTATATCATTCTACAGTTCTGAGATATCACTCCTTATACACTATAACATTCTACAGTTCTGTGATATCACTTCTTATACACTATAACATTCTACAGTTCTGTGATATCACTTCTTATACACTATAACATTCTACAGTTCTGATATATCACTTCTTATACACTACAACATTCTACAGTTCTGATATATCACTTCTTATACACTATAATATTCTACAGTTCTGATATCACTTCTTATACACTATAACATTCTACAATTCTGATATCACTTCTTATACACTATAACATTCTACAGTTCTGATATCACTTCTTATACACTATAACATTCTACAGTTCTGAGATATCACTCCTTATACACTATAACATTCTACAGTTCTGTGATATCACTTCTTATACACTATAACATTCTACAGTTCTGTGATATCACTTCTTATACACTATAACATTCTACAGTTCTGATATCACTTCTTATACACTATAAAATTCTACAATTCTGTGATATCACTTCTTATACACTATAATATTCTACAGTTCTCATATATCACTTCTTATACACTATAACATTCTACAGATCTGATATATCACTTCTTATACACTGTAACATTCTACAGTTCTGTGATATCACTTCTTATACACTTTAACATTCTACAATTCTGATATCACTTCTTATACACTATAAAATTCTACAATTCTGTGATATCACTTCTTATACACTATAACATCCTACAGTTCTGATATCACTTCTTATACACTATAACATTCTACAGTTCTGATGTATCACTTCTTATACACAATAACATTCTACAGTTATGTGATATCACGTCTTATACACTATAACATTCTACAGTTCTGATATCACTTCTTATACACTATATCATTCTACAGTTCTGAGATATCACTTCTTATACACTATAACATTCTACAGTTCTGATATCACTTCTTATACACTATAACATTCTACAGTTCTGTGATATCACTTCTTATACACTATAACATTCTACAGTTCTGTGATATCACTTCTTATACACTATAACATTCTACAGTTCTGATACTTCTTATACACTATAACATGATACAGTTCTGTGATATCACTTCTTATACACTATAACATTCTACAGTTCTGATATCACTTCTTATACACTATAAAATTCTACAATTCTGTGATATCACTTCTTATACACTATAACATTCTACAGTTCTGTGATATCACATCTTATACACTATAACATTCTACAGTTCTGATATATCACTTCTTATACACTATAACATTCTACAGTTCTGATATATCACTTCTTATACACTATAATATCCTACAGTTCTGATATCACTTCTTATACACTATAACATTCTACAGTTCTGATATCACTTCTTATACACTATAACATGATACAGTTCTGTGATATCACTTCTTATACACTATAACATCCTACAGTTCTGATATCACTTCTTATACACTATAACATTCTACAGTACTGAGATATCACTTCTTATACACTATAACATTCTACAGTTCTGATATCACTTCTTATACACTATAACATTCTACAGTTCTGTGATATCACTTCTTATACACTATAATATTCTACAGTTCTGTGATATCACTTCTTATACACTATAACATTCTACAGTTCTGATATCACTTCTTATACACTATAACATTCTACAGTTCTGTGATATCACTTCTTATACAGTATAACATTCTACAGTTCTGTGATATCACTTCTTATACACTATAATATTCTACAGTTCTGATATATCACTTCTTATACACTATAACATGATACAGTTCTGTGATATCATTTCTTATACACTATAACATTCTACAGTTCTGTGATATCACTTCTTATACAGTATAACATTCTACAGTTCTGTGATATCACTTCTTATACACTATAACATTCTACAGTTCTGTGATATCACTTCTTATACACTATAATATTCTACAGTTCTGTGATATCACTTCTTATACACTATAACATTATACAGTTCTGTGATATCACTTCTTATACACTATAACATTCTACAGTTCTGAGATATCACTTCTTATACACTACAACATTCTACAGTTCTGATATCACTTCTTATACACTATAACATTCTACAGTTCTGTGATATCACTTCTTATACACTATAACATTCTACAGTTCTGTGATATCACTTCTTATACACTATAACGTTCTACAGTTCTGATATCACTTCTTATACACTATAAAATTCTACAATTCTGTGATATCACTTCTTATACACCATAATATTCTACAGTTCTGATATATCACTTCTTATACACTATAATATTCTACAGTTCTGATATCACTTCTTATACACTATAACATTCTACAGTTCTGATATCACTTCTTATACACTATAACATTCTACAGTTCTGAGATATCACTCCTTATACACTATAACATTCTACAGTTCTGATATCACTTCTTATACACTATAACATTCTACAGTTCTGATATCACTTCTTATACACTATAACATTCTACAGTTCTGTGATATCACTTCTTATACACTATAACATTCTACAGTTCTGATATCACTTCTTATACACTATAAAATTCTACAATTCTGTGATATCACTTCTTATACACTATAATATTCTACAGTTCTGATATATCACTTCTTATACACTATAATATTCTACAGTTCTGATATCACTTCTTATACACTATAACATTCTACAGTTCTGATATCACTTCTTATACACTATATCATTCTACAGTTCTGAGATATCACTCCTTATACACCATAACATTCTACAGTTCTGTGATATCACTTCTTATACACTATAACATTCTACAGTTCTGTGATATCACTTCTTATACACTATAACATTCTACAGTTCTGATATATCACTTCTTATACACTACAACATTCTACAGTTCTGATATATTACTTCTTATACACTATAATATTCTACAGTTCTGATATCACTTCTTATACACTATAACATTCTACAGTTCTGATATCACTTCTTATACACTATAACATTCTACAGTTCTGAGATATCACTCCTTATACACTATAACATTCTACAGTTCTGTGATATCACTTCTTATACACTATAACATTCTACAGTTCTGTGATATCACTTCTTATACACTATAACATTCTACAGTTCTGATATCATTTCTTATACACTATAAAATTCTACAATTCTGTGATATCACTTCTTATACACTATAATATTCTACAGTTCTCATATATCACTTCTTATACACTATAACATTCTACAGATCTGATATATCACTTCTTATACACTATAATATTCTACAATTCTGTGATATCACTTCTTATACACTATAAAATCCTACAGTTCTGAGATATCACTTCTTATACACTATAACATTCTACAGTTCTGTGATATCACTTCTTATACACTATAACATTCTACAGTTCTGTGATATCACTTCTTATACACTATAACATTCTACAGTTCTGATATCACTTCTTATACACTATAAAATTCTACAATTCTGTGATATCACTTCTTATACACTATAATATTCTACAGTTCTCATATATCACTTCTTATACACTATAACATTCTACAGATCTGATATATCACTTCTTATACACTATAAAATTCTACAATTCTGTGATATCACGTCTTATACACTATAACATCCTACAGTTCTGAGATATCACTTCTTATACACTATAACATTCTACAGTTCTGTGATATATCACTTCTTATACACTATAACATTCTACAGTTCTGTGATATCACTTCTTATACACTATAACATTCTACAATTCTGTGATAGCACTTCTTATACACTATATCATTCTACAGTTCTGTGATATCACTTCTTATACACTATAACATTCAACAGTTCTGTGATATCACTTCTTATACACTATAACATTCTACAGTTCTGATATCACTTCTTATACACTATAACATTATACAGTTCTGATATCACTTCTTATACACTATAACATTCTACAGTTCTGTGATATCACTTCTTATACACTATAATATTCTACAGTTCTGATATATCACTTCTTATACACTATAATATTCTACAGTTCTGATATCACTTCTTATACACTATAACATTCTACAGTTCTGATATCACTTCTTATACACTATATCATTCTACAGTTCTGAGATATCACTCCTTATACACCATAACATTCTACAGTTCTGTGATATCACTTCTTATACACTATAACATTCTACAGTTCTGTGATATCACTTCTTATACACTATAACATTCTACAGTTCTGATATATCACTTCTTATACACTACAACATTCTACAGTTCTGATATATTACTTCTTATACACTATAATATTCTACAGTTCTGATATCACTTCTTATACACTATAACATTCTACAGTTCTGATATCACTTCTTATACACTATAACATTCTACAGTTCTGAGATATCACTACTTATACACTATAACATTCTACAGTTCTGTGATATCACTTCTTATACACTATAACATTCTACAGTTCTGTGATATCACTTCTTATACACTATAACATTCTACAGTTCTGATATCATTTCTTATACACTATAAAATTCTACAATTCTGTGATATCACTTCTTATACAGTATAATATTCTACAGTTCTCATATATCACTTCTTATACACTATAACATTCTACAGATCTGATATATCACTTCTTATACACTATAAAATTCTACAATTCTGTGATATCACTTCTTATACACTATAACATCCTACAGTTCTGAGATATCACTTCTTATACACTATAACATTCTACAGTTCTGTGATATCACTTCTTATACTCTATAACATTCTACAGTTCTGTGATATCACTTCTTATACACTATAACATTCTACAGTTCTGATATCACTTCTTATACACTATAAAATTCTACAATTCTGTGATATCACTTCTTATACACTATAATATTCTACAGTTCTCATATATCACTTCTTATACACTATAACATTCTACAGATGTGATATATCACTTCTTATACACTATAAAATTCTACAATTCTGTGATATCACGTCTTATACACTATAACATCCTACAGTTCTGAGATATCACTTCTTATACACTATAACATTCTACAGTTCTGTGATATCACTTCTTATACACTATAACATTCTACAGTTCTGTGATATCACTTCTTATACACTATAACATTCTACAGTTCTGATATCACTTCTTATACACTATAAAATTCTACAATTCTGTGATATCACTTCTTATACACTATAATATTCTACAGTTCTCATATATCACTTCTTATACACTATAACATTCTACAGATCTGATATATCACTTCTTATACACTATAAAATTCTACAATTCTGTGATATCACTTCTTATACACTATAACATCCTACAGTTCTGATATCACTTCTTATACACTATAACATTCTACAGTTCTGATATATCACTTCTTATACACTACAACATTCTACAGTTCTGATATATTACTTCTTATACACTATAATATTCTACAGTTCTGATATCACTTCTTATACACTATAACATTCTACAGTTCTGATATCACTTCTTATACACTATAACATTCTACAGTTCTGAGATATCACTCCTTATACACTATAACATTCTACAGTTCTGTGATATCACTTCTTATACACTATAACATTCTACAGTTCTGTGATGTCACTTCTTATACACTATAACATTCTACAGTTCTGATATCACTTCTTATACACTATAAAATTCTACAATTCTGTGATATCACTTCTTATACACTATAATATTCTACAGTTCTCATATATCACTTCTTATACACTATAACATTCTACAGATCTGATATATCACTTCTTATACACTATAAAATTCTACAATTCTGTGATATCACTTCTTATACACTATAACATCCTACAGTTCTGAGATATCACTTCTTATACACTATAACATTCTACAGTTCTGTGATATCACTTCTTATACACTATAACATTCTACAGTTCTGTGATATCACTTCTTATACACTATAACATTCTACAGTTCTGATATCACTTCTTATACACTATAAAATTCTACAATTCTGTGATATCACTTCTTATACACTATAATATTCTACAGTTCTCATATATCACTTCTTATACACTATAACATTCTACAGATCTGATATATCACTTCTTATACACTATAAAATTCTACAATTCTGTGATATCACTTCTTATACACTATAACATCCTACAGTTCTGAGATATCACTTCTTATACACTATAACATTCTACAGTTCTGTGATATCACTTCTTATACACTATCACATTCTACAGTTCTGTGATATCACTTCTTATACACTATAACATTCTACAGTTCTGATATCACTTCTTATACACTATAAAATTCTACAATTCTGTGATATCACTTCTTATACACTATAATATTCTACAGTTCTGATATATCACTTCTTATACACTATAACATTCTACAGTTCTGATATCACTTCTTATACACTATAATATTCTACAGTTCTCATATATCACTTCTTATACACTATAACATTCTACAGATCTGATATATCACTTCTTATACACTATAACATTCTACAGTTCTGATATCACTTCTTATACACTATAACATGATACAGTTCTGTGATATCACTTCTTATACACTATAACATTCTACAATTCTGTGATATCACTTCTTATACACTATAACATTCTACAGTTCTGTGATATCACTTCTTATACACTGTAACATGATACAGTTCTGTGATATCACTTCTTATACACTATCACATTCTACAGTTCTGTGATATCACTTCTTATACACTATAACATTCTACAGTTCTGTGATATCACTTCTCATACACTATAACATCCTACAGTTCTGATATCACTTCTTATACACTATAACATTCTACAGTTCTGATATCACTTCTTATACACTATAACATTCTACAGTTCTGTGATATCACTTCTTATACACTATAACATTCTACAGTTCTGTGATATCACTTCTTATACACTATAACATCCTACAGTTCTGATATCACTTCTTATACACTATAACATTCTACAGTTCTGATATCACTTCTTATACACTATAACATTCTACAGTTCTGTGATACATCACTTCTTATACACTATAACATTCTACAGTTCTGTGATATCACTTCTTATACACTATAACATTCTACAATTCTGTGATAGCACTTCTTATACACTATATCATTCTACAGTTCTGTGATATCACTTCTTATACACTATAACATTCTACAGTTCTGTGATATCACTTCTTATACACTATAACATTCTACAGTTCTGATATCACTTCTTATACACTATAACATTATACAGTTCTGATATCACTTCTTATACACTATAACATTATACAGTTCTGATATCACTTCTTATACACTATAACATTCTACAGTTCTGAGATATCACTTCTTATACACTATAACATTCTACAGTTCTGTGATATCACTTCTTATACACTATAACATTCTACAGTTCTGATATCACTTCTTATACACTATAACATTCTACAGTTCTGTGATATCACTTCTTATACACTATAACATTCTACAGTTCTGTGATATCACTTCTTATACACTAGAACATTCTACAGTTCTGATATATCACTTCTTATACACTATAACATTCTACAGTTCTGATATCACTTCTTATACACTATAACATTCTACAGTTCTGATATATCACTTCTTATACACTATAATATTCTACAGTTCTCATATATCACTTCTTATACACTATAACATTATACAGTTCTGATATCACTTCTTATACACTATAACATTCTACAGTTCTGTGATATCACTTCTTATACACTATAACATTCTACAGTTCTGATATATCACTTCTTATACACTATAACATTCTACAGTTCTGTGATATCACTTCTTATACACTATAACATCCTACAGTTCTGATATCACTTCTTATACACTATAACATCTACAGTTCTGATATCACTTCTTATACACTATAACATTCTACAGTCCTGTTATATCACTTCTTATACACTATAACATTCTACAGTTCTGATATCACTTCTTATACACTATAATATTCTACAGTTCTGTGATATCACTTCTTATACACTATAATATTCTACAGTTCTGATATATCACTTCTTATACACTATAACATGATACAGTTCTGTGATATCACTTCTTATACACTATAATATTCTACAGTTCTGATATCACTTCTTATACACTATAACATTCTACAGTTCTGTGATATCACTTCTTATACACTATAACATTGTACAGTTCTGTGATATCACTTCTTATACACTATAACATTCTACAGTTCTGTGATATCACTTCTTATACACTATAACATTCTACAGTTCTGTGATATCACTTCTTATACACTATAACATTCTACAGTTCTGATATCACTTCTTATACACTATAAAATTCTACAATTCTGTGATATCACTTCTTATACACTATAATATTCTACAGTTCTCATATATCACTTCTTATACACTATAACATTCTACAGATCTGATATATCACTTCTTATACACTATAAAATTCTACAATTCTGTGATATCACTTCTTATACACTATAACATCCTACAGTTCTGAGATATCACTTCTTATACACTATAACATTCTACAGTTCTGTGATATCACTTCTTATACACTATCACATTCTACAGTTCTGTGATATCACTTCTTATACACTATAACATTCTACAGTTCTGATATCACTTCTTATACACTATAATATTCTACAGTTCTCATATATCACTTCTTATACACTATAACATTCTACAGATCTGATATATCACTTCTTATACACTATAACATTCTACAGTTCTGATATCACTTCTTATACACTATAACATGATACAGTTCTGTGATATCACTTCTTATACACTATAACATTCTACAATTCTGTGATATCACTTCTTATACACTATAACATTCTACAGTTCTGTGATATCACTTCTTATACACTGTAACATGATACAGTTCTGTGATATCACTTCTTATACACTATCACATTCTACAGTTCTGTGATATCACTTCTTATACACTATAACATTCTACAGTTCTGTGATATCACTTCTTATACACTATAACATCCTACAGTTCTGATATCACTTCTTATACACTATAACATTCTACAGTTCTGATATCACTTCTTATACACTATAACATTCTACAGTTCTGTGATATCACTTCTTATACACTATAACATTCTACAGTTCTGTGATATCACTTCTTATACACTATAACATCCTACAGTTCTGATATCACTTCTTATACACTATAACATTCTACAGTTCTGATATCACTTCTTATACACTATAACATTCTACAGTTCTGTGATACATCACTTCTTATACACTATAACATTCTACAGTTCTGTGATATCACTTCTTATACACTATAACATTCTACAATTCTGTGATAGCACTTCTTATACACTATATCATTCTACAGTTCTGTGATATCACTTCTTATACACTATAACATTCTACAGTTCTGTGATATCACTTCTTATACACTATAACATTCTACAGTTCTGATATCACTTCTTATACACTATAACATTATACAGTTCTGATATCACTTCTTATACACTATAACATTCTACAGTTCTGAGATATCACTTCTTATACACTATAACATTCTACAGTTCTGTGATATCACTTCTTATACACTATAACATTCTACAGTTCTGATATAACTTCTTATACACTATAACATTCTACAGTTCTGTGATATCACTTCTTATACACTATAAAATTCTACAATTCTGTGATATCACGTCTTATACACTATAACATCCTACAGTTCTGAGATATCACTTCTTATACACTATAACATTCTACAGTTCTGTGATATATCACTTCTTATACACTATAACATTCTACAGTTCTGTGATATCACTTCTTATACACTATAACATTCTACAATTCTGTGATAGCACTTCTTATACACTATATCATTCTACAGTTCTGTGATATCACTTCTTATACACTATAACATTCAACAGTTCTGTGATATCACTTCTTATACACTATAACATTCTACAGTTCTGATATCACTTCTTATACACTATAACATTATACAGTTCTGATATCACTTCTTATACACTATAACATTCTACAGTTCTGTGATATCACTTCTTATACACTATAACATTCTACAGTTCTGTGATATCACTTCTTATACACTATAACGTTCTACAGTTCTGATATCACTTCTTATACACTATAAAATTCTACAATTCTGTGATATCACTTCTTATACACCATAATATTCTACAGTTCTGATATATCACTTCTTATACACTATAATATTCTACAGTTCTGATATCACTTCTTATACACTATAACATTCTACAGTTCTGATATCACTTCTTATACACTATAACATTCTACAGTTCTGAGATATCACTCCTTATACACTATAACATTCTGCAGTTCTGATATCACTTCTTATACACTATAACATTCTACAGTTCTGATATCACTTCTTATACACTATAACATTCTACAGTTCTGTGATATCACTTCTTATACACTATAACATTCTACAGTTCTGATATCACTTCTTATACACTATAAAATTCTACAATTCTGTGATATCACTTCTTATACACTATAATATTCTACAGTTCTGATATATCACTTCTTATACACTATAATATTCTACAGTTCTGATATCACTTCTTATACACTATAACATTCTACAGTTCTGATATCACTTCTTATACACTATATCATTCTACAGTTCTGAGATATCACTCCTTATACACCATAACATTCTACAGTTCTGTGATATCACTTCTTATACACTATAACATTCTACAGTTCTGTGATATCACTTCTTATACACTATAACATTCTACAGTTCTGATATATCACTTCTTATACACTACAACATTCTACAGTTCTGATATATTACTTCTTATACACTATAATATTCTACAGTTCTGATATCACTTCTTATACACTATAACATTCTACAGTTCTGATATCACTTCTTATACACTATAACATTCTACAGTTCTGAGATATCACTCCTTATACACTATAACATTCTACAGTTCTGTGATATCACTTCTTATACACTATAACATTCTACAGTTCTGTGATATCACTTCTTATACACTATAACATCCTACAGTTCTGATATCACTTCTTATACACTATAACATTCTACAGTTCTGATATCACTTCTTATACACTATAACATTCTACAGTTCTGTGATACATCACTTCTTATACACTATAACATTCTACAGTTCTGTGATACATCACTTCTTATACACTATAACATTCTACAGTTCTGTGATATCACTTCTTATACACTATATCATTCTACAATTCTGTGATAGCACTTCTTATACACTATAACATTCTACAGTTCTGTGATATCACTTCTTATACACTATAACATTCTACAGTTCTGATATCACTTCTTATACACTATAACATTATACAGTTCTGATATCACTTCTTATACACTATAACATTCTACAGTTCTGATATCACTTCTTATACACTATAACATTCTACAGTTCTGAGATATCACTTCTTATACACTATAACATTCTACAGTTCTGATATAACTTCTTATACACTATAACATTCTACAGTTCTGTGATATCACTTCTTATACACTATAAAATTCTACAATTCTGTGATATCACGTCTTATACACTATAACATCCTACAGTTCTGAGATATCACTTCTTATACACTATAACATTCTACAGTTCTGTGATATATCACTTCTTATACACTATAACATTCTACAGTTCTGTGATATCACTTCTTATACACTATAACATTCTACAATTCTGTGATAGCACTTCTTATACACTATATCATTCTACAGTTCTGTGATATCACTTCTTATACACTATAACATTCAACAGTTCTGTGATATCACTTCTTATACACTATAACATTCTACAGTTCTGATATCACTTCTTATACACTATAACATTATACAGTTCTGATATCACTTCTTATACACTATAACATTCTACAGTTCTGTGATATCACTTCTTATACACTATAACATTCTACAGTTCTGTGATATCACTTCTTATACACTATAACGTTCTACAGTTCTGATATCACTTCTTATACACTATAAAATTCTACAATTCTGTGATATCACTTCTTATACACCATAATATTCTACAGTTCTGATATATCACTTCTTATACACTATAATATTCTACAGTTCTGATATCACTTCTTATACACTATAACATTCTACAGTTCTGATATCACTTCTTATACACTATAACATTCTACAGTTCTGAGATATCACTCCTTATACACTATAACATTCTGCAGTTCTGATATCACTTCTTATACACTATAACATTCTACAGTTCTGATATCACTTCTTATACACTATAACATTCTACAGTTCTGTGATATCACTTCTTATACACTATAACATTCTACAGTTCTGATATCACTTCTTATACACTATAAAATTCTACAATTCTGTGATATCACTTCTTATACACTATAACATTCTACAGTTCTGTGATACATCACTTCTTATACACTATAACATTCTACAGTTCTGTGATATCACTTCTTATACACTATAACATTCTACAATTCTGTGATAGCACTTCTTATACACTATATCATTCTACAGTTCTGTGATATCACTTCTTATACACTATAACATTCTACAGTTCTGTGATATCACTTCTTATACACTATAACATTCTACAGTTCTGATATCACTTCTTATACACTATAACATTATACAGTTCTGATATCACTTCTTATACACTATAACATTCTACAGTTCTGAGATATCACTTCTTATACACTATAACATTCTACAGTTCTGTGATATCACTTCTTATACACTATAACATTCTACAGTTCTGATATAACTTCTTATACACTATAACATTCTACAGTTCTGTGATATCACTTCTTATACACTATAAAATTCTACAATTCTGTGATATCACGTCTTATACACTATAACATCCTACAGTTCTGAGATATCACTTCTTATACACTATAACATTCTACAGTTCTGTGATATATCACTTCTTATACACTATAACATTCTACAGTTCTGTGATATCACTTCTTATACACTATAACATTCTACAATTCTGTGATAGCACTTCTTATACACTATATCATTCTACAGTTCTGTGATATCACTTCTTATACACTATAACATTCAACAGTTCTGTGATATCACTTCTTATACACTATAACATTCTACAGTTCTGATATCACTTCTTATACACTATAACATTATACAGTTCTGATATCACTTCTTATACACTATAACATTCTACAGTTCTGTGATATCACTTCTTATACACTATAACATTCTACAGTTCTGTGATATCACTTCTTATACACTATAACGTTCTACAGTTCTGATATCACTTCTTATACACTATAAAATTCTACAATTCTGTGATATCACTTCTTATACACCATAATATTCTACAGTTCTGATATATCACTTCTTATACACTATAATATTCTACAGTTCTGATATCACTTCTTATACACTATAACATTCTACAGTTCTGATATCACTTCTTATACACTATAACATTCTACAGTTCTGAGATATCACTCCTTATACACTATAACATTCTGCAGTTCTGATATCACTTCTTATACACTATAACATTCTACAGTTCTGATATCACTTCTTATACACTATAACATTCTACAGTTCTGTGATATCACTTCTTATACACTATAACATTCTACAGTTCTGATATCACTTCTTATACACTATAAAATTCTACAATTCTGTGATATCACTTCTTATACACTATAATATTCTACAGTTCTGATATATCACTTCTTATACACTATAATATTCTACAGTTCTGATATCACTTCTTATACACTATAACATTCTACAGTTCTGATATCACTTCTTATACACTATAACATTCTACAGTTCTGTGATATCACTTCTTATACACTATAACATTCTACAGTTCTGATATCACTTCTTATACACTATAAAATTCTACAATTCTGTGATATCACTTCTTATACACTATAATATTCTACAGTTCTGATATATCACTTCTTATACACTATAATATTCTACAGTTCTGATATCACTTCTTATACTCTATAACATTCTACAGTTCTGATATCACTTCTTATACACTATATCATTCTACAGTTCTGATATATCACTTCTTATACACTATAATATTCTACAGTTCTGTGATATCACTTCTTATACACTATAACATTCTACAGTTCTGATATCACTTCTTATACACTATAACATTCTACAGTTCTGTGATATCACTTCTTATACACTATAACATTCTACAGTTCTGATATAACTTCTTATACACTATAACATTCTACAGTTCTGTGAAATCACTTCTTATACACTATAAAATTCTACAATTCTGTGATATCACGTCTTATACACTATAACATCCTACAGTTCTGAGATATCACTTCTTATACACTATAACATTCTACAGTTCTGTGATATATCACTTCTTATACACTATAACATTCTACAGTTCTGTGATATCACTTCTTATACACTATAACATTCTACAATTCTGTGATAGCACTTCTTATACACTATATCATTCTACAGTTCTGTGATATCACTTCTTATACACTATAACATTCAACAGTTCTGTGATATCACTTCTTATACACTATAACATTCTACAGTTCTGATATCACTTCTTATACACTATAACATTATACAGTTCTGATATCACTTCTTATACACTATAACATTCTACAGTTCTGTGATATCACTTCTTATACACTATAACATTCTACAGTTCTGTGATATCACTTCTTATACACTATAACGTTCTACAGTTCTGATATCACTTCTTATACACTATAAAATTCTACAATTCTGTGATATCACTTCTTATACACCATAATATTCTACAGTTCTGATATATCACTTCTTATACACTATAATATTCTACAGTTCTGATATCACTTCTTATACACTATAACATTCTACAGTTCTGATATCACTTCTTATACACTATAACATTCTACAGTTCTGAGATATCACTCCTTATACACTATAACATTCTGCAGTTCTGATATCACTTCTTATACACTATAACATTCTACAGTTCTGATATCACTTCTTATACACTATAACATTCTACAGTTCTGTGATATCACTTCTTATACACTATAACATTCTACAGTTCTGATATCACTTCTTATACACTATAAAATTCTACAATTCTGTGATATCACTTCTTATACACTATAACATTCTACAGTTCTGTGATACATCACTTCTTATACACTATAACATTCTACAGTTCTGTGATATCACTTCTTATACACTATAACATTCTACAATTCTGTGATAGCACTTCTTATACACTATATCATTCTACAGTTCTGTGATATCACTTCTTATACACTATAACATTCTACAGTTCTGTGATATCACTTCTTATACACTATAACATTCTACAGTTCTGATATCACTTCTTATACACTATAACATTATACAGTTCTGATATCACTTCTTATACACTATAACATTCTACAGTTCTGAGATATCACTTCTTATACACTATAACATTCTACAGTTCTGTGATATCACTTCTTATACACTATAACATTCTACAGTTCTGATATAACTTCTTATACACTATAACATTCTACAGTTCTGTGATATCACTTCTTATACACTATAAAATTCTACAATTCTGTGATATCACGTCTTATACACTATAACATCCTACAGTTCTGAGATATCACTTCTTATACACTATAACATTCTACAGTTCTGTGATATATCACTTCTTATACACTATAACATTCTACAGTTCTGTGATATCACTTCTTATACACTATAACATTCTACAATTCTGTGATAGCACTTCTTATACACTATATCATTCTACAGTTCTGTGATATCACTTCTTATACACTATAACATTCAACAGTTCTGTGATATCACTTCTTATACACTATAACATTCTACAGTTCTGATATCACTTCTTATACACTATAACATTATACAGTTCTGATATCACTTCTTATACACTATAACATTCTACAGTTCTGTGATATCACTTCTTATACACTATAACATTCTACAGTTCTGTGATATCACTTCTTATACACTATAACGTTCTACAGTTCTGATATCACTTCTTATACACTATAAAATTCTACAATTCTGTGATATCACTTCTTATACACCATAATATTCTACAGTTCTGATATATCACTTCTTATACACTATAATATTCTACAGTTCTGATATCACTTCTTATACACTATAACATTCTACAGTTCTGATATCACTTCTTATACACTATAACATTCTACAGTTCTGAGATATCACTCCTTATACACTATAACATTCTGCAGTTCTGATATCACTTCTTATACACTATAACATTCTACAGTTCTGATATCACTTCTTATACACTATAACATTCTACAGTTCTGTGATATCACTTCTTATACACTATAACATTCTACAGTTCTGATATCACTTCTTATACACTATAAAATTCTACAATTCTGTGATATCACTTCTTATACACTATAATATTCTACAGTTCTGATATATCACTTCTTATACACTATAATATTCTACAGTTCTGATATCACTTCTTATACACTATAACATTCTACAGTTCTGATATCACTTCTTATACACTATATCATTCTACAGTTCTGAGATATCACTCCTTATACACCATAACATTCTACAGTTCTGTGATATCACTTCTTATACACTATAACATTCTACAGTTCTGATATATCACTTCTTATACACTACAACATTCTACAGTTCTGATATATTACTTCTTATACACTATAATATTCTACAGTTCTGATATCACTTCTTATACACTATAACATTCTACAGTTCTGATATCACTTCTTATACACTATAACATTCTACAGTTCTGAGATATCACTCCTTATACACTATAACATTCTACAGTTCTGTGATATCACTTCTTATACACTATAACATTCTACAGTTCTGTGATATCACTTCTTATACACTATAACATTCTACAGTTCTGATATCATTTCTTATACACTATAAAATTCTACAATTCTGTGATATCACTTCTTATACACTATAATATTCTACAGTTCTCATATATCACTTCTTATACACTATAACATTCTACAGATCTGATATATCACTTCTTATACACTATAAAATTCTACAATTCTGTGATATCACTTCTTATACACTATAACATCCTACAGTTCTGAGATATCACTTCTTATACACTATAACATTCTACAGTTCTGTGATATCACTTCTTATACACTATAACATTCTACAGTTCTGATATCACTTCTTATACACTATAAAATTCTACAATTCTGTGATATCACTTCTTATACACTATAATATTCTACAGTTCTCATATATCACTTCTTATACACTATAACATTCTACAGATCTGATATATCACTTCTTATACACTATAAAATTCTACAATTCTGTGATATCACGTCTTATACACTATAACATCCTACAGTTCTGAGATATCACTTCTTATACACTATAACATTCTACAGTTCTGTGATATATCACTTCTTATACACTATAACATTCTACAGTTCTGTGATATCACTTCTTATACACTATAACATTCTACAATTCTGTGATAGCACTTCTTATACACTATATCATTCTACAGTTCTGTGATATCACTTCTTATACACTATAACATTCTACAGTTCTGATATCACTTCTTATACACTATAACATTATACAGTTCTGATATCACTTCTTATACACTATAACATTCTACAGTTCTGTGATATCACTTCTTATACACTATAATATTCTACAGTTCTGATATATCACTTCTTATACACTATAATATTCTACAGTTCTGATATCACTTCTTATACACTATAACATTCTACAGTTCTGATATCACTTCTTATACACTATATCATTCTACAGTTCTGAGATATCACTCCTTATACACCATAACATTCTACAGTTCTGTGATATCACTTCTTATACACTATAACATTCTACAGTTCTGTGATATCACTTCTTATACACTATAACATTCTACAGTTCTGATATATCACTTCTTATACACTACAACATTCTACAGTTCTGATATATTACTTCTTATACACTATAATATTCTACAGTTCTGATATCACTTCTTATACACTATAACATTCTACAGTTCTGATATCACTTCTTATACACTATAACATTCTACAGTTCTGAGATATCACTACTTATACACTATAACATTCTACAGTTCTGTGATATCACTTCTTATACACTATAACATTCTACAGTTCTGTGATATCACTTCTTATACACTATAACATTCTACAGTTCTGATATCATTTCTTATACACTATAAAATTCTACAATTCTGTGATATCACTTCTTAGACACTATAATATTCTACAGTTCTCATATATCACTTCTTATACACTATAACATTCTACAGATCTGATATATCACTTCTTATACACTATAAAATTCTACGATTCTGTGATATCACTTCTTATACACTATAACATCCTACAGTTCTGAGATATCACTTCTTATACACTATAACATTCTACAGTTCTGTGATATCACTTCTTATACTCTATAACATTCTACAGTTCTGTGATATCACTTCTTATACACTATAACATTCTACAGTTCTGATATCACTTCTTATACACTATAAAATTCTACAATTCTGTGATATCACTTCTTATACACTATAATATTCTACAGTTCTCATATATCACTTCTTATACACTATAACATTCTACAGATCTGATATATCACTTCTTATACACTATAAAATTCTACAATTCTGTGATATCACGTCTTATACACTATAACATCCTACAGTTCTGAGATATCACTTCTTATACACTATAACATTCTACAGTTCTGTGATATCACTTCTTATACACTATAACATTCTACAGTTCTGTGATATCACTTCTTATACACTATAACATTCTACAGTTCTGATATCACTTCTTATACACTATAAAATTCTACAATTCTGTGATATCACTTCTTATACACTATAATATTCTACAGTTCTCATATATCACTTCTTATACACTATAACATTCTACAGATCTGATATATCACTTCTTATACACTATAAAATTCTACAATTCTGTGATATCACTTCTTATACACTATAACATCCTACAGTTCTGATATCACTTCTTATACACTATAACATTCTACAGTTCTGATATATCACTTCTTATACACTACAACATTCTACAGTTCTGATATATTACTTCTTATACACTATAATATTCTACAGTTCTGATATCACTTCTTATACACTATAACATTCTACAGTTCTGAGATATCACTCCTTATACACTATAACATTCTACAGTTCTGTGATATCACTTCTTATACACTATAACATTCTACAGTTCTGTGATGTCACTTCTTATACACTATAACATTCTACAGTTCTGATATCACTTCTTATACACTATAAAATTCTACAATTCTGTGATATCACTTCTTATACACTATAATATTCTACAGTTCTCATATATCACTTCTTATACACTATAACATTCTACAGATCTGATATATCACTTCTTATACACTATAAAATTCTACAATTCTGTGATATCACTTCTTATACACTATAACATCCTACAGTTCTGAGATATCACTTCTTATACAATATAACATTCTACAGTTCTGTGATATCACTTCTTATACACTATAACATTCTACAGTTCTGTGATATCACTTCTTATACACTATAACATTCTACAGTTCTGATATCACTTCTTATACACTATAAAATTCTACAATTCTGTGATATCACTTCTTATACACTATAATATTCTACAGTTCTCATATATCACTTCTTATACACTATAACATTCTACAGATCTGATATATCACTTCTTATACACTATAAAATTCTACAATTCTGTGATATCACTTCTTATACACTATAACATCCTACAGTTCTGAGATATCACTTCTTATACACTATAACATTCTACAGTTCTGTGATATCACTTCTTATACACTATCACATTCTACAGTTCTGTGATATCACTTCTTATACACTATAACATTCTACAGTTCTGATATCACTTCTTATACACTATAAAATTCTACAATTCTGTGATATCACTTCTTATACACTATAATATTCTACAGTTCTGATATATCACTTCTTATACACTATAACATTCTACAGTTCTGATATCACTTCTTATACACTATAATATTCTACAGTTCTCATATATCACTTCTTATACACTATAACATTCTACAGATCTGATATATCACTTCTTATACACTATAACATTCTACAGTTCTGATATCACTTCTTATACACTATAACATGATACAGTTCTGTGATATCACTTCTTATACACTATAACATTCTACAATTCTGTGATATCACTTCTTATACACTATAACATTCTACAGTTCTGTGATATCACTTCTTATACACTGTAACATGATACAGTTCTGTGATATCACTTCTTATACACTATCACATTCTACAGTTCTGTGATATCACTTCTTATACACTATAACATTCTACAGTTCTGTGATATCACTTCTTATACACTATAACATCCTACAGTTCTGATATCACTTCTTATACACTATAACATTCTACAGTTCTGATATCACTTCTTATACACTATAACATTCTACAGTTCTGTGATATCACTTCTTATACACTATAACATTCTACAGTTCTGATATCACTTCTTATACACTATATCATTCTACAGTTCTGAGATATCACTTCTTATACACTATAACATTCTACAGTTCTGATATCACTTCTTATACACTATAACATTCTACAGTTCTGTGATATCACTTCTTATACACTATAACATTCTACAGTTCTGTGATATCACTTCTTATACACTATAACATTCTACAGTTCTGATACTTCTTATACACTATAACATGATACAGTTCTGTGATATCACTTCTTATACACTATAACATTCTACAGTTCTGATATCACTTCTTATACACTATAAAATTCTACAATTCTGTGATATCACTTCTTATACACTATAACATTCTACAGTTCTGTGATATCACATCTTATACACTATAACATTCTACAGTTCTGATATATCACTTCTTATACACTATAACATTCTACAGTTCTGATATATCACTTCTTATACACTATAATATCCTACAGTTCTGATATCACTTCTTATACACTATAACATTCTACAGTTCTGATATCACTTCTTATACACTATAACATGATACAGTTCTGTGATATCACTTCTTATACACTATAACATCCTACAGTTCTGATATCACTTCTTATACACTATAACATTCTACAGTACTGAGATATCACTTCTTATACACTATAACATTCTACAGTTCTGATATCACTTCTTATGCACTATAACATTCTACAGTTCTGTGATATCACTTCTTATACACTATAATATTCTACAGTTCTGTGATATCACTTCTTATACACTATAACATTCTACAGTTCTGATATCACTTCTTATACACTATAACATTCTACAGTTCTGTGATATCACTTCTTATACAGTATAACATTCTACAGTTCTGTGATATCACTTCTTATACACTATAATATTCTACAGTTCTGATATATCACTTCTTATACACTATAACATGATACAGTTCTGTGATATCATTTCTTATACACTATAACATTCTACAGTTCTGTGATATCACTTCTTATACAGTATAACATTCTACAGTTCTGTGATATCACTTCTTATACACTATAACATTCTACAGTTCTGTGATATCACTTCTTATACACTATAATATTCTACAGTTCTGTGATATCACTTCTTATACACTATAACATTATACAGTTCTGTGATATCACTTCTTATACACTATAATATTCTACAGTTCTGTGATATCACTTCTTATACACTATAACATTATACAGTTCTGTGATATCACTTCTTATACACTATAACATTCTACAGTTCTGAGATATCACTTCTTATACACTACAACATTCTACAGTTCTGATATCACTTCTTATACACTATAACATTCTACAGTTCTGTGATATCACTTCTTATACACTATAACATTCTACAGTTCTGTGATATCACTTCTTATACACTATAACGTTCTACAGTTCTGATATCACTTCTTATACACTATAAAATTCTACAATTCTGTGATATCACTTCTTATACACCATAATATTCTACAGTTCTGATATATCACTTCTTATACACTATAATATTCTACAGTTCTGATATCACTTCTTATACACTATAACATTCTACAGTTCTGATATCACTTCTTATACACTATAACATTCTACAGTTCTGAGATATCACTCCTTATACACTATAACATTCTACAGTACTGATATCACTTCTTATACACTATAACATTCTACAGTTCTGATATCACTTCTTATACACTATAACATTCTACAGTTCTGTGATATCACTTCTTATACACTATAACATTCTACAGTTCTGATATCACTTCTTATACACTATAAAATTCTACAATTCTGTGATATCACTTCTTATACACTATAATATTCTACAGTTCTGATATATCACTTCTTATACACTATAATATTCTACAGTTCTGATATCACTTCTTATACACTATAACATTCTACAGTTCTGATATCACTTCTTATACACTATATCATTCTACAGTTCTGAGATATCACTCCTTATACACCATAACATTCTACAGTTCTGTGATATCACTTCTTATACACTATAACATTCTACAGTTCTGTGATATCACTTCTTATACACTATAACATTCTACAGTTCTGATATATCACTTCTTATACACTACAACATTCTACAGTTCTGATATATTACTTCTTATACACTATAATATTCTACAGTTCTGATATCACTTCTTATACACTATAACATTCTACAGTTCTGATATCACTTCTTATACACTATAACATTCTACAGTTCTGAGATATCACTCCTTATACACTATAACATTCTACAGTTCTGTGATATCACTTCTTATACACTATAACATTCTACAGTTCTGTGATATCACTTCTTATACACTATAACATTCTACAGTTCTGATATCATTTCTTATACACTATAAAATTCTACAATTCTGTGATATCACTTCTTATACACTATAATATTCTACAGTTCTCATATATCACTTCTTATACACTATAACATTCTACAGATCTGATATATCACTTCTTATACACTATAAAATTCTACAATTCTGTGATATCACTTCTTATACACTATAAAATCCTACAGTTCTGAGATATCACTTCTTATACACTATAACATTCTACAGTTCTGTGATATCACTTCTTATACACTATAACATTCTACAGTTCTGTGATATCACTTCTTATACACTATAACATTCTACAGTTCTGATATCACTTCTTATACACTATAAAATTCTACAATTCTGTGATATCACTTCTTATACACTATAATATTCTACAGTTCTCATATATCACTTCTTATACACTATAACATTCTACAGATCTGATATATCACTTCTTATACACTATAAAATTCTACAATTCTGTGATATCACGTCTTATACACTATAACATCCTACAGTTCTGAGATATCACTTCTTATACACTATAACATTCTACAGTTCTGTGATATATCACTTCTTATACACTATAACATTCTACAGTTCTGTGATATCACTTCTTATACACTATAACATTCTACAATTCTGTGATAGCACTTCTTATACACTATATCATTCTACAGTTCTGTGATATCACTTCTTATACACTATAACATTCAACAGTTCTGTGATATCACTTCTTATACACTATAACATTCTACAGTTCTGATATCACTTCTTATACACTATAACATTATACAGTTCTGATATCACTTCTTATACACTATAACATTCTACAGTTCTGTGATATCACTTCTTATACACTATAATATTCTACAGTTCTGATATATCACTTCTTATACACTATAATATTCTACAGTTCTGATATCACTTCTTATACACTATAACATTCTACAGTTCTGATATCACTTCTTATACACTATATCATTCTACAGTTCTGAGATATCACTCCTTATACACCATAACATTCTACAGTTCTGTGATATCACTTCTTATACACTATAACATTCTACAGTTCTGTGATATCACTTCTTATACACTATAACATTCTACAGTTCTGATATATCACTTCTTATACACTACAACATTCTACAGTTCTGATATATTACTTCTTATACACTATAATATTCTACAGTTCTGATATCACTTCTTATACACTATAACATTCTACAGTTCTGATATCACTTCTTATACACTATAACATTCTACAGTTCTGAGATATCACTACTTATACACTATAACATTCTACAGTTCTGTGATATCACTTCTTATACACTATAACATTCTACAGTTCTGTGATATCACTTCTTATACACTATAACATTCTACAGTTCTGATATCATTTCTTATACACTATAAAATTCTACAATTCTGTGATATCACTTCTTATACACTATAATATTCTACAGTTCTCATATATCACTTCTTATACACTATAACATTCTACAGATCTGATATATCACTTCTTATACACTATAAAATTCTACAATTCTGTGATATCACTTCTTATACACTATAACATCCTACAGTTCTGAGATATCACTTCTTATACACTATAACATTCTACAGTTCTGTGATATCACTTCTTATACTCTATAACATTCTACAGTTCTGTGATATCACTTCTTATACACTATAACATTCTACAGTTCTGATATCACTTCTTATACACTATAAAATTCTACAATTCTGTGATATCACTTCTTATACACTATAATATTCTACAGTTCTCATATATCACTTCTTATACACTATAACATTCTACAGATCTGATATATCACTTCTTATACACTATAAAATTCTACAATTCTGTGATATCACGTCTTATACACTATAACATCCTACAGTTCTGAGATATCACTTCTTATACACTATAACATTCTACAGTTCTGTGATATCACTTCTTATACACTATAACATTCTACAGTTCTGTGATATCACTTCTTATACACTATAACATTCTACAGTTCTGATATCACTTCTTATACACTATAAAATTCTACAATTCTGTGATATCACTTCTTATACACTATAATATTCTACAGTTCTCATATATCACTTCTTATACACTATAACATTCTACAGATCTGATATATCACTTCTTATACACTATAAAATTCTACAATTCTGTGATATCACTTCTTATACACTATAACATCCTACAGTTCTGATATCACTTCTTATACACTATAACATTCTACAGTTCTGATATATCACTTCTTATACACTACAACATTCTACAGTTCTGATATATTACTTCTTATACACTATAATATTCTACAGTTCTGATATCACTTCTTATACACTATAACATTCTACAGTTCTGATATCACTTCTTATACACTATAACATTCTACAGTTCTGAGATATCACTCCTTATACACTATAACATTCTACAGTTCTGTGATATCACTTCTTATACACTATAACATTCTACAGTTCTGTGATGTCACTTCTTATACACTATAACATTCTACAGTTCTGATATCACTTCTTATACACTATAAAATTCTACAATTCTGTGATATCACTTCTTATACACTATAATATTCTACAGTTCTCATATATCACTTCTTATACACTATAACATTCTACAGATCTGATATATCACTTCTTATACACTATAAAATTCTACAATTCTGTGATATCACTTCTTATACACTATAACATCCTACAGTTCTGAGATATCACTTCTTATACACTATAACATTCTACAGTTCTGTGATATCACTTCTTATACACTATAACATTCTACAGTTCTGTGATATCACTTCTTATACACTATAACATTCTACAGTTCTGATATCACTTCTTATACACTATAAAATTCTACAATTCTGTGATATCACTTCTTATACACTATAATATTCTACAGTTCTCATATATCACTTCTTATACACTATAACATTCTACAGATCTGATATATCACTTCTTATACACTATAAAATTCTACAATTCTGTGATATCACTTCTTATACACTATAACATCCTACAGTTCTGAGATATCACTTCTTATACACTATAACATTCTACAGTTCTGTGATATCACTTCTTATACACTATCACATTCTACAGTTCTGTGATATCACTTCTTATACACTATAACATTCTACAGTTCTGATATCACTTCTTATACACTATAAAATTCTACAATTCTGTGATATCACTTCTTATACACTATAATATTCTACAGTTCTGATATATCACTTCTTATACACTATAACATTCTACAGTTCTGATATCACTTCTTATACACTATAATATTCTACAGTTCTCATATATCACTTCTTATACACTATAACATTCTACAGATCTGATATATCACTTCTTATACACTATAACATTCTACAGTTCTGATATCACTTCTTATACACTATAACATGATACAGTTCTGTGATATCACTTCTTATACACTATAACATTCTACAATTCTGTGATATCACTTCTTATACACTATAACATTCTACAGTTCTGTGATATCACTTCTTATACACTGTAACATGATACAGTTCTGTGATATCACTTCTTATACACTATCACATTCTACAGTTCTGTGATAACACTTCTTATACACTATAACATTCTACAGTTCTGTGATATCACTTCTTATACACTATAACATCCTACAGTTCTGATATCACTTCTTATACACTATAACATTCTACAGTTCTGATATCACTTCTTATACACTATAACATTCTACAGTTCTGTGATATCACTTCTTATACACTATAACATTCTACAGTTCTGTGATATCACTTCTTATACACTATAACATCCTACAGTTCTGATATCACTTCTTATACACTATAACATTCTACAGTTCTGATATCACTTCTTATACACTATAACATTCTACAGTTCTGTGATACATCACTTCTTATACACTATAACATTCTACAGTTCTGTGATATCACTTCTTATACACTATAACATTCTACAATTCTGTGATAGCACTTCTTATACACTATATCATTCTACAGTTCTGTGATATCACTTCTTATACACTATAACATTCTACAGTTCTGTGATATCACTTCTTATACACTATAACATTCTACAGTTCTGATATCACTTCTTATACACTATAACATTATACAGTTCTGATATCACTTCTTATACACTATAACATTCTACAGTTCTGAGATATCACTTCTTATACACTATAACATTCTACAGTTCTGTGATATCACTTCTTATACACTATAACATTCTACAGTTCTGATATCACTTCTTATACACTATAACATTCTACAGTTCTGTGATATCACTTCTTATACACTATAACATTCTACAGTTCTGTGATATCACTTCTTATACACTAGAACATTCTACAGTTCTGATATATCACTTCTTATACACTATAACATTCTACAGTTCTGATATCACTTCTTATACACTATAACATTCTACAGTTCTGATATATCACTTCTTATACACTATAATATTCTACAGTTCTCATATATCACTTCTTATACACTATAACATTATACAGTTCTGATATCACTTCTTATACACTATAACATTCTACAGTTCTGTGATATCACTTCTTATACACTATAACATTCTACAGTTCTGATATATCACTTCTTATACACTATAACATTCTACAGTTCTGTGATATCACTTCTTATACACTATAACATCCTACAGTTCTGATATCACTTCTTATACACTATAACATCTACAGTTCTGATATCACTTCTTATACACTATAACATTCTACAGTCCTGTTATATCACTTCTTATACACTATAACATTCTACAGTTCTGATATCACTTCTTATACACTATAATATTCTACAGTTCTGTGATATCACTTCTTATACACTATAATATTCTACAGTTCTGATATATCACTTCTTATACACTATAACATGATACAGTTCTGTGATATCACTTCTTATACACTATAATATTCTACAGTTCTGATATCACTTCTTATACACTATAACATTCTACAGTTCTGTGATATCACTTCTTATACACTATAACATTGTACAGTTCTGTGATATCACTTCTTATACACTATAACATTCTACAGTTCTGTGATATCACTTCTTATACACTATAACATTCTACAGTTCTGTGATATCACTTCTTATACACTATAACATTCTACAGTTCTGATATCACTTCTTATACACTATAAAATTCTACAATTCTGTGATATCACTTCTTATACACTATAATATTCTACAGTTCTCATATATCACTTCTTATACACTATAACATTCTACAGATCTGATATATCACTTCTTATACACTATAAAATTCTACAATTCTGTGATATCACTTCTTATACACTATAACATCCTACAGTTCTGAGATATCACTTCTTATACACTATAACATTCTACAGTTCTGTGATATCACTTCTTATACACTATCACATTCTACAGTTCTGTGATATCACTTCTTATACACTATAACATTCTACAGTTCTGATATCACTTCTTATACACTATAAAATTCTACAATTCTGTGATATCACTTCTTATACACTATAATATTCTACAGTTCTGATATATCACTTCTTATACACTATAACATTCTACAGTTCTGATATCACTTCTTATACACTATAATATTCTACAGTTCTCATATATCACTTCTTATACACTATAACATTCTAGAGATCTGATATATCACTTCTTATACACTATAACATTCTACAGTTCTGATATCACTTCTTATACACTATAACATGATACAGTTCTGTGATATCACTTCTTATACACTATAACATTCTACAATTCTGTGATATCACTTCTTATACACTATAACATTCTACAGTTCTGTGATATCACTTCTTATACACTGTAACATGATACAGTTCTGTGATATCACTTCTTATACACTATCACATTCTACAGTTCTGTGATATCACTTCTTATACACTATAACATTCTACAGTTCTGTGATATCACTTCTTATACACTATAACATCCTACAGTTCTGATATCACTTCTTATACACTATAACATTCTACAGTTCTGATATCACTTCTTATACACTATAACATTCTACAGTTCTGTGATATCACTTCTTATACACTATAACATTCTACAGTTCTGTGATATCACTTCTTATACACTATAACATCCTACAGTTCTGATATCACTTCTTATACACTATAACATTCTACAGTTCTGATATCACTTCTTATACACTATAACATTCTACAGTTCTGTGATACATCACTTCTTATACACTATAACATTCTACAGTTCTGTGATATCACTTCTTATACACTATAACATTCTACAATTCTGTGATAGCACTTCTTATACACTATATCATTCTACAGTTCTGTGATATCACTTCTTATACACTATAACATTCTACAGTTCTGTGATATCACTTCTTATACACTATAACATTCTACAGTTCTGATATCACTTCTTATACACTATAACATTATACAGTTCTGATATCACTTCTTATACACTATAACATTCTACAGTTCTGAGATATCACTTCTTATACACTATAACATTCTACAGTTCTGTGATATCACTTCTTATACACTATAACATTTTACAGTTCTGATATCACTTCTTATACACTATAACATTCTACAGTTCTGTGATATCACTTCTTATACACTATAAAATTCTACAATTCTGTGATATCACGTCTTATACACTATAACATCCTACAGTTCTGAGATATCACTTCTTATACACTATAACATTCTACAGTTCTGTGATATATCACTTCTTATACACTATAACATTCTACAGTTCTGTGATATCACTTCTTATACACTATAACATTCTACAATTCTGTGATAGCACTTCTTATACACTATCTCATTCTACAGTTCTGTGATATCACTTCTTATACACTATAACATTCAACAGTTCTGTGATATCACTTCTTATACACTATAACATTCTACAGTTCTGATATCACTTCTTATACACTATAACATTATACAGTTCTGATATCACTTCTTATACACTATAACATTCTACAGTTCTGTGATATCACTTCTTATACACTATAACATTCTACAGTTCTGTGATATCACTTCTTATACACTATAACGTTCTACAGTTCTGATATCACTTCTTATACACTATAAAATTCTACAATTCTGTGATATCACTTCTTATACACCATAATATTCTACAGTTCTGATATATCACTTCTTATACACTATAATATTCTACAGTTCTGATATCACTTCTTATACACTATAACATTCTACAGTTCTGATATCACTTCTTATACACTATAACATTCTACAGTTCTGAGATATCACTCCTTATACACTATAACATTCTACAGTTCTGATATCACTTCTTATACACTATAACATTCTACAGTTCTGATATCACTTCTTATACACTATAACATTCTACAGTTCTGTGATATCACTTCTTATACACTATAACATTCTACAGTTCTGATATCACTTCTTATACACTATAAAATTCTACAATTCTGTGATATCACTTCTTATACACTATAATATTCTACAGTTCTGATATATCACTTCTTATACACTATAATATTCTACAGTTCTGATATCACTTCTTATACACTATAACATTCTACAGTTCTGATATCACTTCTTATACACTATATCATTCTACAGTTCTGAGATATCACTCCTTATACACCATAACATTCTACAGTTCTGTGATATCACTTCTTATACACTATAACATTCTACAGTTCTGTGATATCACTTCTTATACACTATAACATTCTACAGTTCTGATATATCACTTCTTATACACTACAACATTCTACAGTTCTGATATATTACTTCTTATACACTATAATATTCTACAGTTCTGATATCACTTCTTATACACTATAACATTCTACAGTTCTGATATCACTTCTTATACACTATAACATTCTACAGTTCTGAGATATCACTCCTTATACACTATAACATTCTACAGTTCTGTGATATCACTTCTTATACACTATAACATTCTACAGTTCTGTGATATCACTTCTTATACACTATAACATTCTACAGTTCTGATATCATTTCTTATACACTATAAAATTCTACAATTCTGTGATATCACTTCTTATACACTATAATATTCTACAGTTCTCATATATCACTTCTTATACACTATAACATTCTACAGATCTGATATATCACTTCTTATACACTATAAAATTCTACAATTCTGTGATATCACTTCTTATACACTATAACATCCTACAGTTCTGAGATATCACTTCTTATACACTATAACATTCTACAGTTCTGTGATATCACTTCTTATACACTATAACATTCTACAGTTCTGTGATATCACTTCTTATACACTATAACATTCTACAGTTCTGATATCACTTCTTATACACTATAAAATTCTACAATTCTGTGATATCACTTCTTATACACTATAATATTCTACAGTTCTCATATATCACTTCTTATACACTATAACATTCTACAGATCTGATATATCACTTCTTATACACTATAAAATTCTACAATTCTGTGATATCACGTCTTATACACTATAACATCCTACAGTTCTGAGATATCACTTCTTATACACTATAACATTCTACAGTTCTGTGATATATCACTTCTTATACACTATAACATTCTACAGTTCTGTGATATCACTTCTTATACACTATAACATTCTACAATTCTGTGATAGCACTTCTTATACACTATATCATTCTACAGTTCTGTGATATCACTTCTTATACACTATAACATTCAACAGTTCTGTGATATCACTTCTTATACACTATAACATTCTACAGTTCTGATATCACTTCTTATACACTATAACATTATACAGTTCTGATATCACTTCTTATACACTATAACATTCTACAGTTCTGTGATATCACTTCTTATACACTATAATATTCTACAGTTCTGATATATCACTTCTTATACACTATAATATTCTACAGTTCTGATATCACTTCTTATACACTATAACATTCTACAGTTCTGATATCACTTCTTATACACTATATCATTCTACAGTTCTGAGATATCACTCCTTATACACCATAACATTCTACAGTTCTGTGATATCACTTCTTATACACTATAACATTCTACAGTTCTGTGATATCACTTCTTATACACTATAACATTCTACAGTTCTGATATATCACTTCTTATACACTACAACATTCTACAGTTCTGATATATTACTTCTTATACACTATAATATTCTACAGTTCTGATATCACTTCTTATACACTATAACATTCTACAGTTCTGATATCACTTCTTATACACTATAACATTCTACAGTTCTGAGATATCACTACTTATACACTATAACATTCTACAGTTCTGTGATATCACTTCTTATACACTATAACATTCTACAGTTCTGTGATATCACTTCTTATACACTATAACATTCTACAGTTCTGATATCATTTCTTATACACTATAAAATTCTACAATTCTGTGATATCACTTCTTATACACTATAATATTCTACAGTTCTCATATATCACTTCTTATACACTATAACATTCTACAGATCTGATATATCACTTCTTATACACTATAAAATTCTACAATTCTGTGATATCACTTCTTATACACTATAACATCCTACAGTTCTGAGATATCACTTCTTATACACTATAACATTCTACAGTTCTGTGATATCACTTCTTATACTCTATAACATTCTACAGTTCTGTGATATCACTTCTTATACACTATAACATTCTACAGTTCTGATATCACTTCTTATACACTATAAAATTCTACAATTCTGTGATATCACTTCTTATACACTATAATATTCTACAGTTCTCATATATCACTTCTTATACACTATAACATTCTACAGATCTGATATATCACTTCTTATACACTATAAAATTCTACAATTCTGTGATATCACTTCTTATACACTATAATATTCTACAGTTCTCATATATCACTTCTTATACACTATAACATTCTACAGATCTGATATATCACTTCTTATACACTATAAAATTCTACAATTCTGTGATATCACTTCTTATACACTATAACATCCTACAGTTCTGATATCACTTCTTATACACTATAACATTCTACAGTTCTGATATATCACTTCTTATACACTACAACATTCTACAGTTCTGATATATTACTTCTTATACACTATAATATTCTACAGTTCTGATATCACTTCTTATACACTATAACATTCTACAGTTCTGATATCACTTCTTATACACTATAACATTCTACAGTTCTGAGATATCACTCCTTATACACTATAACATTCTACAGTTCTGTGATATCACTTCTTATACACTATAACATTCTACAGTTCTGTGATGTCACTTCTTATACACTATAACATTCTACAGTTCTGATATCACTTCTTATACACTATAAAATTCTACAATTCTGTGATATCACTTCTTATACACTATAACATCCTACAGTTCTGAGATATCACTTCTTATACACTATAACATTCTACAGTTCTGTGATATCACTTCTTATACACTATAACATTCTACAGTTCTGTGATATCACTTCTTATACACTATAACATTCTACAGTTCTGATATCACTTCTTATACACTATAAAATTCTACAATTCTGTGATATCACTTCTTATACACTATAATATTCTACAGTTCTCATATATCACTTCTTATACACTATAACATTCTACAGATCTGATATATCACTTCTTATACACTATAAAATTCTACAATTCTGTGATATCACTTCTTATACACTATAACATCCTACAGTTCTGAGATATCACTTCTTATACACTATCACATTCTACAGTTCTGTGATATCACTTCTTATACACTATAACATTCTACAGTTCTGATATCACTTCTTATACACTATAAAATTCTACAATTCTGTGATATCACTTCTTATACACTATAATATTCTACAGTTCTGATATATCACTTCTTATACACTATAACATTCTACAGTTCTGATATCACTTCTTATACACTATAATATTCTACAGTTCTCATATATCACTTCTTATACACTATAACATTCTACAGATCTGATATATCACTTCTTATACACTATAACATTCTACAGTTCTGATATCACTTCTTATACACTATAACATGATACAGTTCTGTGATATCACTTCTTATACACTATAACATTCTACAATTCTGTGATATCACTTCTTATACACTATAACATTCTACAGTTCTGTGATATCACTTCTTATACACTGTAACATGATACAGTTCTGTGATATCACTTCTTATACACTATCACATTCTACAGTTCTGTGATATCACTTCTTATACACTATAACATTCTACAGTTCTGTGATATCACTTCTTATACACTATAACATCCTACAGTTCTGATATCACTTCTTATACACTATAACATTCTACAGTTCTGATATCACTTCTTATACACTATAACATTCTACAGTTCTGTGATATCACTTCTTATACACTATAACATTCTACAGTTCTGTGATATCACTTCTTATACACTATAACATCCTACAGTTCTGATATCACTTCTTATACACTATAACATTCTACAGTTCTGATATCACTTCTTATACACTATAACATTCTACAGTTCTGTGATACATCACTTCTTATACACTATAACATTCTACAGTTCTGTGATATCACTTCTTATACACTATAACATTCTACAATTCTGTGATAGCACTTCTTATACACTATATCATTCTACAGTTCTGTGATATCACTTCTTATACACTATAACATTCTACAGTTCTGTGATATCACTTCTTATACACTATAACATTCTACAGTTCTGATATCACTTCTTATACACTATAACATTATACAGTTCTGATATCACTTCTTATACACTATAACATTCTACAGTTCTGAGATATCACTTCTTATACACTATAACATTCTACAGTTCTGTGATATCACTTCTTATACACTATAACATTCTACAGTTCTGATATCACTTCTTATACACTATAACATTCTACAGTTCTGTGATATCACTTCTTATACACTATAACATTCTACAGTTCTGTGATATCACTTCTTATACACTAGAACATTCTACAGTTCTGATATATCACTTCTTATACACTATAACATTCTACAGTTCTGATATCACTTCTTATACACTATAACATTCTACAGTTCTGATATATCACTTCTTATACACTATAATATTCTACAGTTCTCATATATCACTTCTTATACACTATAACATTATACAGTTCTGATATCACTTCTTATACACTATAACATTCTACAGTTCTGTGATATCACTTCTTATACACTATAACATTCTACAGTTCTGATATATCACTTCTTATACACTATAACATTCTACAGTTCTGTGATATCACTTCTTATACACTATAACATCCTACAGTTCTGATATCACTTCTTATACACTATAACATCTACAGTTCTGATATCACTTCTTATACACTATAACATTCTACAGTCCTGTTATATCACTTCTTATACACTATAACATTCTACAGTTCTGATATCACTTCTTATACACTATAATATTCTACAGTTCTGTGATATCACTTCTTATACACTATAATATTCTACAGTTCTGATATATCACTTCTTATACACTATAACATGATACAGTTCTGTGATATCACTTCTTATACACTATAATATTCTACAGTTCTGATATCACTTCTTATACACTATAACATTCTACAGTTCTGTGATATCACTTCTTATACACTATAACATTGTACAGTTCTGTGATATCACTTCTTATACACTATAACATTCTACAGTTCTGTGATATCACTTCTTATACACTATAACATTCTACAGTTCTGATATCACTTCTTATACACTATAAAATTCTACAATTCTGTGATATCACTTCTTATACACTATAATATTCTACAGTTCTCATATATCACTTCTTATACACTATAACATTCTACAGATCTGATATATCACTTCTTATACACTATAAAATTCTACAATTCTGTGATATCACTTCTTATACACTATAACATCCTACAGTTCTGAGATATCACTTCTTATACACTATAACATTCTACAGTTCTGTGATATCACTTCTTATACACTATCACATTCTACAGTTCTGTGATATCACTTCTTATACACTATAACATTCTACAGTTCTGATATCACTTCTTATACACTATAAAATTCTACAATTCTGTGATATCACTTCTTATACACTATAATATTCTACAGTTCTGATATATCACTTCTTATACACTATAACATTCTACAGTTCTGATATCACTTCTTATACACTATAATATTCTACAGTTCTCATATATCACTTCTTATACACTATAACATTCTACAGATCTGATATATCACTTCTTATACACTATAACATTCTACAGTTCTGATATCACTTCTTATACACTATAACATGATACAGTTCTGTGATATCACTTCTTATACACTATAACATTCTACAATTCTGTGATATCACTTCTTATACACTATAACATTCTACAGTTCTGTGATATCACTTCTTATACACTGTAACATGATACAGTTCTGTGATATCACTTCTTATACACTATCACATTCTACAGTTCTGTGATATCACTTCTTATACACTATAACATTCTACAGTTCTGTGATATCACTTCTTATACACTATAACATCCTACAGTTCTGATATCACTTCTTATACACTATAACATTCTACAGTTCTGATATCACTTCTTATACACTATAACATTCTACAGTTCTGTGATATCACTTCTTATACACTATAACATTCTACAGTTCTGTGATATCACTTCTTATACACTATAACATCCTACAGTTCTGATATCACTTCTTATACACTATAACATTCTACAGTTCTGATATCACTTCTTATACACTATAACATTCTACAGTTCTGTGATACATCACTTCTTATACACTATAACATTCTACAGTTCTGTGATATCACTTCTTATACACTATAACATTCTACAATTCTGTGATAGCACTTCTTATACACTATATCATTCTACAGTTCTGTGATATCACTTCTTATACACTATAACATTCTACAGTTCTGTGATATCACTTCTTATACACTATAACATTCTACAGTTCTGATATCACTTCTTATACACTATAACATTATACAGTTCTGATATCACTTCTTATACACTATAACATTCTACAGTTCTGAGATATCACTTCTTATACACTATAACATTCTACAGTTCTGATATCACTTCTTATACACTATAACATTCTACAGTTCTGTGATATCACTTCTTATACACTATAACATTCTACAGTTCTGTGATATCACTTCTTATACACTAGAACATTCTACAGTTCTGATATATCACTTCTTATACACTATAACATTCTACAGTTCTGATATCACTTCTTATACACTATAACATTCTACAGTTCTGATATATCACTTCTTATACACTATAATATTCTACAGTTCTCATATATCACTTCTTATACACTATAACATTATACAGTTCTGATATCACTTCTTATACACTATAACATTCTACAGTTCTGTGATATCACTTCTTATACACTATAACATTCTACAGTTCTGATATATCACTTCTTATACACTATAACATTCTACAGTTCTGTGATATCACTTCTTATACACTATAACATCCTACAGTTCTGATATCACTTCTTATACACTATAACATCTACAGTTCTGATATCACTTCTTATACACTATAACATTCTACAGTCCTGTTATATCACTTCTTATACACTATAACATTCTACAGTTCTGATATCACTTCTTATACACTATAATATTCTACAGTTCTGATATATCACTTCTTATACACTATAACATGATACAGTTCTGTGATATCACTTCTTATACACTATAATATTCTACAGTTCTGATATCACTTCTTATACACTATAACATTCTACAGTTCTGTGATATCACTTCTTATACACTATAACATTATACAGTTCTGTGATATCACTTCTTATACACTATAACATTCTACAGTTCTGTGATATCACTTCTTATACAGTATAACATTCTACAGTTCTGTGATATCACTTCTTATACACTATAAAATTCTACAGTTCTGATATCACTTCTTATACACTATAACATTCTACAGTTCTGTGATATCACTTCTTATACACTATAACATTCTACAGTTCTGATATCACTTCTTATACACTATAACATTCTAGAGTTCTGTGATATCACTTCTTATACACTATAACATTCTACAGTTCTGATATCACTTCTTATACACTATAACATTCTACAGTTCTGTGATATATCACTTCTTATACACTATAACATGATACAGTTCTGATATCACTTCTTACACACTATAACATTCTACAGATATGTGATATCACTTCTTATGCACTATAACATTCTACAGTTCTGATATCACTTCTTATACACTATAACATGATACAGTTCTGTGATATCACTTCTTATACACTATAATATTCTACAGTTCTGTGATATCACTTCTTATACACTATAACATTCTACAGTTCTGATATCACTTCTTATACACTATAACGTTCTACAGTTCTGTGATATCACTTCTTATACACTATAACATTCTACAGTTCTGTGATATCACTTCTTATACACTATAACATTCTACAGTTCTGTGATATCACTTCTTATACACTATAACATTATACAGTTCTGTGATATATCACTTCTTATACACTATAACATCCTACAGTTCTGATATCACTTCTTATACACTATAACATTCTACAGTTCTGTGATATCACTTCTTATACACTATAACATTCTACAGTTCTGTGATATCACTTCTTATACACTATAACATTCTACAGTTCTGATATCACTTCTTATACACTATAACATTCTACAGTTCTGATATCACTTCTTATACACTATAACATTCTACAGTTCTAATATCACTTCTTATACACTATAATATTCTACAGTTCTGATATATCACTTCTTATACACTATAACATTCTACAGTTCTGATATATCACTTCTTATACACTATAACATTCTACAGTTCTGATATATCACTTCTTATACACTATAACATTCTACAGTTCTGATATCACTTCTTATACACTATAACATTCTACAGTTCTGTGATATCACTTCTTATACACTATAACATTCTACAGTTCTGATATCACTTCTTATACACTATAACATTCTACAGTTCTGTGATATCACTTCTTATACACTATAACATTCTACAGTTCTGATATATCACTTCTTATACACTATAACATTCTACAGTTCTGATATCACTTCTTATACACTATAACATCCTACAGTTCTGATATCACTTCTTATACACTATAACATTCTACAGTTCTGTGATATCACTTCTTATACACTATAACATTCTACAGTTCTGTGATATCACTTCTTATACACTATAACATTCTACAGTTCTGATATCACTTCTTATACACTATAATATTCTACAGTTCTGATATATCACTTCTTATACACTATAACATTCTACAGTTCTGATATATCACTTCTTATACACTATAACATTCTACAGTTCTGATATCACTTCTTATACACTATAACATTCTACAGTTCTGTGATATCACTTCTTATACACTATAACATTCTACAGTTCTGATATCACTTCTTATACACTATAACATTCTACAGTTCTGTGATATCACTTCTTATACACTATAACATTCTACAGTTCTGATATATCACTTCTTATACACTATAACATTCTACAGTTCTGATATATCACTTCTTATACACTATAACATTCTACAGTTCTGATATCACTTCTTATACACTATAACATCCTACAGTTCTGATATCACTTCTTATACACTATAACATTCTACAGTTCTGTGATATCACTTCTTATACACTATAACATTCTACAGTTCTGTGATATCACTTCTTATACACTATAACATTCTACAGTTCTGATATCACTTCTTATACACTATAACATTCTACAGTTCTGATATCACTTCTTATACACTATAACATTCTACAGTTCTAATATCACTTCTTATACACTATAATATTCTACAGTTCTGATATATCACTTCTTATACACTATAACATTCTACAGTTCTGATATATCACTTCTTATACACTATAACATTCTACAGTTCTGTGATATCACTTCTTATACACTATAACATTCTACAGTTCTGATATCACTTCTTATACACTATAACATTCTACAGTTCTGATATCACTTCTTATACACTATAACATTCTACAGTTCTAATATCACTTCTTATACACTATAATATTCTACAGTTCTGATATATCACTTCTTATACACTATAACATTCTACAGTTCTGATATATCACTTCTTATACACTATAACATTCTACAGTTCTGATATATCACTTCTTATACACTATAACATTCTACAGTTCTGATATCACTTCTTATACACTATAACATTCTACAGTTCTGTGATATCACTTCTTATACACTATAACATTCTACAGTTCTGATATCACTTCTTATACACTATAACATTCTACAGTTCTGTGATATCACTTCTTATACACTATAACATTCTACAGTTCTGATATATCACTTCTTATACACTATAACATTCTACAGTTCTGATATATCACTTCTTATACACTATAACATTCTACAGTTCTGATATCACTTCTTATACACTATAACATTCTACAGTTCTGTGATATCACTTCTTATACACTATAACATCCTACAGTTCTGATATCACTTCTTATTTATTTAGAAAATGTTTTACCAGGAAGAATACATTGAGATTTCTCTCGTTTTCAAGTATGTCCTGGACAGTTTACAGTAGAGGGTTGCTTATTTATACAAATTGAGAAACACTATATATTACATGTTATTAAATATACATACAAATATTCATATGGAAATTTTAGAATTATAAACAGTTACACTCTGTTTTTAGATATAGAGAAGCATTTACTTTTAAGGATTTTAGACTGGGAACAGATCTGGTTATTTCAGGCAGATTGTTCCAGGCCATTGGCGCTCTGTAGGAGAAGGCGGCTCTTCCTGCTTCTTTCTTGTATTGTGGTATACGTAGTGAGTTGCTTGCGGTGGAGCGGAGGTTATACTTAGTATGTAGGGCAGGAGTGAGCATACTGCTCAGGTAGTCTGGTAGTTTTCCAGAGAAGTGGTTGTGTACTAAGCAAGAAAGGTGAAGGGCACGTCTAGATTTGAGTGTTAACCAATTTAGTTCTTTTAACATATCACAGCGATGAGTAGTGTAATTACATTGAAGGCTAAAGCGGCATATTGAATTATACAGGGTGTCAAGTTTACTAAGATGGATTTCTGGTGCTGGAGCATAAACTACATCACCATAGTCTATGACAGGCAGCAACATCTGTTGAACAATACGTTTTCTAACCAGGGGACTTAAACATGATTTGTGTCTAAAAAGAGCACCGATTTTGGGATAAAGCTTTTAAGTTAACTTGCCAATATGATGTCCAAAAGTGAGGCTGGGGTCAAGCCACATACCAAGATATTTGTAGGAGTCCACTGGGGCCAAATTACGATTAGACTCCGTTACATTGGATATGTGGGTATTGCCGAGATTACGCAGTTTGTGTTTTGTGCCAAATATCATTGTGACAGTTTTGTCTGTGTTTAAGAACAGTTTGTTCCTTGCTATCCATCTTTCAACCTCGCAGAAATCATGTTGTAATATGGCCTCAAGGTGTGATATGTTTGAGTTTTTAGTATAGAGAATGGTGTCGTCTGCATACATGTGTACTGAAGATGATTTGCAAACCTTGGGAAGATCATTTATAAAAAGAGAAAATAGAAGAGGGCCAAGAATGGAGCCTTGAGGAACTCCACTTGTTACTTTGAGAGTAGGGGAGTCATTGCCAGCAACTGACACATACTGCATTCTGTCTGATAAATAGGATCGGAACCAGTTTAGAGAATTATTACCCAGTCCTGATCTTTGGAGTTTATTTATCAGAATATTATGGTCTACCGTGTCAAAGGCCTTGGCAAAATCTAGGAAAATGGCTCCTGTGAGGTCACCATTTTACATGCCCGTCTGGATATCGTTGGTTACTTTTAGGAGGGCCGTGACTGTTGAGTGATTTGTTCGAAAGCCTGATTGAAGAGGGGTGAAAAAACTAGTCTGTTGGTAATATTTATTTAGTTGCACATGTACACATTTCTCTAGGATTTTGGATAAAGTGGGGAGTAGGGATATTGGTCTATAGTTTGATACTACACTTTTATCCCCACTTTTGTGGATAGGCACAACTCTAGCCACCTTCCAGGATTTGGGCATGTACCCTGTTGCCAAAGAGGTATTAATTAAAGAAGCAATCGGTTTGGCCATTACCATAGCACTGAGCTTTAATAGCATTGCTGGTAGTTTGTCAGGGCTAGATTGGCATTTAATTTTTGGATTGAGGAGGTGATCATATATTTCGCTTTCATTTACTGGCATGAAATTGAATTCATATTCAGAACTGGGTCGGGCAACAGGTGCCAGTGAATGTTCTGTAGATGGCTGAACTTCTGAGTTATCTTTGTTTTGTGTAATCAGGGTGGTGGCACATCCAATAAAGTAGCTGTTAAATGCATTGGCTATGGCTGTGGGGCATTGTATTGTTTCATTATCTATGATTATAGTTGATGGGTGAGTATGATTAGGAGGGTTATAAAGGTTTTTAATAACCTTCCAAAAGTTGGCTGGCTTTGAAATGTTACTGTTTAAGTTGTCAGTAAAATATTGTGCTTTTGCTAATTTTGTTTGTTTTGTACATGTATTCCTTAATTGTCTGTATGCAGTGTGATCATATGCGGAGCCGGTTTGTTTAAATTTTGTCCACAAGGCATCTCTGAGACAGTATAATTGAATCAAGTCAGCTGAGACCCAGGGTAGATGTTCCCCCCTAACCCTGATCTTTCTTAGTGGGGCATGTGTATTACAGACCTGTAAAAATTCAGAGTTAAAGAATTCTATTGCTGAGTCTAGGTCTGGTATTAGCTGTATTCTCTGCCATGAGCAATTTCTTAAGTCATTTAGGAAGGACTGAAGATTAAAATTTTTAAATGATCTTGTGAGTATGACTTTGGAACATGACTTGACTGGTTTTATTTTGCGGACACAGTAAACTATGTAGTGATCTCTAAACACATTTGCTAGTACGCCTGAGTCTTGGATTCTGCTTGTGCAGGATGAAAGGATCCAGTCTAGCAGAGTATGGTTGGATGTTTTAGGATTTATGCGAGTAGGGGAGGAGATTAGTTGTGATAAATTCAATGTTTTAAACAATGAACAAAACTTTTCATTCCTGGAGTCTAGCCAATTTATATTAAAGTCTCCAAGAACCACCAGCTCGCTTTTCTTGTTTTGAGTGGCAATCTCCTTTAAGTGTTGTGCTATGTCTGAAAGGGTATGTGCTGGGGTATTTGGTGGTCTGTAGATGCCTACAATTATGATTTGTTTTGAATATGGAAGACAAATTTTGCCAGCAATGTATTCATAAGAATCAGAGTTATGAGAGTCATTTAGAAGTGTAAAGTTTACTGATTCCTGTATGTATATGATTACCCCTCCTCCTCGCTTTGCACGGTCTTTTCGAAAGCATGAGTATCCATCTATGGCAACAGCAGTATCAGGTATTTTTGGGGATAACCAGGATTCAGTAAGAATAAGAATTTTAGGTTTGTATGCATAACACCATGCTTTTAGTTCATCCATTTTGGGCAGTATACTGCGTATGTTGCAGTGCACAAAAGACAGACCCTTTTTAAAGGGGAGGTTGCCATTTATTGCTATTTGAGGGCCAGGGTTGGTTTCTATGTCATTTGCCAAAGCAAGTAATAGAATGCATAAAAATTTGGTGTTTTGTTTTCTGTGAGCATATAGTGAGAGGGTGCGTCTGTTGCTATAATTACTGGGGGAGGGGGAGCTTGTTTTTAATACTCTCCACCAGCATTCAGAAGGGAGTGCACATGTATGCAGAAGTCCATGGTGTATTAGTATGGTATGATGAGGGTGCTGGGCATGGTTGCAGGGACAAGAGGAAATCTGTATGAATAGTGGAATGGTTAGTACACATAGAAGTAATAGGTTCATGTTGGCATGCATATGACAAGGCTCACAGGGTGCATACAGATAGACAAACCAGCTGAGATTAAAAATTAAATAAATATAACAAGTATAAAATTATCTATTTTCTCCAATTCCTCTTTATTCACTTGCCTGTATTAATCAGTAGGTGTCCTGCAGCAGCTGTGTTTTTCCTTTCTATCCACTCTCCTGTCCAACTCTCTTGTATAACTCTCCATACTTTGATAAGGTGTTACTTAGAGAAGGTGGTAATACCCTGGCAAATGCCACCCCGGCATAATGCCACCCCTAACTGGGCTCTAGATATATACTAGATGGAGCCCCTAGGAAGACTCACACACTGACTGAGGGAATTCCAAATTACAAATTGTTTAGCACTGGACCCGCCCTGAGTGGGGTCAGCTGTGACCATTAAAACATCTGATAAGGAGCAGACACAGAGATATAGGACAGGGATGGGGGAGGTAAGCAGTATGGAGACTGGAAAAGGGCTAATTGTTAGTACATACCATGGGGGTTAAACATGTACAGGGAGATTGCATGGGATTTGAGGTTCCAGTTTAAAATAGCCCTGGTTAGTACATACCACACAAAGGGTTAAAATTGTGAGGGGAGACAGTATGAGACTTGCACTTCCACACAACAGGACTGGCTTGTACATACCTGTAAGGGACAAGAGAACCTCATTAGGAGAAAGTCTTCATAAAACACAGCATATTGGATACATATTTTCTCTCTTGTATAACTCTCCATACTTTGATAAGGTGTTACTTAGAGAAGGTGGTAATACCCTGGCAAATGCCACCCCGGCATAATGCCACCCCTAACTGGGCTCTAGATATATACTAGATGGAGCCCCTAGGAAGACTCACACACTATACACTATACACTTATACACTATAACATTCTACAGTTCTGATGTATCACTTCTTATACACAATAACATTCTACAGTTCTGTGATATCACGTCTTATACACTATAACATTCTACAGTTCTGATATCACTTCTTATACACTATAACATTCTACAGTTCTGTGATATCACTTCTTATACACTATAACATTCTACAGTTCTGATATCACTTCTTATACACTATAACATTCTACAGTTCTGAGATATCACTTCTTATACACTATAACATTCTACAGTTCTGATATCACTTCTTATACACTATAACATTCTACAGTTCTGATATCACTTCTTATACACTATAACATTCTACAGTTCTGAGATATCACTTCTTATACACTATAACATTCTACAGTTCTGTGATATCACTTCTTATACACTATAACATTCTACAGTTCTGATATCACTTCTTATACACTATAACATTCTACAGTTCTGAGATATCACTTCTTATACACTATAACATTCTACAGTTCTGATATATCACTTCTTATACACTATAACATTCTACAGTTCTGAGATATCACTTCTTATACACTATAACATTCTACAGTTCCATGATATCACTTCTTATACACTATAACATTCTACAGTTCTGATATCACTTCTTATACACTATAACATTCTACAGTTCTGAGATATCACTTCTTATACACTATAACATTCTACAGTTCTGTGATATCACTTCTTATACACTATAACATTCTACAGTTCTGAGATATCGCTTCTTATACACTATAACATTCTACAGTTCCATGATATCACGTCTTATACACTATAACATTCTACAGTTCTGATATATCAGTTCTCATACACTATAACATTCTACAGTTCTGTGATATCACTTCTTATACACTATAACATTCTACAGTTCTGTGATATCACTTCTTATACACTATAACATTCTACAGTTCTGATATCACTTCTTATACACTATAACATTCTACAGTTCTGATATCACTTCTTATACACTATAACATTCTACAGTTCTAATATCACTTCTTATACACTATAACATTCTACAGTTCTGATATCACTTCTTATACACTATAAAATTCTACAATTCTGTGATATCACTTCTTATACACTATAACATTCTACAGTTCTGTGATATCACTTCTTATACACTATAACATTCTACAGTTCTGTGATATCACATCTTATACACTATAACATTCTACAGTTCTGATATCACTTCTTATACACTATAAAATTCTACAATTCTGTGATATCACTTCTTATACACTATAATATTCTACAGTTCTGATATCACTTCTTATACACTATAACATCCTACAGTTCTGATATCACTTCTTATACACTATAACATTCTACAGTTCTGAGATATCACTTCTTATACACTATAACATTCTACAGTTCTGATATCACTTCTTATACACTATAACATTCTACAGTTCTGATATCACTTCTTATACACTATAACATTCTACAGTTCTGAGATATCACTTCTTATACACTATAACATTCTACAGTTCTGATATCACTTCTTATACACTATAACATTCTACAGTTCTGAGATATCACTTCTTATACACTATAACATTCTACAGTTCTGATATATCACTTCTTATACACTATAACATTCTACAGTTCTGAGATATCACTTCTTATACACTATAACATTCTACAGTTCCATGATATCACTTCTTATACACTATAACATTCTACAGTTCTGATATCACTTCTTATACACTATAACATTCTACAGTTCTGAGATATCACTTCTTATACACTATAACATTCTACAGTTCTGTGATATCACTTCTTATACACTATAACATTCTACAGTTCTGATATCACTTCTTATACACTATAACATTCTACAGTTCTGAGATATCACTTCTTATACACTATAACATTCTACAGTTCTGATATATCACTTCTTATACACTATAACATTCTACAGTTCTGAGATATCGCTTCTTATACACTATAACATTCTACAGTTCCATGATATCACGTCTTATACACTATAACATTCTACAGTTCTGATATATCAGTTCTCATACACTATAACATTCTACAGTTCTGTGATATCACTTCTTATACACTATAACATTCTACAGTTCTGATATCACTTCTTATACACTATAACATTCTACAGTTCTGAGATATCACTTCTTATACACTATAACATTCTACAGTTCTGATATATCACTTCTTATACACTATAACATTCTACAGTTCTGAGATATCAGTTCTTATACACTATAACATTCTACAGTTCTGTGATATCACGTCTTATACACTATAACATTCTACAGTTCTGATATATCAGTTCTTATACACTATAACATTCTACAGTTCCGATATATCACTTCTCAAACACTATAACATTCTACAGTTCTGTGATATCACTTCTTATACACTATAACATTCTACAGTTCTGTGATATCACTTCTAATCCTACATTGCCTCTCCTAATCCCGCATCACTTCTCCTAATCCCACATTCTTCTGATAACCAGGGCTGGATCTCCCTCTAGGCACACTAGAAAACCTCAGAGAGCATCACATTTTGAGGACCTCCCCAGCTGTACTGACCACACCTAAATTCTGTGTTGTGGGTGTGGCCAGGACAGTCTCTATACCATTACTTAATTGTTTAACTGCCTTTGTTTTTTATAAGATAATGTTATTTGTGGTGACAGGCAATAATTGATAGGCTTGTGCAAATTGGTTTGTCAAAATTCGGAATTCGTCAAATAAGGGGTCATTCGGCAACATTCACATGGCCGAAAGACAAAGGTCGTTTGTAAAAAAAAAAATACGAATCCAAACAGACCTGGTCTGAAATGTCTGAATTTTGGAAATTCGGCGATGACTACCTGTGCTCTCGGTACTTTCCCTCCCTCTCTAGTCCAATTAGCTTCTTTGATTCATGATGGGGGTTGGACTAATAACATGTCAGACACTCTGACAGCCTGTATTTCCTGTTAGTCTGTTGTTGGAGCTCAGAGAGAAAAGAAGGAGATAGCGAGTGTCCAGTTGTTGTGTAGGCAGGCAGGTAGCATAGACAGGCAGCCAACCAGCCTTTGTACCTTATTGTCACTGCAAGGGAGAGTCATCTTTGTTCCTGTGCAAAAAATATTAAAAATATGATGAATTTGTTTTAATAATTTTCAGTGACACAGCCAGTCTCACAATTGTGTAGGCAGACCTAAATCCTTATTGCCACTGCAAGGGAGAGTCATTTTTTAAAAGCATTTTAAATTCGATGAATAATTCGGACTGTCATCGAATTTCGTCTGAGTCGAACAGGTCTGGTCTGAAATGCAGATCTGCCGAATGAAAAAAAAAAAATTGTCAGAAATTGAATTTTATCAAAAATTTTTCTTGTGCACAAGTCTAATAATTGATAAATGTAATATAAAAATAGATAATATAGGGTTTATCCTCCTGACTAAAACAAAAATCAAACGTTATTGCAGCTGAAACTTGAAGTTTTTTAGCTGCAGTATCTCAATGGCCTGAAATTGTACAGAGGTGCTGTACAATGGAAATCAGATAAGACAACTGGGTTGAGTTCTCTTATCTGATTTCCATTCTAAACAATGTGATGTGTACTTGTATTTAAGAGTGATGATTTCATATTTATCTGTATAACATGCCTGAGGAAGAGACCTAAGATATTGAAAGCTTGCATTCTAAATCTGCTTAGTTAGCCAATAAAGGTACCAACAACTATATTTGCCTCCCAAATGGGAACTGACTCCATGTTTTTATATCGCAGGAGCCATATAGTTGAACATTCTACACTTTACAGTATTGTGCCAATGTTCTGACTTTGTTCCAATGTTCTGACCTTTTTCCAACATTCTGACCTTGTGCCAATGTTCTGACCTTGTTCCAACATTCTGACCTTGTACCAACGTTCTGACCTTGTTCCAGCATTCTGACCTTTTGCCAACGTTCTGACCTTTTTCCAACATTCTGACCTTGTGCCAACGTTCTGACCTTTTTCCAACGTTCTGACCTTGTGCCAATGTTCTGACCTTTTTCCAAAATTCTGACCTTTTCCCAACATTCTGACCTTTTTCCAACGTTCTGACCTTGTTCAAACGTTCAGAACTTGTGCCAATGTTTTGACCTTTTTCTAACATTCTGATCTTGTGCCAACATTCTGACCTTGTTCCAATATTCTGTCCTTTTGCAAATGTTCTGACCTTTTTCCAATATTCTGACCTTGTGCCAATGTTCTGACCTTGTGCCAACGTTCTGACCTTTTTCCAACATTCTGACCTTGTGCCAATGTTCTGACCTTGTTCCAACATTCTGACCTTGTGCCAACGTTCTGACCTTGTTCCAGCATTCTGACCTTTTGCCAACGTTCTGACCTTTTTCCAACATTCTGACCTTGTTCCAACGTTCTGACCTTTTTCCAACATTCTGACCTTGTGCCAACGTTCTGACCTTGTTCAAACGTTCAGAACTTGTGCCAATGTTTTGACCTTTTTCTAACATTCTGATCTTGTGCCAACATTCTGACCTTGTTCCAATATTCTGTCCTTTTGCAAATGTTCTGACCTTTTTCCAATATTCTGACCTTGTGCCAATGTTCTGACCTTGTGCCAACGTTCTGACCTTTTTCCAACATTCTGACCTTGTGCCAATGTTCTGACCTTGTTCCAACATTCTGACCTTGTGCCAACGTTCTGACCTTGTTCCAGCATTCTGACCTTTTGCCAACGTTCTGACCTTTTTCCAACATTCTGACCTTGTTCCAACGTTCTGACCTTTTTCCAACATTCTGACCTTTTCCCAACATTCTGACATTTTTCCAACGTTCTGACCTTGTTCAAACGTTCAGAACTTGTGCCAATGTTTTGACCTTTTTCTAACATTCTGATCTTGTGCCAACATTCTGACCTTGTTCCAATATTCTGTCCTTTTGCAAATGTTCTGACCTTTTTCCAACATTCTGACCTTGTGCCAATGTTCTGACCTTGTGCCAACGTTCTGACCTTTTTCCAACATTCTGACCTTGTGCCAATGTTCTGACCTTGTTCCAACGTTCTGACCTTTTTCCAACATTCTGACCTTGTTCCAACGTTCTGACCTAGTGCCAATGTTCTGACCTTTTTCCAACATTCTGACCTTTTTCCAACATTCTGATCATGTGCCAATGTTCTGACCTTTTTCCAACGTTCTGACCTTGTGCCAGTGTTCTGACCTTGTGCCAATGTTCTGACCTTGTGCCAGTGTTCTGACCATATGGCTCTCTGGGGAAGACTTCAGACTTGTGCATCACAGACACCTGCTCTGCTCATCTCTTGAGGTCACTAATCATCATCAACTAATTAGCTTCATCATATATCAATACCTATTTCCCTTTCTTGCCTATTTCTCTCCTCACATCCCTTCACGTGCACAAATGAGCAATACCTGCATGTACATGGATATTAGGGCATACAGGCTTGCAAAGCGTTACAGCATACTAGTGATTTAACTCATTAGGGTCTTAGGCCAGTGGTTCTCAACTTTTTTTTGCTCCTGACACCCCTAACACACAACCTGGAACTTTTGGGGCACCTCTAACATGTTTAATGTACTTACTCTAGGGTACAATTCAAAATATATAGATATTAGGTCTCACAATCATAGTAAGAAAAATAAACATATTGTACATAACAATTTCCATATTTCTACCATTAAAAGATAATATTCAAGTTTTTGTCCATCTTCATAGAAAACATGGGACACCCTAATTTTATGTCTGAGGCAAACCAACATGACACGTCACCGTGGTTGAGGCCATTTGGACATTTGCTGTCAGGGCTGCCCAGGAGTTAACCTTCTGCTCTTGCTATGAGATATTTATTACTGTGATAATGTAAAGGCTCAAGGCTTCATTCAGTAAAGTCTCCTGAATAATTATTTTACTGTTTGAGACCAAAAAATGATCTAATTTAATCTAGGACTAACTGTGTCTGAGTATGTTCTACCAAATGATGAATTTCAGTGAGAAATGTTGCATATAGTTAAGTGCAGATCTGTTCAATTCATTTTGAAACCACTGATTGTTTTGTCTGATATATTCTACAGGAGCAGCTGTGCAGAGTGGAAATAGTGTTACAGCAAAGAGAGTATTGAAACAAAATGAAAGTGATCACCAGGGACCCAGAACATCTTCTCATCTGATTAGAAGTGGTCTAAATACAAAGGGATATGAAAGTCATCGTCCAGCTGACTGTTTACCAGAACAAGTGAAGAACACATCACTTGATTCTCATTACTGCAAATCAATGGGCAGAGTTTCACAACATGTGAGTGACAGTTACAGTAACAATTTGTATGGTGAAAAAGAGAGTTCTGGAGAAAAAGTGCCCAAAACTATAAAGTTAGACTTGGAAAGTGTTGCAAGTAAATTGTGTAGTGATATCCTGAAACCTATTTTGGAGCAGTGTCCAGATCAGAAAGATTATATTCTCCAAACTTTGCTGTCAATGTGCATGAAGAAGTTAGAAATTAAAAATCCTCTCCAGACATTAAGTAATGAATTACAGGAGCAAAAAGTCACAATTGAAAAGCAGAAACAAATAATACAGGATCTGGAACAAAGAATAAAAGATAAGGGACAACACACAATACAGGATCAACCGCTTACAATACAGGAGCATCATCACAATCTAGAGGCATCAACACACCGTACAGGACTTCCAAAACAAAATTCAAAAGCTGCAACCTGCAACACAAGAACTGTTCTACATGATACAAGCAATGAAACTATCTGTACTGGTGCATCAGTAAGTCTTGCAAACTATACAGGAAGTTCAACACTCAATACAGGAAATGCAACACTCAATGCAGGAAGTGCAACACACAATACAGGAAGTGCAGAAAACTATACAGGAGGTTCAACACTCAATACAGGAAATGCAACACTCAATACAGGAAGTGCAACACACAATACAGGAAGTGCAGAAAACTATACAGGAGGTTCAACACTCAATACAGGAAATGCAACACACAATGCAGGAAGTGCAGAAAACTATACAGGAGGTTCAACACTCAATACAGGAAATGCAACACTCAATACAGTAAGTGCAACACACAATACAGGAAGTGCAGAAAACTATACAGGAGGTTCAACACTCAATACAGGAAATGCAACACACAATGCAGGAAGTGCAGAAAACTATACAGGAGGTTCAACACTCAATACAGGAAATGCAACACTCAATACAGTAAGTGCAACACACAATACAGGAAGTGCAGAAAACTATACAGGAGGTTCAACACTCAGTACAGGAAATGCAACACTCAATACAGGAAGTGCAACACACAATACAGGAAGTACAGATTATAATACAGAAAATATAGTACTAACAGAAGAATCTGTAACTCATAAAACTGCTGCATCAGGAACTGCTGCTAAAGCTGCAAGGCCCGATAACAAGTCCAATCAAGAGGAGGAGATAATGGACTGGAGATGAGACTCATCACATTCAGGAATAAAGGCGAAATCAAGATGCTAAGGAAAGCTACAAAATAAACTATCAAATCAAAATCAGTACATTCAGAAGAAAACCATGTCAAAACTAGGAGTAGGAGGAAGAGAAGTCAAACATATCCAGGTCTTGGAATCCTGTATTATTACTGTCCTATCTCCCCCGCAACAATGAATCCTGTATGATTACTATCCTATCTCCAACACAACAATGAATCCAGTATGATTACTGTCCTATCTCCACTACAACAATGAATCCTGTATGATTACTGTCCTAGCTCCCCCGCAACAATGAATCCTGTATGATTACTATCCTATCTCCAACACAACAATGAATCCTGTATGATTACTATCCTATCTCCAACACAACAATGAATCCTGTATGATTACTGTCCTATCTCCACTACAACAATGAATCCTGTATGATTACTGTCCTAGCTCCCCCGCAACAATGAATCCTGTATGATTACTATCCTATCTCCAACACAACAATGAATCCTGTATGATTACTGTCCTATCTCCACTACAACAATGAATCCTGTATGATTACTGTCCTAGCTCCCCCGCAACAATGAATCCTGTATGATTACTATCCTATCTCCACTGCAACAATGAATCATGTATTATTACTGCCCTATCTCCACTACAACAATGAATCCTGTATGATTACTGTCCTATCTCCACTACAACAATGAATCATGTATTATTACTGTCCTGTCTCCACTACAACAATGAATCCTGTAGGATTACAGTATAAGAGTTCAGCACATGCATGTTATGTGTATGTGTACGTACGTGATTATTACAGAGATGCTATTAATTTACTGGAATGGCGTGACATAATAAAGTATAAAAGCCCATCACGTGTACAGTTATCAGTACGTGTGCATACGTGATTATTACTCAGACTGCATTCATTTACTGGAATAGTGTGAAATAATAAAGTATAATAGTCCAGCACATGCACAGTTATCAGTATGTGTACGTATGAGTTATTACTGAGAGACTCTTCATTTAATGGAATGACAGCTACCAGCCAACTCCTGACAAGGAGTGCACAACATGGTTTACTCCTCTCCTCACCGGTCCCTTATAGAGAACCTATAAATACCCCATAACCCCAATCACATGCAAGTGACCCTTGACCTGATAAGCTGTGCTTGAGATATTTGCTGGAGAAATTGAATAAGCATTTTTTCTGTGGTGTAGTGTGGTACGGGAGAGGTTAAAAAAATCTCTTTGGGTTCTTTTTCCCTCCCTTTGCTGTGATACAACTAATTGCAGTCTGGTGTGCTGAAAGTGGTTAATTACTGTGTTTGTAATTGGTGGATTCTTTCTTTAAAGGGACAGTTATGTCCCAAAATAAATTTTACAGTTATGTAGAGTTTAAAATATTAATCAAATCGCTCCAAACCCTATCTCTCAAACCGCTATAGGGATTCAAAGTTCCCCACTCCCTCCCCAGCTGACAGCAGGAGAATCGAGTCGAACGACTCGCGGAGGGTCTGCAGCGGAGCCAAAATCGTGTTTCTTAAAAATAATTGATTCATTGGAAAGGTCTAAACAGTGGGCCTGGTTTGCAAGCACACTTTGTAGATCTTTCCAATGAATTAATTCTTTTAAAGTACCGCAATTTTGGCTCTGCTGAAGAGCCACCTACTGGTCCCCAGGCTGGCATCTCCTGCTGTCAGGGGGCCAGGGGACACTCTGTATGTTCCCTTTTGAAAGAAATGTATCTAATCTTCTCTTAAATGTATCCTTTGTATCTGCCATAACCACCTCCTATCACGGTGCCCGTGCTCCCTTGTTTTTGTTTTCCTGTCAGTTATCCTGTGTAGTGCTCCCATTGGCTATCCTGTGATGAGCCCGCCCAGTATGGCCTTTATATACTGGGCTCCTGCACCCATTCGGTGCCCTTTCGTGGTGTTCCTGTACCAGTGCTAGCTTACTGCTCAGTGTTTCCCAGTGTACCGACTTGGCCTGCCTGACTACTCTTCAGTTCTCCTGCTCCTGTGTACCGACCCGGATTGCCTGACTTCTCCTCAGTGCGTGCTGCTGTGTATCGACCCGGTCTGGCTGACCTTCCTGCTCCTGTGCACCGACCCGGCCTGGCTGATGTTCCTGTTCCTGTGTACCGACCCGGCTTGACTGACGTTCCTGCTCCTGTGTACCGACCCGGCCTGGCTGACATTCCTGCTCCTGTGTACCGACCCGCCCTGTCTGATGTTCCTGTTCCTGTGTACCGACCCGGCCTGGCTGACATTCCTGGTCCTGTGTACCGACCCGGCCTGGCTGACATTCCTGCTCCTGTGTACCGACCCGGCCTGGCTGACGTTCCTGTCCCTGTGTACCGATCCGGCTTGATTGACGTTGCTGCTTCTTCAGCTAGTTGTCGCTTTGGCGACATTCTTGCTCTGCAGGAGATCCGGTTGCACTTGCTTACTAACACTTGAGTCAGTTCTGTTACTGATCCTGCAGGTTGCCAGTGTTTGCCTCCATTACTGCTCCGGCAGTGTGCCTTTGGCCTAGTCCTCCGTTACTGTTCATACCGGTTGCAAGTGTCTGCCTCCGTGATTACTCTGGTAGTCGCCATTGGCTTGTCCTCCGCTACTGCTCCTGCAGGTTGCCTGTGTCTGCCTCCATTACTGCTCCTGCAGGTTGCCAGTGTGTGCCTCCGTTACTGCTCCGGCAGTGCGCCTTTGGCCTAGTCCTCCGTTACTGCTCATACCGGTTGCAAGTGTCTGCCTCCGTTATTGCTCCGGTAGTCACCATTGGCCTGTCCTCCATTACTGCTCCTGCAAGTTGCCAGTGTTTGCCTCCTTTATCGCTCCGGCAGTGTGCCTTTGGCCTAGTCCTCCATTACTGCTCATACCGGTTGCAAGTGTCTGCCTCCGTTATTGCTCCGGTAGTCACCATTGGCTTGTCCTCCATTACTGCTCCTGCAAGTTGCCACTGTTTGCCTCCTTTATCGCTCCGGCAGTGTGCCTTGGGCTTAGTCCTCCGTTACTTCTCATACCGGTTGCAAAAGTCTGCCTCTGTTATTGCTCTGGTAGTGTGCCATTGACTTGTCCTCCGTTTATGGCTCCTGCCGGTTGCAAGTGTCTGCCTCCGTTACTGCTCCGGCAGTGCTCATTACTCAATATCTGTTGTACTCTGGCAGTTCACGTAGTTCTGCTAGCCTTGGGCGACCTGAAGCTCTCTAGAAAGTGCTATCTCAGTACCTTCACACATGGGACTGTCTACACTCATTGATGAACTTTAACTCCTGCAGTACCAGAGTCCTGGGAAACTTACTCCTCTTGCCTGACCTGTGTCAGTATATACTGCTTGTACTTTTATTTGTACTGGACCTGTGTGGGCAATTGCATGATTAACCTGTCGTGTGTCTGTATTATACTGCCTGTATACTACAAGACCTGTGAGGGTTCTTATTGTATTGTGAATTCAATAAAACTGTGTTTTTATCCTAAACCATTATGTCTGTAAGTCGAACAAACCGTTACACCTCCTTGGGCAAGGAATTCCACAATTTAACAGACCTTACCATAAAAAACCTCTTCCTCTGCTGAAGTCTAAACTTCCTTTCCTCTAATCTCAAGGTGTGTCCCCTGGTCACCTGATCAGGCCTTGGAATAAATAGCTAACCGCAGAGATCCTTGTATTGACCTCTCATATACTTGTACAATGTGATAAGATCCCCTATTAGTCGTCTTTTCTCTAGAGTAAATAAACCAAGTTTGTCTAGTCGTTCCTCATACGTCAAGTCCTCCATTCCCTTAATTAATTTTGTTGCTCTTTGCTATACCCTCTCTAATTCTAGTATATACAATTTCAGAACTGGTGCCCAAAACTGCACTGCATATTCAAGGTGAGATCTTACTAATGAGAAATAAGAAACATGCTTTAAAAGTGTTTAAGTCAAACAGGTCAGATGCATCATTTAAAAAATATAAATAATGTAATAAAATCTGCAAACAAGCAATTAAAGCAGCTAAAATTGAAAATGAGAGAAATATTGCTAATGAGAGCAAGAAAAACCATAATCAATTCTAGAAGTATATTAACAACAAAAAAGTTAAGGTTGATATTGGTCCTCTTAGGACTGAAACAGGTGAATTGATTAGTGAGGATAAGGCTATGGCTGACACCCTAAATACATTCTTTGCTTCAGTATATACAAAGGAAGCAGCAATGACAGGCTATGGGCAAATGGACAATACCCCCGAGTTTCCTCCATAATATACATGGCTTACTGATGACAAGATCCAAAAGAGACTGGAAAAGGTTATGTTAAATAAAGCACCTGGACCTGATGGTATACACCCAAGAGTACTTATGGAACTTAGTTGAGAAACAGACCATTATACTTAATATTTATTAATTCACTTTCATCAGGAATAGTGCTTTGTGACTGGAGGAAAGCTGATGTAGTTTCATTGTTTAAAAAGGGAGCAAGATCCAAACCAGGAAATTATAGACCTTTGAGCTTGACTTCCATAGTGGGTAATATACTAGAAGGGTTACTAACTGACACTATTCAGGACTTTGTGAAGATAAACAATATTATTAGTAGGAATCAGCATGGTTTCATGTCAGGCTAATTTACTTGCATTTTATGAAAGAGTAAGTAGTAATTTGGACAGGGGAATTATTGTAGATGTAGTATACTTGGATTTTGCTGAAGGCTTTGATACAGTGCCTCACAACAGGTTACTGCATAAATTAAAAGGCTTTGGTTTGGGTGGTGTTATCTGTACATGGATTGAGAACTGGTTAAATGATAGATGACAGAGAGTTGTTATAAATGGAAGTTTTTCAAATTGGTCTAAAGTTATAAGTAGGGGTGGGAGAAAAGTGTGAAAAATTTCCCACAAAAAATGTAACAAAACCATGCTGATTTTTCGCTTTTCCAGCGAAAAATTTTGCCATTCCACCTGTGCAAAAATCTCCTCCTTTTCGACTATTTTAACAAATTTTCCACCTATGTTAACACATTTTTCACCTATTTAATACATTTTTTGCCTATATTTCCTATAGGTACTACATTTCCCACTGTAATATTACTTCTTCTGAGGGCTGAAGTTTAGAAATATGTGGATGAAATTCAAAGTTGTGAGTCCTACAGCAAAATATGGCTTGAAAAATGTGTTAGCCGCAGAGTACATTTGTCCTTTGCCCACAACACTTTCTTGCTTAAGTGACACTGGCACATATTCATGATGATATCAAGTAATGAAAAAATAAAGTACAACCTACAATGTGACAGATATGTATTGTAGTGGTGGTGATAGGGGACTGGCATGGTTTGATTTATGTATGTATTTTTACCATTGTCATACACTATCCTCCTCAGATTATTGACACACATTACTTATTGGTCATAGCAGTGGTCCCATCTGTCCTCCACCTCCTCATCTGTGCTGCTGTTAATATATTTGTCCTGGCTTTGTCTGTCATGTGTGGTTTCTGCTACTACAACTACTGGAGCTAGATGTTGATGTAATTCTACTGCCACTACTACTAGGTGTCAAAGGTGCAGCACTTACGGCAGCAGCACCAGAGGTACTCATCAAATCTAACACTGTGGATGATAACCTGTGTTGCTGTTGCTGGGTACTCAAAACAGGTGTGTGTGGCCGAGTGGGACTTGGACTTTGAAGAGGCAACGATGCTGATGATGACTGGTAGGGTGACTGTGTGTTTGTGACATCTGTGCTTGTCCAGGGTCAGACTTTCCAATTTCTCAAACAGTTTATAGACAGGCACAGTGCTCCTTAAAAGTGGTGGAAGAGCCTTTGACTTTCTGCTAATCTTATAGCCCTGTCACTATCCTCACTCTCAACTTCATCTGTATCTGAACAAGAGAAGGATGCTGGAGGGATATATTCTAGATCTGCATCATCATCAGTCACCATTAGGTCATCCTCAGCAGCATCAGCATCACCTGACAGTTCTTGCCCATTACTACCCTTATATTCCTTTAAGCTTTTAGAGGTCTCACACTACTTATTTTTACTTTTACTGTAACAAAGTTCCGTCCTGCTTTGAGGATAGGTGTTTTGGTGCTTGTTTGTCTCACTATCTGATGCAGCAGGTGGTTCAGCTGCTACACCTTCCTCTGTTATGCTATTTCCAGCATCATCAACACTTGAATGTGACTTGTTGTCATCTTCAGTCTTCTTATATGGTTCTTTATTTCTACTGGCACTGGTGGTGCTGGAACTAGTTTTGCTGGGACCTTGACAAACTGCATCCTCCCTTGGAGTAGAGGGATCATCATCACTGATTGCACACGCTGCAGCAACCAGTTGCAGTTACTCTCATGTCCATACATTGCTCCACCCCTCCCCCTTCCCCTTGTGCATTTGATGGATATTACACAACTACACTGTGTTTTTTACTGTACGGTGCACAACACAACTGATGGAGCTGTATGATACCTTGTCTAAGCCCAGTCAGCTGTCTTTCACTGTCACTTAAGATATTTAGTTTTTATTCTTTTTTATTTATTTATATTCTTTTTATTTATTTATTTTATTTACGTTGTCCACCCTGTTGTTTTATCACAGTCTGTCCAAAAAAAATTATAACTGAAAAACAAAATCAACGTCTTTTCCCAGACTTCCCCACCCAGCACAGGGACAATAACAACAAGATCAGCGAGAAAATAGGTCCCTAGCTGCCTGTGTCTTGTCTGTCAGTCACATGGAATTTTGGAGTATTTGGGGTCAACCTCCTTCCTCCCTTCTTATCCCCTAGAGTGCCCCCAGACTCCCCTAATACAGAGAACAAATGTCCTACCTAAAAGACTCCCTAAACTAAGCTTCAATTCCCCTTTATTTGCCTATCTCCTCTAGCTCAAAAACATGCTGCTCTCTCCTCTCACAAACACAGAATGGCTGCTGTGACACTCTGACACCCTTTTATATGTCTGTACACAGAATCGCTTCTGTGACACCCTGACACCCTTTTATATGTCTGTACACAGAATGGCTGCTGTGACACCCTGACACCCTTTTATATGTCTGTACACAGAATGGCTGCTGTGACACCCTGACACCCTTTTATACGTCTGTACACAGAATGGCTGCTGTGACACCCTGACACTTTTTTATATGTCTGTACACAGAATGGCTGCTGTGAGACCTGACAGCCTTTTATATGGCTGTAGAGAACATTTGTGTGGTGTAGAAATAGTTTTCTTCCATTGATTTCGATGGGTGAAAAAGTTGATAAAACGGCACTTTTCGCTGGAAATTTTTTGTCAAGCAGAAAGTGCCATTATACGCCAATTTCAGTTTGAGGTGAAAATTTTCTACCATCCCTAGTTATAAATGGGGTGCCACAGGGTTCAGTCCTGGACCCAATGCTTTTTGATTTGTTTATTAATGATCTAGAAGTGGGAATTGAAAGTAGCGTCTCAATCTTTGCTGATGACACTAAGCTGTGTAAGGAAATACATACTGCGCTGGATGTTTTTTCTTTGCAGAAGGATTTAGATAAACTGAGTGAATGGGCAGAAAAGTGGCAGATGTATTTAATGTAGATAAATGTAAGGTTATGCATTTGGGCTGTAGAAACAAACATGCTACATATACTCTCAATGGGAAACATCTTGGGGAATTCTCATTAGAGAAAGATTTAGGTGTACTGATAGACAATAGACTTCACAGCAGTGTGCAGAGTCACTCAGCTGCTGCAAGAGCAAATAGAGTACTAGCCTGCATAAAAAGAGGTGTAGAAGCAAGGGATGCTAATATTATCCTACCTCTGTATAAATCCTTGGTTAGGCCTCATCTAGAATATGGAGTAGAGTTTTGGGCGCCAGTACTTAAAAAAAGACATTGTTGAACTGGAAAAGGTACAGAGACGTGCAACAAAACTGATAAAGGGATTGGAGGATCTGAGTTATACACTAGCCAACAGGTAGATGTGGTCCCACTTGCCTCCACTACCCCGGTCCTATCTCTAGTGCTGAGGCAGATCTAGCAGTGCGTGTCCACCCATTGCTCTTTGCATGGTGTGCTGACAACATTTGGCAATGTGGGGGAGAGCATTTGAATGCAGGGTACCAGGGAGCACCTGCAGATATTCCATCCCACTGAATATGTTAAACTAGTGGCATGGGGGATTCATTATTTTTGTAAGTATTTTCATCATATAGTGTCATTAGCAGAGTGAACAAAGGCCATTAATGACAGCAGTACCTGATTTATTGGTGGATGGTTTAACATTGCTGACATAAAAGTCAAGGTGTTGGTTGCAGATCCACTGTAGTCCCACTGCCTAATGCTTAATGTAAGAGCAGAGCTGTCAGTTGTGATTCTTCCCAGTTCTTCCCCTACGTCACTATGTTTCCACGCACTGTGCACATTGAAGTTGCTGATCCCAAGGCACAGTTCCTTCCTGCTCTCAATGGAAATAATAATATTCCAACACACCTATGATTTTAGAGGAGGTGAAGGAGGAGAATCATAACTGGCCAACTTCTCCTAACTATAGGCACCTGAAGTGGTTGTGGCTTATTGTGGTGTTGCTGCTACCTCAGCATCAATAGCACTAGTGACATGTGAAAGCATCTGTCGGCTATATGTCTCTGAATACCATTTAAATCCTGGTTAGGTTTCGTGCAGCCTATCGGGTAACTGCCATTCATTAAATAAACGTACACCTGCTGTATAGAGCCCCAAATATCTTAACTCTATCAGCACTAGCCAGGATATGAAACACATCTATTCCGCTATCAATATATAAAGAGGAATACATACAAATGCAAAACCCTACATATAAAGCCTAGCCCTCAGTCCACTAGAAAACCAAGCCACTTTGTAGATAAAGATAAGGATGTATATATATATATATATATATATATGGTCCTACACAAATATTATGTAAAAAAATAAAGAATAAAAATAGGAATGAAAAATAAAAAATAATAATAAATAGAAACTAATAAAGAAAGAGAAAATAAAAAATAGAAAATAAAATAAAAATAAAAAAATGCCACATAAATAAAGTAATAAAATCCTAATCTAAGCAAGACAGAAGACACCAATCATCACTTAGGGGACTAAATCTACCCCCAATATGTAACCCGCAAAATCCATAATATCCTATCACTATATCACTATACAAGGAATGGAAAGTGAATAGCCATAAAAGGGATTTAAAGGGAAAGGGAGTAGATCTAAGGCGCTGCCTAGCCGAACAGGAGATATACACTAAATAAACGTATTAACATCAACTTTATCGCTATGTCCTGCTGGTGACAAAGTGTTGCAGTGATATATCCAATAGCTTTCTCTTTGGCATAGCTTATGGACTCGTAACCCTACTGCTAGATGATTATATATCTGTTCCAGTGGTAGAACTATGGTGTTAACCATAGAACTATTACGCAATTCTTTGTAATGCACAGATAATGGATATTTAGGTTCAGCAGCTAGGATACCTCTCCTTTGTTCCCAAAATCATTCCTTCAGTTTACGTTTGGTTCTTCCTATGTAACTTTTATTACATGGACAGGTGATTCTATATACAACATGGTTCGAATTATATGTCATATGTTGTTTAATAGAATGTTGTACGTTATTACCATCTAAAAATGTCTTGGTTGTATGTGCAACATACTGACATGTAATAGATCGGCTCAGGTTGCATTTAAATACTCCCATTTGTGTTAAAAAAGTGGTCCCTTTTTCCTCTAACCAAGTTAGGCAGGATGTTCTTCAAATTCTGATTCTTTGTATAAATAATCGTTGGTTCAGACTCTATATATTGATTAAGTATTGGATCTTGTAGAAGAAGATGTCAATGTTTCTCAAGAATACTCTTTATCTGGTTATTTGCTCTATTATATTTAGTGATAAACTTGGGAACACCCTGTCTAAAAGAATCCACTTTCTTCTGTTTGGGTACCAACATGTCTCCACGATCCATCCCAAACACCTCCAGGCATGCATTTTCTAAAATATTTTCCGGGTACCCCCTCATTTTAAATTTCTCTTTGAGATCATGGGCCTGATGTTCAAAATCTATTATCTCTGTACAGTTCCTCCGATGCCTTTGAAACTGACCTCTGGTTTTCCCTATGTTTAAGGGTCAAATCCAGATAGTTAACCAGGCTGCTATCTATATGGAATGTAAACTTTAAGCCCATATTGTTCAAATTAAAACATTGTATCAATCTCTCCAGTTCCAGGACCCCTCCACCCCAAACACACAACAGGTCATCAATAAACCTGCCATAGAAGACCATTGTCACCCTCAGCCCCGCCCCCCACACATGGGTCTGCTCCCACCAGCCCATATATAGGTTGGAAATAATTGCTCTGTAACATGAATCTAATGCACGCCAACAAAATTATTTTTGTGATACAGGCATATCATTATCTTGATTCAGATACATACGTACAGCAGTTAATCCCAATTGATGATCTATACTTGTATAGAGGGATGTGATGTCGACCTGCCAACATAGATCTTGTAATTTAAAAAGCATGTGTTGGGTATCCCGAATGTAGGATGGTAACCCAACCACATACTTTTGCAGGAATTAATCTATATATCTCAATAGGTTCAATGTCACCCCCCCCCATCCCTGCAACAATGGGTTTCCCAGGTGGTTGTATAAGGGTCATGGATTTTCGGCACTTGTTATAAATACAGAACTTTAGGATTTATCACATGAATGAACATTTTTTCACTTTTAGTAATAATACTTTTTGTATATGCTTCCCCTAATAAATTAGATATTTGTTGCTGATATTGCTCTGTGGGATCTTGGTCTAATTTGACGTATGTATCTGTATCTGATAATAGCCTCTCTGCCTCTTTAATATAATCCCATTGGTACAGGCTGCAGAAAATTATTCTTTGGGCTTTTCATTCTGTACGCCTGCTGCTGGGCTAAACATTATTTTCAAAGTTGATTGGAGTATGATATATATATATATATATATATATATATATATATATATATATATATATATATATATAAAGAGATGGCAGAGAGAACCATCTGATCACATTTGCCAAAGAACAAAATCTGTACATCATCATGAATTCATTCGGTATCCTATTGAAATGTCGCCATCTATATGGAGACCATCAACATAGAGCGATAAAAATATCACCTGAACCCAAAAGCCGAGATGAGAATGTTGCACCAATCAATAGACTGACATTCTGATATTGCTAATGGTCGTCTCATACATGGTGACAGTTCCATGTATAATACTTAGTTAACCTCAGCATTAAGAGCATTATGAGGTACATGAGGATCGTTATGTGGAGAAGGCACTCAAGGGCTTAATTAAGCATTATACATTGAACTGTGGCCATGTATGTGGCGACTGGTGACCATTAAGCGTGCAATATCAGAATGTTGCTCTATTAGTTGATATTGGCTCTTGGGTTCAGGTGATATTTTTAACATGCTATTTTGATGGTATCCATATAGATGTGAACAAATTCATTCTACAGGAAAAAAAGCCCAGAGAAAATGAACATGGAAAAGCCCTTATGGCAAAACAACTGAAATTGACTTGCAAATAATAAAACAATATTTACTGACTGCTCAGTCTTAAATAGTTTTGGTTGGAAGTGGCCATCATCTAGTGAGAGCAAAAATCAAAATTGACTGAAATAAAGAAAATGTTCAAATCAACAAACATGAAGATCAACACTATCTGGCTATTAAAAAAATCATACTAATTTTGAGTGCACACTGATTAGTCTCTTTAGTGTCCAGCAGGATGTTTCAGAAACAGACATTTCAACCCACAGTATTGAGGGTTGCACCTGCTGTAAAACACGAAAAGAGAACCCGAATATCAAAAGAAACAGTTGCCATTATGATAAAGCGATGAGAAATGAAGCAAAATGGTGATAGTAAAAACAGGGTAGTATATATAGAAATGTGCAAGACCATAAGAAAACGCATAAAAGTAGAAACAAGCAAGTTCAATGTTGAGATCATCAAAAGGACACTGGAACAAAATCAAGGGCTAAAGAAAGGAAAACGGCGACACACATAGAAGCTAAATGTTTGCATTAAAGTTTGAATACTGCAAGACCTCAACAAATACTAAAACGAGTGGAAGAATGTTATTCAAATCCTTATAAGGATGAAGGACAACAACTGAATGCAGAGCCAGAGGAAGAAGCTGCGCCAGAAGTTTTGGTAGAAGAAACAGAAGCTGCAATAATGTAACTGAAAAAATGGCAAAGCAGCTGGACCTGATAAAGTCACTATAGAAATGTTGAAACCCGGAGGTCAACCCTTATTCAGAGCCCTAGATAAACTAATTTCAATACCTACTACTTCGCAAAGTGACTGAAACTTTAAAAACTGCCCAAATCATCATACTACGCAAAAAAGGTGATGAGACAGATCTAAGAACCTTCCAGCCAATAACACTATTACCAGTGGTCTGCAAGGTTTTCACAAAGATTCTATCAAGAAGAACGGTCACAATAATTAACTAAAGAGCAAGCAGGCTTCAGTACAATGGACCATAACCAGACAGTACAACAAGATATAGAATGACATAATGAATACAACCTTCCATCATACATAGCCTTCATTGACTACGAAAAGACCTTTAATTCAGTGAAAAGCAAGTAATAATTAATGCCGTGATCAACCAAGGAATAGACAGAGCTTACATTAATATCATCCAATCAACACGTCAGAATGCAACTGCACCAATATAGGTCAACAGTGAAAAAGTCCTGATAAAACTAGAGAAAGGTGTCCAGCAACAAGGAGACATAATCTCCCCAAAACAAAAAAATTATTATTTGCTTGTTTAGAAGACATTTTCCACAAACTAAATTGGGACAAAAAGAACTTAAAGTGATAGTAGTACTTCGTTTTATCTTTATTTTATTTTGTAGGCATTAAAAAAACATGAAGAACGATATAAGTCTTATCTCTCAAACCTTTATGGTTTAAGAGATATTCACAAGCAAAGTTTCCCCTCCCACCCCTTTTACCTAGTGTAAGCCATCTCTTCTCAGATGTGGAATGCAGTCCATAGACCAGACAGATAACAGAAGGGGACAATCTTCTTCCTATGAGAACAATGAAGGCCCTGCCCCCTTGACAAGTTTTTCAGGTTTTTCCCTTATCTTAATTGAAGATTGTCCCTCTCTGCAGTCTACCTGGGCACCTCCCTTCTGATCTGGCTGAACAGTGTTACATCAGTAAAAGGGGTGGGAGGGGGATACTTTGTCATTGAATTACTCTTGTACTACAACTCTGACAGTATTGAAATAACACTCTTCAAAGTCCAAATACTATGATGATTAATTAGAGCTGATTTTATTATGAAACATTACTATCCCTTCAAGATCAATGGAGACTACCTATATCACTTACGTTTTGCAGACAATATCATACTCTTTGCAAGTGCCCCGAATAACTTCAAGAACACATTGAAGAGTTACATCAGGAAAGCAAAAATTTTGGTCTTAAGATAATTATCAACAAAACACAAGTTGTGTTTAACAAATGTATCACACCAATGAAAATCACAATAGATGGACTAGAATGAGAAAAAGTTGATATTCCTTGGACAGTAAATGTCAACACCATGATGGACATTGAAAGACAAAATTTAGGACGGCAAGCATTTGGAAAATGTTGGAGTACTGTCTTTACGCTAAATTTACCATTCCGCCTCAATGTGTCTAGTATACATCTCATTTTTTTTAACATTGTTTGAGCTGTAGTATGACAAACCTTAACCATTTGGGTGTCAGAAAGATATCCAATGCTTTGTAATTGGATAGGAGGGGAGGCGAGGAGGCAAAATGGAGGGTTAAAACATGAGACAAAGGGGAGGGTAGATGATCAGGTGAAGGGGAGTCTGAGGCAATAAATCAGGTGAAGGGTAGTTGTGAAGGGGAGTCTGAGGTGATCAGGTGAAGGGGAGTCTGAGACAATCAGGAGAAGGGGAGTGTGAGGCAATTAAGTGAAGGGGAGTTGGAGGCAATGAGGCAATTGGGGGTTGAGACAATAAGGTAATGGGGAGTGTGAGGCGATGAGGCAAAGGGGAGGGACTGCATAGAGGAAGAAGTTGAATAATGTGGTGAAGGGTGAATTCCTTGTAGAGATTTTCACTGGCATGGGCAAGGGGGCTACGTAGACCAATGGGACAGGCAGTATAGAGGAGATATGCATAAACCATCCTTACTGCTGCCTCTAGGTATATTTGGCTTCAGACAAAGCTTGTCTGTCACATGACACTTCCTCTTTTATTTATAGACATTTGTCAGTGACAGAGAATCCACCATCTCAGTAACTTGGATCACCTGTCTGTCTCTTCTCAGTATCCAGAATGTTGGGTTCTTTTGCGTAAATCTCTGTTCTCCATTCACACACCACCAAGTCCCCTAACACAGAGAACAGCCGCCTCATTAAGGAACTTGGATCACCTGTCTGTCTCTTCTCAGTATCCAGAATGTAAATCTCTGTTCTCCATTCACACACACCGAGTCCCCTAACACAGAGAACAGCCGCCTCATTAAGGAACTTGGATCATCTGTCTGTGACTTCTCAGTATCCAGAATGTAAATCTCTGTTCTCCATTCACACACCACCGAGTCCCCTAACACAGAGAACAGCTGCTTCATTAAGGAACTTGGATCATTTCCCTGTCTTTTAGTCAAACAAGATTTTGGGGTATTTATATTACATATCCTTTCTCCCGTCACACATCGTCATACTCCCCAAATTCCCCTACCACAGAGAACCAATTGACTGCCCACATAACTCCATAAAACAGGCACTTTATTTGTCTCTCTTCTCTAGCTCAAACATTTTGCTGTTTTCTCTCTTTCTCTAGCAAACACGAATGGCTACAGGAACCTGACACCTTTATACTATCCAAGTAGGAAAAAAAAGGGAAACTTTCCACTTGGGGGAAAATTCATTCTTACCATTGATTTTTCTGCAATGAACAAGGTGCAAAAAAGGAGAAAATTATCACTTTTATGAAAAATGTACAGCTTGGCAGAAAGTGCCAATTTTTACCAACTATCTTTTGAGGTGCAAAATTTCTCCCATCTCCAGTCATTGCATTAGACCTGATGAGTATTAGGAACTCATGGCAACACCCAATTACACAAAACCAGCAGACAAGCATGGAAACGTGTGACTACTTGGGACCAGCAGAATATCCAGCAGAGACTAATATGAGACTAGCAGTGCAACACATCATTGCATGGGATCAGCAAAGTATTATATAGGCAAGTATGTCAACACACCATTACATCAGACTAGCAGAGTATTATTATATGACCATCACACCATTAATTGTGACCAACAGAGTATTTCATCAGACCTGTAGGGCAACACATCATTACATGAAACTGGCAGAGAATTACATCAGAGCAGTGTGGTAGCATACCATTACATGATGCCAATATAGTGTTATATTTGACCAGCAGGGCATTGCCTGGTTACATAAGACCAGCACAGTATTATATTAGTCATGGATGGAAGCACACCATTGCATGAGACGAGCAGAATATTCATTGAGACTAACAGGGTAACAAAACATTATATGAGACTAGCAGAGTATTATTTCAGACCAGAAGGGCAACACGCCATTACATAAGACCAACAGATTACTATGTCATACCAGTAGGACAGCATACCATTGACTGTGAATAGCAGAATATTACATAAGACCAGCAGTGCAATGCACCATTATATGAGAACAACTGAGTATTCCATGAGACCAGCAGTGCAATGCACCATTATATGAGAACAACTGAGTATTCCATGAGACCAGCAGTGCAATGCACACTATAATTTGAGATCAACATACGCTGAGGGCAGCAGAGTATTTCATCAGTACAGCCGTGTAACACACCATCACATAAGAATAAAAGAGTCTTACATGACACCAGTAGGGCAACACTGTTATATGAGAAAAGCAGAGTAATACAAAAGACTAGCAGATTGTTGTGTGAGATCAGCAGGACAAAACACCATACTTGATAATGGCAGAATATTATATGAGTCCAACTGTACAATGCACCATGAAATGAGACTAGAAGAATGATACATGAGCTTAGTAGGGCAATGCACCACATGATAACAGCAGACTGTTATGTGAGGCCAGTACAACAGCACAGCATTACATCATAACTTCAGATAGTTATTTGAGACCAATATGACAACACATCATAACAGCAGACTGTTATGTGAGACCAGTATGACAACGCTCAATTACATCATAACAGCAGTTTGTTACATGAGACCAGTATGAGAATACTATATTGCATCATAACAGCAGTTTGTTACATGAGACCAGTATGAGAACACTATATTGCATCATAACAGTAGTTTGTTACATGAGACCAGTATGACAACACTATATTACATATTAACAGCAATTTGTTACATGAGTCCAATATGACAACACACCATTACATCATAACAGCAGAGTATTATAGGAGACCAGAATGACAACAATCCATTACATCAGAATGACAATGTATTACATGAGGCCATCAAAGCAATACATAATTACATAAGAACAACAAACTACTACATGAGACAAACAGGGCAATACGCCTTCCCCTTGAGACCAGCAGTGTAATACAGGAGCCCAGCAAAGCAACACACCATTACATGAGAAAAGTAGAATAATCCAAGATACCAACAGATCGATATGCCATCATACATGACCAGCAGTGCAACACACAATTACATTAGATCAGCAGTTGCATTAGCGCTGCAGCGCATCGCATGAAAGCAACAGTGGACTGCACCATTACATGAGACTATGGGCTTGAATCAATTAGCCAAAAAATAATTTGTAATTTATTTCCTTCCCATTTCATATTCAGTTATAGTCAAGATGTCTGACATCTTGGTCTATTTTCATGTAATGGAAAAACAATCCTTTTTTTACCCTAAAAAATACTATTTAGAGAATGTTAACATCACCCCATAGCACTGTCTGCACCCCTATACCAATAACAATGCCCCCTCACTTCCCAAAGAAAACAGAGGCCTCAAAATCTAGCAAATGTTCACATTATTTATAGTACACCGGAGAGCATTAACCATGTGAGTACCAGAGCACTGTGCTATATAATACCATGAGTGACACTACAGTGTTTTAAATTAAAAAATAAGTACATAAATTAGGTCATTTTAGGTTAAATAAAACATATAACCTGATCATTCAAGTGTTAAGTCATTTCAATGCCAGGGAGGTAGGCAACACATTGCAAAGCAACAAGTTGTGGACCTTCTGTGACTCACAGGGTTACAAGCACCATTTAAATGAATGTGAGTTTTGGAAATCTTTATTAGTTTCTTATTAGCACCGTGGTGCAGATTGTTTGCCCTTTTTTATACATTTGTCCCATAGTTCATTATCTTTTTTTTTCCAAAATCTAAAGTGTTAAAACAATCTGGGTGAATTAAAATGTCCTTGAGATCATGTTATTAATAATGGAAAATACTGATGTCTCCCAGATCTACAGGGTGTCTACTGAGGACGGGCCATTGGGATTCATCACTGGTTGGTGCCTGTGAGCACTGATAATATCTCCCTGTGTGATAAGGGAGAGATGGTATTAATAAATAGGTACGGCACCGGGGTGAGACATTTGGTCCTCAATGATGAATCAAGAAGCTACACAGACTCAACATTTGTAATCTCAAAGCAATGAGTCCTGTAATGGAGTTCTTTAAAGTGGATCTATTTTGTTTCCTCAGCTCACTGGGATCACCCCTCTTCACAGGTAGTACATGATTATTCCACAACATCATTTCAAGACAGGTGAGTAAGTACGTTTGCAGTCTGTCCCACATAGGTCAGAGAATTTAGATCTAAGAAGGTGAAAGCGTCCATAGCTATTAAACCAAAAAGCTCTAAAACCATTATACTAATTGAAACCCAAAAGGTACACTGAATAAGCTGTTATATACATGCCTCTATTGAGTCTAAAATATGTGTTGTGACAGATCCACTTTAACAATACTCATTGTTGCCAGAAACATTGGTGTGTTTCATGATGAGTGTGTGGTTTGTTTCTGGTGTAGAAGTGAGATATGATCCAAAATGTTAGTTTTATTAAGTTTAATTTGCTAAAAGGAAAATTAAATAAAGCAGTAATAAAAGTTATGGTATGAAGATTGAATACATTCCTAAAGTCATATGCACCAACTAACAGTGCAACAATACTAGGATATACCAACGGCACCACGGAGGACAATTAAAAACTGAAACATGTCCAGTGATTTAAATGAGGATTTTGACACCATGAATGCAAAGAAAGGTGTCCAGTGCAGCTAAGGCACAGCACAATGTGTTAGAGATCTTTTGCCATGGCTGACTGGGCCAGTAATGTGTTGGATCTCGCCCATAAGTCACTGGCCACTGGACCTGAGACAGTGTGACAGAACTGTATAGGAGCTGGTCTGCCCACTGTTGGGTACAGAAGTTTAGCAGGACACAGACAGGACTTCAGGCTGACTGTAGGATTTCTGAGCCTGGCAGCCTTGAAGCTAGAACTAGACAAGACTGAGACTGGAAGTCTGGTCAATGCAGAGCAGACAGCAAGCAGGCACCAGAAGCAAACATGTAATGGGTGTCCAACATGAGGGCCGTGGTGCAGATGTGACTCAAACAACTAAAAGTGTTACCTAAAAAACTAGCCCATATGAACTAGTAGGCTATAATTTACCATGGTTATCAATAAAAAAATACTGCAGCCCTCACACTTATGGCTTTCTGATTATGTGGCCCACGAATGATAAAACTTGGACACCAGTGAAATATGGGTTAGTGCACAAACCCCCCCCCCCATTAAACTAGATTTAGTCATAAATGTACTACCATTGCTCACCACTGAATGAGAAACAAAAGCATTAGTGAGCAGGCCAAAGACAGGCTGTGGTGCACTGCTCTCCTCCCTCCTCCAAATAACTAGCAGTTTCCCTTGACTCCCAACTCCTGCTACTCTGTGCTTCCTTTCTATTTCCTGGCCCACTCCCCTCCCCTCACTTCCACCTCCTCTGTCCACTCCGCTCTCTTCCATCTCCTCTGTCCACTCCCCTCACTTCCACCTCCTCTGTCCACTCCGCTCTCTTCCATCTCCTCTGTCCACTCCGCTCTCTTCCATCTCCTCTGTCCACTCCATTCCCTTCCATCTCCTCTGTCCACTCCACTCTTTTCCATCTCCTCTGTCCACTCCGTACCCTTCCCCCTCCTCTGTCCACTCCGTACCCTTCCATCTCCTCTGTCCACTCTGTACCCTTCCCCCTCCTCTGTCCACTCCATTCTCTTCCATCTCCTCTGTCCACTCCGTACCCTTCCCTGTCCTCTGTCCACTCCATTCCCTTCCATCTCCTCTATCCACTCCATTCCCTTCCATCTCCTCTGTCCTCTCTGCTCTCTTCCATCTCCTCTGTCCACTCCGTACCCTTCCCCGTCCTCTGTCCACTCCATTCCCTTCCATCTCCTCTGTCCACTCTGTTACCTCTCATCTCCTCTACCCACTCCCCCTCCTTTCATCTTTTTCCAGACTGCTTCCCTCCCTTCCATCTGCTACAGCCCTCTCCCTGCCTTTCCATCTCCTCTAGTCTGCTCCAATCACTTCCATGTCCTCCACCTCCAGCTCTCTCTCCACCTTTCCATCTCTTCAGACCTGCTCCTTCCCTTCTATACCCTCCAGTGTGCTCCTCTCCATTCTATGTCCTGCACTTACAATTCTCTCCTCTCCCTTCCATTACATCCCGTCTGCTCCCCTCCATTCCATATCCTTCACCTCCAGCCCTATCCCCTCCTTTCCATCTCTGCTAGTCTGCTCCTCTCCCTTCCATCTACTCCTGCCTGTCCCCTCCATTCAATCTCCTCCAGCCTGCCCCCTCCCTTCCATCTCTTCCAACATGCTCTGCACCTTTCCATCTCCTTCAGCTTGTCCCCTCCCTTCCATCTCTTCCAGTGTGCTCCCCTCCCTTCCATCTCTTCCAGTGTGCTCCCCTCCCTTCCATCTCTTCCAATGATTTTCCCCTCCCTTCCATATACTCCAGTCTGCTCCCCTAACCTTCCATAACCTGCAGCTTTATCCCCTCCCTTCCATCTCCTCCAGCTTACTCCCCTCCCATCCATATCCTTCACCTCCAGGCCTCTCCCCTCCATTCCACCTGCTCCAGTCTGCTCCCCCTTCCATGTCCAAGTTCTTTGTTGGTCTTGCTGTTATTATCTCTGTGTAATACATATCTGGGGGGGGGTCAGAAGGGAACAAACAACGTTGACCCCACATACTCCAACATTCTGTCTGACTTATTTGATTTTAAAGACACAGGCAGTTGCTTGCTGATCTTGCTATTAGTATCTCTGTTTGGGGAGAGTTTAGGGAAAGAAGTTGTTGTTAGACAGTTTTTTTACAGTGATCTGATAGTGTGAACAACACTTTACAGTAAAACCACACACAGTAGTTGAGTAATGTCCAGCAAATACACAAGGGGCAGGGGGAGGGGAAAGGAGTAGGAGCAGTGCATGGACATACAAATAAAGTGGTAGCTACAAAACTGACTGCAGCCATGTGCAATAAACGATGGTGATCCCTCTCCTCCCGGGAGGATGCAGTTTGCCAAGGTCCCATCAAAAGTTCCACCAGCACCAGCACAACCACCAGCACCATTACTATGTAAGAATAACACTAAAGATGACAACGAGTTTTGTTTCAGTGTTGATGATGACATAATGGAAGAAGGGGTAGAAGCTCAACCAACTGACTCATCTGACAGTGAGACAAACAAGTACCTCAAAGTAGTAGCAAAGTAAAGTAAAAAGAAATTGTTTGTCAACTGTACAAGCTTAGAGGAATATAAAGGTAGTGGTCTTGAAGCGATGGGCGATGCTAAGGATGACCTCAAGATGACAAATGATGATGCAGATCATCCAGCATCCTTCTCTTGTTCAGATACAGATGAAGTTGAGAGTGAGTGAGATGATGATGACATGGACAGAAAGTTAGCTGAAAGGCAAAGGCTCAGTCTTCCACCACTGAAATGCATCTTTCTGCCGGAATAAACTGTTTGAAAAAACAATTGGAAACTCTAATCTTGTACAAGCAAAGATTCCCAAAAATACAGAGTCATCCTGTCAGTCATCATCAGCATCATCACTGCTTCCAAGTCCAAGTCCCACTCATCCACACACACACTACTAGTGTTGAGTAACCAGCAGCACAACAACACAGATTATTAGCATCCTCAACCTTAGCTATTGTCAGTCCTGTCGTACACAGCTAGAGAGTAGTTAGAGAGGAACCTAAGGGGCAGGACAAGGAGACCCTAACCCTAGCGCTAACTAAGCTGAGAAGGGGAACCCTAACACTAGCTCTCAAGAACTAACTCTAGATGAGAGAAAACAGGCCTAGCAGAAGTGCACATATACATATATATAAAGAAGAAACACTGTATATATATATATAGGTGAGGCACAAGAGAAAAAATCTTATACATGTACATGTAAAAAATACAGGGGAGAGGGAAACGATACCAGACGTCTGGAAGCTGGGTGCACAGGACTGAGAAACTCAACAGCTTGCTAGAAGATCAGACAGCCACCAGGAGCTAGGGAGTGTAGCAGGCCCAAGGTCCAGACAGCAGGTAGCCGAGGTCAGGACAGGCTGAAGAGGCACAGTGGTCAGGAGGTAGCCAAGGTCAGGGCAACTGGAGTGGCACAGTGGTCAGGAGGTAGCCGAGGTCAGGGCAGGCTGAAGAGGCACAGTGGTCAGGAGGTAGCCGAGGTCAGGGCAACTGGAGTGGCACAGTGGTCAGGAGGTAGCCGAGGTCAGGGCAGGCTGAAGAGGCACAGTGGTCGGGAGGTAGCCGAGGTCAGGGCAGCTGGAGTGGCACAGTGGTCAGGAGGTAGCCGAGGTCAGGGCAGGCTGAAGAGGCACAGTGGTCAGGAGGTAGCTGAGGTCAGGGCAACTGGAGTGGCACAGTGGTCAGGAGGTAGCCGAGGTCAGAATCGGGAGTTTCAGAGAGCAACCGGAGGGAGCACAAGACCCAACAAACAGGAGTGAACTCAATAACTGAGCGCTGAACCCCGGAAGCGCGCTCCTTAAATAGCAGAGCCGGCATTGGAAGCGAGGCTGGGAGGACGTTGTGCATCGGGACGCCTGCGCCTGTGCAGAAGCGCCGAAGAAGCCAGCAATGGATGTTGCTTCCTCCCCGTCGGCCGACGGGACCCGGCGAGGTACCGACAGCTATGATGAGTGCCTCTGCTGCTGCTGGAAGTGCAGCACCTTTGACACTTAGTGGGAGTAGTAGAATTAAATAAACATCTAGCCCCAGTAATCGTAGCAGCCCATCAGGAACCCCATAGTCCATGAAGTCCAGATTATGGAGATACTTCACTAATGATCCAAAAGGTAAGCATGCTGACTATTGTCTGTGCAAAAAGCACGTGAGCAGGGGAAAGCAGGCTCACACCTAAGCACCTCCTCAGTGAGGTCCCACTTCTAGGACAACCACAGATATGACTGAGAGACACACTATCAACATGTTAGAGATGCCTCAACCAGCAGCAGCAGAAGTACTACCAAATGTTCCCATGGCTCTGGGGTACATAATAGAAGTGCTGCTGATGTGTCAGAGAGTGTGCCAAGATCTTCTGCTCCTGCTGCAGAGGAGTATGAATCTGAGGATGTTTTTAGAGATGACAAGAGTTCCAGAGTGCTTAAACATACAAAGATCTTCTACTATGTTCTGCCATCCCACACTTACTAAGTTCTTAGAAATATAGCATAACCTGCACAAGCATAATGCAAAAATACACCTATGGAATAGTAAAATTGCCAAAATGTTGATGGTTGACATGCAGCCCTTTTCTTTTTTGAAAACAGAGGCTTTAAAGAACCAATGTCATGTGCTGCTCCCTCCTGGAATATCCCAAGTTGCAGTTATTTTTCAAAGGTGGTTGTGCCAATGTTACTTAAGCAGGAGGTTAGTATTGTGGGCAAAGAACAAAGGCACTCAGCCTGCTAACAATTTTTTCAAGGTGTATGTTGCTGTAGGACTCACAACTTTTACTTTCAGCTACTTATTTCTCAACTTCATCCCTCAGAAGAAGTGATATTGAGGTGGGAAATGTCGCAGTCATAGGAAACGTAGATGACATATGGCAAAGTTCTTCCAAGACATTTATTGGCAGTGGTAAAAAGATGAATATTTTATGGATAGTCTATGGGTGAAAATGTTCATGAAAAAAGAGGGAAATCATTGTCCTGTGGGAAATTTCTCTGACTTTTCAGCATCCCTAATCAGAAGCCCAGGGAATACTGCTTATCATTTGTATTAACGTTTTACTTGCACCCTGGCATGTCCATAAAATATACATGTGTATATATAGATATAGATATATATACACACACACATATATATTATTTTTACTTTTCGTTTAATGTCTTGCTCAAAGGCAATAAAACAGTTTGTTTTATACATTTTCTTTATTTAATAAATGTCTTTTGATAGCTACCTCCCGTCCATACTTTATTTACTACCTCAAAATCATCTGCATTCTTTAATTTAGAACCCCCACTTGGTGTAATGTTGAACCACCACTCGACTTTCCAACATCTAGTTCATAAATCTTCTGACACATCTGAATAAAATGTTAAATTATTATTGACACATTTTATCACAATGATAATTATATTTTTATCTACAGTAAAGTTCAAATGGAGCAAGACAACGTTACTTCTGTCAAGTTATTCATCCTTTTGGGATTTTCTCATCTCCCCCATCTTCGTCTCTTCCTTATCTCTATCTTCTCTCTCTTCTACATCTTCACATTGCTGGGGAACATCCTCATTATTCTACTCACAGTGAATGACCATCGACTTCACACCCCAATGTATTTCTTCTTGGCCAACTTCTCCTTAGTGGACTTTTTGTTCTCCTCAGTCACAGTACCTAAAATGATTTGGGACCTTGTGTTCATGGATGGGGTTATATCTTTATTAGGCTGCCTTGCACAGGTGTATTTCTTTATAAACTTTGGTGCAACTGAATGCTTTATTCTCTCTGTTATGGCTTTTGACCGCTATGTGGCCATTTGTAATCCATTTCATTATATGACCATCATGAACAACCAAATGTGCTCCAGACTGATAGGTGGAACGTGGTTCACAGGTTGTGTTTACTCTCTCATACACACCATTCTCACCAACAACATGGATTTCTGTGGTCCTAATCATATCAATCATTTCTATTGTGATGTCCCACCTCTTTTCCAACTTGCTTGTTCTGATATTAAGCTTAATATAGCATTGGTCTTTGTGTCTGTGTTTGTCATGGGAGTATGTAACTGCTGCATTACCATCATCTCCTACGCTGCCATTTTATCTACCATATTCAGGATAAAATCTACAGAGGGGCGGATGAAAGCTTTTTCTACATGTGCTTCCCACCTCATGGTGGTCTCCATGTTCTATGGCACAGTGATCATCACATATTCCTTTCCTAATAATAAGAACTCAATGTACAAGGACAGAACAGCAGCCATTATCTACACCACAGTAACCCCAGCATTAAATCCTATTATATACACTCTGAGGAATACAGATGTGAAGAAAGCTCTAAAAAAACTGTTATTTACATAAAAAGTATCACCGAATATTATTTTAATGACAAATATTAATTTCCTTTCCTTACTGGGCTGCGCAATTATTGCACAGTTTAATGTGAGATCATAATTTTGTTAATTTTATCACTTTAGTTTGCTTTGAAAAATATTTTTGTGATTTTCTTATGTGATACACAAAGGATCTGAGATTTTTTTCTACTGTCTCTTGAAATAGCACTTTTGTATGTAAATAAAGACATGTGAAACACTTTGGAGATGGTAGAATGTTCTAACGTCAGGTTAGTGGAAAGGAATAATAAATTACTGGTAGTTATTAAAGATCTCTTCTAGGGTGCGCTGGTGTTAAAAGCTGTTATTGAAGGTCACAGATTAATAAAAGCTAGGAATTACCTGCCTGATGGTTCAGATGTTTAACACTATAAGGACCACAGAGGTGTGCAACACATTGAAAAGCAATAACTTTTAAACCTCTCTTGCCCTTAAAGGTTTACTTTTATTAAGCTTGTGAAGAACACCAGTTTCAGGCAGATAAAAGATTTGTTTTAACAGCACAAAACTAACAGGTGAATATTCTATTCTAAATGTACAGTATTATCCAGATATTGTATAGTCACAGATAACAGGTAGGACTCAAACGCATTTTTATCAGAACTACATCAAATGAGAAATCATTGAAACTAACAGTAGCTCTCAACTGATGTGAATTAACAAAGTGTCTGAGTCACATGAGAGCCACTTGTGATGGCCCTGCGCAGGTACCCACCAGGTCATTTACACCAGACCGGCCTCAGAGGACCACCAGACAGACCTGGGTCATTTGCCACTGGATCTAGCTGCACCACTCAGAGGAGAAGTGGTCAACCGGATTGGAAGACCTCCAGGTGCAGCCAGCCAATGGAGAGCAGTGACCTGGGTAGGGACTCGCACTTCTACCCACTGGAACAGGCCACTGCAGAGAAGTTTTCATCTCTGCTGGGCAGGCTGGGGAACAAGATCAGTCCCCTCTGCCATGGTAAAACAACACTGCCTTTTAACCAGACACTTTTGGTTACATGGATCTAGTTTCAGCAGTCTACACCCCCAATAGCAGAGCCTAAACATCTGCTTCAAAAGTAAACGCACACATCTAAGTTTATTGAAATTGAATACCAGGCCTTTCACAGCCGACATTTAACTTGGGGTGACATGCATATAATAAAATATCACAATACACAGAAGACAAAACATACAACCAACATAACAGAGTACTACTATTTTGCGGTGTAGGATGGGGGGATAGAATTAAAAACATTGAAGAGAGATTGGAGGTACCAGAATGCAACAGTGACATATTTGCATATTCGCATGGGACACAGCAATGTAATGTATGTCACCAACCAATAGATGGCAGTGAACAGAACAATGCTGCTATGCATCTCACCAACCATAGATGGCAGTGCACAGAACAGGTTGAGTTCAAAGGACTGGAGATGGGAAAAGTCCATAGCAGATATATTGCTGTAATGTCCATGTAATCCCACAGTCCTCTCATATCACAATAACATGAAAGTTTAACTTGCCTGTTTCTTCACACTTCTCCCCCCATCTCAAATAAGTGAGTTGCGGGGCGGTTTCCTATAGGGCCCGCACAGAGTCATTGGATTTACAGGGGGAATTAAAACACAGTTGTCCCCCAGTCCTGCTTGTAGGACCAGAGTGTGCATTGTTCAGAGTCCCATAGTCCAAAATAAGGTGAGTATGGTAATATACGCACTAGACGCACCTTTCTGTCCCACCTCCTTTTTCCAAGGGTAGTGAACTGCCAGTCCTTTGGGCCAAGTGAAATGGATCCCACCCCTCCAGCCAAAACATAAAAGCTTGAGGAGCCACAGAAGCCTTGGTATCTCCTGGTGGAAGAAGGCATCTGGAGCCAAGGATACATGTGTTGGTGGGTACCAGCCCTACGGCAGCAGGTGACAAATCACTCCTCCCAAATGCGGCCCTCTGCAAACATCCAACAGGGCCAGGAGAAACAACAGGGGAAAAAACTCTGGGGATGTTCCAATCCCTTGGGACACCCTCCAATTTGGGTGCCTGGAGCCCAATGGCTCGCAAATCAAAGACAGTGTTTTGGGCCAAGGTGCCAAGGCTGGTTCCCACCTCCACTGTGCTGGTGGCTTCTAATATATCAGAGGAGTGGTCAGTCCCTTGGCTCCCCCCATGACCTACCCTCTGGGCCCCTTTCCAAGGGGCTGATGCAGAAATCCTGCACATTGCACTCTGTCATCTTCAGTGCTGCAACACCACTTGTACATGGCATGTCGGTGGGTGGAAGAAGTGTGTCGCTACATGCTCAACAGCCATCATTTTGGGGAACACCTTCTGCCACTTGACCAGAGACTTTTGGGTCATCTACCTCCATATCCTGCAGGGGCTTTTGGGAAGCAGAGTCATCCCACTGGCTTGCATTCTCCAGTTGTCACGGTTGGAGCTCTGCAGAGGTAAGAACCTAAGTAGACTTGGCCCTGGAACAGCTGCTGGGGTGCGAAGCTTGTGTACGATGCTTGGGTTCAGTGATGGCGTGCCAGGAACTCCCTTGCTGCAGCCAAAGCTGTGTAAAGCTGGTCGCGAAACCAGATTGTTCCACCCCAGTTGAGCCGGGGTGCAACCAGGATGGGAGTTCTCTGGAAACCGTAGATGACCAGGACCAGGGAATGCTGAACAGAACGAATCCGGGATCAAGGATGGGAATACAGGAGCAGACCGTACCGTAGTCAGGAAGTTTGCTGGGTCAGCAGCCAGAAGGTAAGCTAGTGCCGTAGTCAGGTGGATTGACTGGTCCATAGCCAGAAATTCCAGATAATGCCGTAGTCAGGTGGATTGGCGGGTACGTAGCCAGAAGTTCAAGATAGTGCTGTAGTCAGGTGGATTGCCGGGTAAGTAGCCAGAAGTTCAAAATATAGACTGAGAAAGAAGCACAAAGGCAACAACGCTAGAAAGCTTGTAGAACGGGCACCCAAGACTGGGGAAGCCAATTTAAAAATGCTGGCCAACCAATGAGGAGAGAGCCAGTAAGGGGGCTCGTCTGGGAGCTGCTCCTGATTGGCAGTGTCAACTACCCAATGAGGAGTGACTAGGAAGAGGGAGGACACTGAGGAGGGAGACATCGGACCGTGCATGTGCACCGCTGGACCGAGAAGCAGGGGAGCAGCGGCCGTGAGGTGAGTGGGCCGCCGGAACAGGAGCAAAACCGCTGGGCCTAGAAGGAGGGGAGCGGCAGCCGCGAGGTAAGCGAGTCGCCGAAACAGGAGTGACTCCAGTTTCATGACACTACTGGGCAACAATCTCTCTAAGCTGACTAACTGTCGCTTGTTTCCCCTATCTCAGCTGGAATGTTTCTCCTGCTGAAGGATTGCCGCTTTTTACATATTCCTGGCATATGTTATCTCTCCTTGCTACAACATAGTATGGATGAAATACTTCTCCTCAAAAATTAAACAGATTAAAAATGGCACTTCCCACAAAGCAGAAATTTTTTTGTACGAAGTACCAATTTTCCACTTTTTTCAACTTAGCTTATTGCATTGAAATCAGTAGTAAGATTGAATCTCCCCATGTGGCAAATTTCCATTTTTTTCCTTCATGGATAATATAAAAAGGATGTCAGATTCAAGTAGCATACCATTCTGCGTTTGTGACAGGTAAAGAAAGCCCCATGTTTTTTAGCTAGTTCGGATAGGAAAATAAAGAGTGTAGTTTAGGGAATCTTGTGTGAAGGCTATTTGTCCCCGTGTGTTAGGGAAGTCTGGGGGACCATGGGAGAGTGTAACGGGAGAAAGGGGATTTACTTAAACTACTCCAAAATCCTGTGTGACTGAGAACGGCAGTTGATTCAGTTTCCTCCTTGCGCTCACTGCTCTCTGTCTTAGGGGAATCTAGGGGGGGTGTAAAAGGAAATGCACCAAAAATCTTGTGTGACTGAGGAGACACAGGCAGCTTTCCTGAGCTGGCTGAGTCACTGTCAGACTGACACTAAAAAGACAGACAAGTTCCACTGTATCACAGTGATCAAGCAAAGAAAGACAGACAACAGTAATAAAATGTAACAATCTTTATTGATAATACAATAATAAGAATAATGCCCACACAACCCCAGACCACAGGATGTTAAGCCCCAGGCTACTAGCCGGAGCTGCACACTGTGCTGAGCACTGCACTGCTGCACAAAACCGAAGGATACTGGAAACAGGTAGGGTTACAGCATTGGTAGAGCCAGTACACAAAGCTCAAGTCTCCACCAGGGTATCGCTTAACCGGAGGCAACAGGGGGTAAGAGCAAGTCAGAGCCACAGGAGACAGATACAAATGGTCAGGCAAGCTGGATAATGCATGGGGCGAGTAGTCAGCCAGAGCCACAGGTCAGGACCAAAGTGGTTAGTCAGACAAGCTGGAGTCTACAAGGAGCGAGTAGTCTACCAGAACCACAGGTCAGGACCGAACTGGTTAGACAACCAAGACGGGGTCTACAAGGAGCGAGTAGTCTACCAAAGCCACAGGTCAGAACTTGTGTGGGTAGTCAGACAAGCTGGGGTCTACAAGGAGCGAGTAGTCTACCAGAGCCACAGGGCAGAACCGGTGTGGGTAGTCAGACAAGATGGGGTCATGCACGGAGCGAGTAAGTCAGCCAGAGACACAGGTCATAATCAATGTGGGTAGTCAGACAAGTCGGGGTCATACAAAGAGCGAGTTAGTCAGCCAGAGCCACAGGTCAAAACAGATGTGGGTAGTCAAGCTGGGGTCATACACGGCGTGGATTCAGAGGCAGAGCACAGGTCACAACGAGAATGCAAGAGCTACTAGCAGAAACACCATGTAAGGGCAATGACTCCTAGGACCCAGGAAGATTATATAGAAGTCAACAAAGGCGGGAACCAATTAGGCAAATCAGTAGCGACCCATAAACAAAGCACGAGCCAGTGCCCGCTCCAGTGGACATCAGGAATGCAGAAGTAGCGGACTCCATGCTGGCCAACAGCACAAATGCTAAAGGAAGCACAGGATCTCTAGGCCCCCTAGGGCTACTGTGATACACTGTCACTGACTCCTTCATCAGCCAGAAGAAGAGGGGACAGCATCTTTGTAAAGTCTTTCATCGTCCTCATCATCTGTTCTGAAAAAAATAAAGATGGCCAGAAAAAAAAATTAAAAAAATTAAAACAGTTTAACTGATAGGTGACAAAGACAATGAACCTGACATGAGCTGTGACTGATGCAGGGAGACAGATACTAGAAGATATAGAGTCTATTTTGAAACAACAATACATCACCCACAATCAATTATGTTGTGTACTTCACTGTTAAAATACACCCACAATATTTTATTCATGTTGAGCAAATGTACTAGGAGCAGGAGAAGTGTGGAAGGAGTAGGAGCAGTGCAAGGATGTGTTAGTAAATAAGGAGTTCATTTGTCAAAGTTCCACCACCCCCAGTATTATTAATAAACCATTTATGAACCATGAAGATGATGTCACATTGTAGTGCTGACGGCATAATAGAGGAAGGTGTAGCAGTTCAACCAATTGCTGTATCTAACAATGAGAGAAACAAGTACTACACAAGTCATGAAAGTAGTAGTAACAAACATTGTAAAATTCCCTCTTAGGGTAAAAGAGATTATTTGAGAATTCAGAATGCCTAGATGAATATAACATTTTTGTGGGAAAGAAGTGGCAGGCGATGCTGAGGATGACCTAATCACTTATGATGATGTTGATCTAGAATATATCCCTCCAACATCTTCCTCTTCTATGTACAGATGGAGTTTAGAGTGAGAGAGATGATGACATGACCAGAAAATTAGCTTTCCATCATTGACAAAGAGCACTATGCCTTGTATAAACTGTTTGAAATTTCAATTGTAAAGTCTCATTCTGTACAGAAGAGAAAAAAGGAAAAAAGCACAAAGGCTACCTGAGAGTAGTATATGTCATAATAATAAAAGAAATAAAATAGATCCACTCTCAGGTAGCCTTAGAGCTTTTTTCCTTTTTTCTCTTCTGTACAGATGTTGAAGAGTGCTACTGAGGACACTCTGAATTAAGGCTGCAGACCTGAGATAAAGAATCCGATTGGACTGTATTCTGGATGTACTAGCATTTTCCATATCTGGAATTTGGACATTGTCACAGCTTTCCTTGGATCCAGCGCCGCCACTTCATTGATGCTCGGTGTCATTCCACGCTCCATCTGCAGGTGCGAGGCTTCAGAGTGAAGCAGGCCTCTGTTTTATGCCATGCTTCCTGTAGTCTCCTATTACCTACTACCTACTTCCTCCCTCTGAGCTGCTCCTCCCACCTACTTCCTGAGGAGGGGTTTAAAGGGCAGACTGAGTCCTGACTCGGTTGCCCTTGAGTTGTTGTTCTACACAGTTGGGTTTCCTTGGGCTCTGTGTATGACCTGGCTTGTCTGACCATCCAATCTGGTGTTGACCTGCGGCTCTGTCTGACTACTCTTTTGCCTGCTCCCTTTGTGTAGTGGACACCCAGTCTGGTGCGGACCAGTGGCTCTGCCTGACTGCCTGAACTGTGTATGACCCAGCTTGTCTGACTATACAATCTGGTGCTGACCTGTGCCTCTGTCTGACTATGCTTCTGCTTGCTCTTATTGTTTAGTAGACACCCAATCTGGTGCGGACCTGCGGCTCTGGTTAAGACCTTACTCCCTGACTGCAGGTGTCAGTCAGGATCACTCTGGTGCCCCTGAGAAAGTAGATGGCCGTCTCCTTACTGACTGCAGGCTTGTGTCAGTACTCTCCCTTACCATATCATTGTTAGGGAGATCCCTAGATCTATCTGCTGACTGTAGGTGTGAGTCAATTAGTCTCTTCCTGGGATTCTTGCTGGGCCTTTGTTATATAGAGACTCCAGAGGCTTCTGCTGGTCTCTTTAAGAGTGTTCCCGCTTTTAGCAGACTCCTATTTCTGATAGAGTCGTTGGCCACTAGAAGGACCTCTACTTATTGTTCTGTGATTTACTTACTCATTGTTCTGTGATTTACTGTATTTATATTTATTCAATAAAGATTGTTTTACTATACCGTACTGACTCCTGGTTTGTTCCTGGGAAACCGTGACAGACATTTAGTGCAGGTGTCATCTGTAGCGGGTGTGCATTGTTATTTATGTTAAGTTTGATTCTGGACTAGTTAAGATGCCTAGAAATACACAATCATGCTGTTAGTTATAATCAGCATTATCAGCTCATTCCAAGTTCAAACACTACTCACTCATACATTAGTGTTCAGTAACCAGCAGTAATACAAGTTATCAACATCCACAACCACAGCTATGATGAATGCTTCTGCTGCTGCTGGAAGTGTTGCACCTTTGACACATGGTAGTATTACAATACATGCCACTTCCCCACCCCATCAACTCCACAAGTCATGTTGTTAAAAAAAATATCTAATTCTTCTTCCATGTACTACCAACCCACACGTTACGTGTTCTTGGGAATGAGTCAAAAACTTCACAAAAATAATCCCAAAGTACTCCTGTCAAATGGCAAAGTTGTCTAAAGGTTGGCAGTTGACATGCCACCTTATTCTTTGGTAGAGGGAGGTTTTAAAGAACTGATATCATAGGTTGCACCATGCTGGCATATTCCAATCTGCAATTAGTTTTAAAGGACGGCTGTGCCAGAGGTGTACAGGTTGTTAGTGTAATGGGCAAAGGGCCATACTATGGACTATATGGCTGTCACCGTTCACTGGGTTTCCCTTCCACCAGTAGGCAGCAACAACATGCAACATCTGGTCACAGCCAGTTGTCTCTCCTCTGCTTCTGGCAGTGTTATTAAAGTCCTAGTGCCAGCAATGATAGATGTTGGTGGTAAATATAATTTGTGACATTCTGGCATTTTCTACTGCTGTAATTCCTGTTGCTGAGTTGTCTAAACAGCAGGGTGATTAGGCTGCAGCATGCAACTGGGATACTCAGCAGCACGTATGCAAGACAGGCAGTGGTATGGTGATCCGTCTACTTGCCACTTGCCCTAGTGTTGCTGAGAGAGCAGCAACATCACAACAAGACACCACATCATTTCTGGTTCATCTAGAGATAAGAGGTTGATCAATTATGCCTTTACTTCTGGTGTGGGTGACTTCCACCTCTGTATCAGCAACAATGGGGTCCATCCAGCTTCTTCTGCTGGTCATAGTGCTAGCCAACACTCCATTTAACTTTTTAATTTTTATTTTTTCTCTCCCCCTTTTTTACTCTATCTCTGCTTTTACTCTCTTTCACTGCTAATCCACACCATGGTGTAGTATCAATGTACTGTCCCTGTAAAATACTTTCTTTTTATGATTATGATTATTATTATTATACTGGCAAAATAAGCACATTGTTGCTCTGTGCAAGAATAGGAAGCACTCCCTCTGCCGTTTTCATTTTTCCTTCTGCCCCAATCATCTATATGTCACTCATTATCTGTGAGTTATTCATCTCCCTCTCTACAACATTCATCTTTCTATATGTGCCCTGTTCATTGATGGCAATCTCTGCCCTGGTAATTGTACTGCCTATTCTTCTACCCTCCCTTCCTATCATTATCATCCCCTCCCTCCCACAATCAATCCTTCTTCTCTGGTTATCACTCCATTCCTCCCCTGTTCAGTCCTCCCTGCCTCTAATAATCACATTCTCATTCCTCTATAATACCGCCCATTCCTCTGCTAGACCCACTCTCCATCACACCTCTGTTATACCTTCCCTCCCTCTCATATTACCATTCTTCCTCCCTCTTATACCCTTCCTACCTTTGGAAATCACACCATCCCTACCCTGTTCAACTCTCCTTCCCTCCCTTTTTATAAACTCCATCCCTCTCTCTTCCATTATAACCTTGTTATCTCTCTTTCATGATAACAACGCCCTATAACTCACTCTCCTCCACTGATCAACCTTTCTTCCCCCCCCCCCCCCGAAATCTGTTTTTTTCCCATACTGGCCAATTTGTGACCCCTACAAACACTTTCCACAGAATGCAATTTCCAGGGCTCAAAATTTCCACTCTCCACTAGCCAATGGCGAGTGAAAATTCATCCCTGGCGAGACATCTGAAGTTAATCAAATCTGATTTTTTATTACCTTGGCATAAAGTGCTTCTTTATAACATTGATTAAAAATGGGAATATGATACAAGAATATGAGCTTGTTTTGTAATATATGATTGAAGTCTTGGAATCTTCATGTTTTGTAGCAGAAATGATGACCTTACCCACTTGTTCTGCTGTTCCCTAGCTTACAGCAAACAGACTAGGCAAGTCTGGATTGAAGCAGAGGACTCAGAACACCAACAAGGGAAATATAAGAATGGGAGATAGATTAATTTTGAGTGGGTGTACTGAATGACCACTTTAAATTGTCCTGTGTGCTGAATTCTTAAGTTTGTATGGTTAGATAAAACAGTGTAAGTACCACTTGGAGGTGGTTTGCTAGCCTTTACAACTGTTAGGAAAGACGTGTTATCGGGTGGATTATGGTCCATCTGAATTCATTGTCCAGTGTGGAAAATTGTGAGTACTAAAGATTGCTGAGGGTCTGTTGGTTCGCTGGAGACCTCTTTCACATTCAAGAATTGCTTCATTCCCCTTGTTTGTTATTATGTGGTAAAAGCTAAACAGTTAAAATAATATGTAAGAATAAAAGAGTCTCTGAGGTTATGTTAAAGTCCTCTAATTGGTATGAGACTTTAGAATGAGCATGTTAATTACTCCCAGATCTACAATGTGTTTAATGAAGAGGACAAGGCCCTTGGGATTCACCACCAGTTATTGAGAACAACAATGACATCATAATAATGTTTCCAAGCTTCCCTGGATATAATAAATAGGGTATAGCTCTGTTTGAGACATCTGTTCTTCATTAAATCACTTAACCAGGAATCCTCACATGTAAGTTCCAGGTTCTGAGTTCTTTAAAGATGATCCATCACTTGTCCAAGTCCTCACCACAGTGGGAGCATCCATCATCACAAGATTTCCTCAACTGATTTATTCCTACACCTTGGTGGAAGCTGATATATTCTGGCAGCCTCAGAAGGAGGAGTGAGGTGAGGGAGGCAAGTTCTGGACAGGTGAGCAATTTACTGTGCAGGCTGTCACACAGGTCAGAGACTCAGCTTTGTTGACCTTAAAGGGTCCTCTAAAACCATTACACTGATTTTTACATTGATTGGGAAATAAGAAACAAACCCGTTTCTTTCTTCATTACTGGTGGATAAAGTGTTTCAGAAAAAGGAAAAACAGAAAGGCTTCATCAAAAACATTACTAATGTAGATAGGACTTAGAAGAAAAAAAGTAACTTTTATTAGTTTTATTTTGAGGAAATAAAAATAATAAAAAAACCTAGAAAACCTTAATTAAAGGGGTGTATAGATCCAATATAGTTGTAGGGTCCCTCTTTCTTTTGTGTCCTCTACTGTACCGGATGTTGTCCAGATTACAACTACGGTTCAGTATCTAGGACGCTGTTGTCCAGACCAATGTACAGGCTCTACAGGGGGATGAGGAATCTCAGAGGAGCTATCGGAACATGAGATAAACTATAGACTGGGAGCAGGATGGCTGATGGGTGTTTGGGATTTGGAAGTTACATTTGTACTAATGGGTATAATATATAGCTGTATACTTTATTAGGGTTTACAAACAGGTAGTTAGCCTCCTGTCTATCAATCATACATTTCACATAGACATTTACATTACAAAACCAATTATTTACAACCCAGGGGTAGCCAGCCGTAGTGCACAAGACATACCCACAGTGCATGCTATCAGCATATCAGTGTTTTATCACAGGTGGGTTTTCAGTGATTCAGTCATGTTAATTGATCCACCTGTGCTCCAGCTGGGATATCTTAAAAACATGCACTGTAGGTAGCTCTTGAGGACCAGGGCTGGTAGACCAGGGCTGGCTGATTATTTCAGAGGGATTTGGTTTCCTACTTGAATCACAGAATGGCTATACCAGTGGTAGTCAGTCTGGTCATCAAGAGCTAAAAACAGTGCATGTTTGCAAGATATCTCAGCTGGAGGACATGTGGATCAGTTAAAGTGCCTGAGTCACTGATAACCCACCTGTGATGGAACACAGATATACTGAAAACATGCACTGCTGGTATCTGGAGGAGCAGGGTTCTTTACTCCTGGATTGTCCTGTACTGGTCTTTGTAATGTGATTTTTTATTAAAAATGCACGACTGACAGACAGAACACTAGTTTGTAACATCTAATGAAATAAACAGCCTCACACAATATCCAATGGAATGAGTATGACTTATATACACCCATCACTCATCATCTCTCCCAGACACCCCCCTTGGTTTGTCCCACACTGCAGTAGCTCAGACATGTTCTCTCCACCACCCCCATCTCTACACAACATATTGGTTAATACATCAGTGGCTTAAAAACTTTAGTGGCATTACTAATCTGGATCCATCCAGTCCAAAGCAAAGAGGAAACTTAACCCTTTGAGTGCCAGATGAGTACACAATGCATTGCGAAGCAATGGGTTGCATACTCCTCTGTCACACAAAGAGTTAAAATACAGGAACACAACAGTGAGTCTGATATGCCGGACTGGGAGTCTGATATGCCGGACTGGGAGTCTGATATGCCGGACTGGGAGTCTGATATGCCGGACTGGGAGTCTGATATGCCGGACTGGGAGTCTGATATACCGGACAGTGAGTATGATATACAGGGCTGGGAGTCTGATATCCCGGACAGTGATTATGATGTACCGGACTGGGAGTCTGATATACCGGACTGGGAGTCTGATATACCGGACTGGGAGTCTGATATACCGGACTGGGAGTCTGATATACCGGACTGGGAGTCTCATATACTGGACGGTGAGTATGATGTACCAGACTGGAAGTCTGATATACCGGACTGGGAGTCTGATATACCGGACTGGGAGTCTGATACACCGGACTGGGAGTCTGATACACCGGACTGGGAGTCTGATACACCGGACTGGGAGTCTGATACACCGGACTGGGAGTCTGATATACCGGACTGGGAGTCTGATACACTGGACAGTGAGTATGATGTACCGGACTGGAAGTCTGATATACCGGACTGGAAGTCTGATATACCGGACTGGAAGTCTGATATACCGGACTGGAAGTCTGATATACCGGACTGGGAGTCTGATACACCGGACTGGGAGTCTGATACACCGGACTGGGAGTCTGATACACCGGACTGGGAGTCTGATATCCCGGACTGGGAGTCTGATATCCCGGACTGGGAGTCTGATATCCCGGACTGGGAGTCTGATATCCCGGACTGGGAGTCTGATATACCGGACTGGGAGTCTGATATACCGGACTTGGAGTCTGATATACTGGACTTGGAGTCTGATATACTGGACTTGGAGTCTGATATACTGGACGTGGAGTCTGATATACCGGACTGGGAGTCTGATATACCGGACTTGGAGTCTGATATACTGGACGTGGAGTCTGATAGGCCTGGGGTGCGGGAGAATCCTGTAAGTGGAGAATGACGTTATAATAAATAGTGCTTTAGGATTTGGTTTTCCTTGTTCTTATTTCTGTATGCAGCTTACATGTTTACTATCTGTATCTTCTTTTATCCACAGCTAAATAAAGAACAAAATCTAGTGTTCACCAGGACAGGGGTAAAAGGATATGCTTACCACAAATTCATCACAAGAAATCCACTGTGACGGGCAAGTAAAGACTCTGATTAAAAGGAAGATAGTTCACAATGGAGCAGAGATATACAATGCAAAATGCTAAAAACTAATAATACATAAATAAGGGCTTGTCAGACACAGATGCTTCTTAACCCTTTGAATGCCAGAGGGGTATGCAATACATTTCAAAAGCAATGCATTGAATAATGCTCTGGCACTCAAAGTGTTAAATAAGAGGAGGTGTGCTTTTGTGAAAGTAGTGAGACACCTGTCCACAATGTATAAAAGTGGGTGGAAGTTAATGAGTGATAGGGAACTGTTATGTGTTGGATAGGTTGTCTGTCTATGTCTGTCTATAATGAGGACCAAACCAAATATTACTAGAGGTGATTAAACAGAGCCAACACTGACCACACAATCAACCTGAACTACCAATAAGGACAAACACTGCTGAACAAATGAAGGAAAGAAATCACACTAAAGTCTGGATACATGTGTAAATGATCCAGTGCACTTACAGCGCTGAATAATATGGTTAGGACATGTATATTAGTTCAGTCCAAGCACGAATAAAGTGCGTATAATTATTATTTATATAACCACATGCCTAATCTGCATTTAATTAAAGTGGCCCAGTCATCTCTAAACAAATTCACTTTGTTTGTCAGATAATTAAAATCTGTCTTTATGTAAACACTAGCAATGTGAGGCGGCGTTACCCGTCATATAATTTACACAGAGAGACATTGTGTGAAACAAATATGCAGTGTTACAGACACACACTTAAAGAGACAGAGAGTGTCACACACTGTGAAACGCATACATACAGAGAAACACACACATACATGGACGTATGTCACATATGTAGACAGTGTGTGACAGATGCAGTGGGGATGTAGATATGCTGATAAGAGTTGTAAAAAATGTTTTAATTGAAGCTCTTCAGCTTGATGAATAAGGTCCTGTATCCTTACAGTTGAAGTGAGTGTGCTGTGTTACTTGGTGAATAGGGCCCTGTATCCTTACAGTTGAAGTGAGTGTGCTGTGTTACTTGGTGAATAAGGTTCTGTATCCTTACAGTTGAAGTGAGAGTGCTGTGTTACTTGATGAATAAGGCCCTGTATCCTTACAGTTGAAGTGAGTGTGCTGTGTTACTTGGTGAATAAGGCCCTGTATCCTTACAGTTGAAGTGAGAGTGCTGTGTTACTTGGTGAATAAGGCCCTGTATCCTTACAGTTGAAGTGAGTGTGCTGTGTTACTTGGTGAATAAGGCCCTGTATCCTTACAGTTGAAGTGAGTGTGCTGTGTTACTTGGTGAATAAGGCTCTGTATCCTTACAGTTGAAGTGAGTGTGCTGTGTTACTTGGTGAATAAGGCCCTGTATCCTTACAGGTGAAGTGAGTGTGCTGTGTTACTATCACGGTCCCCGTGATTCCCTGTCAATCTCTCTTGTTGTTACCTGTGCATTGGAGGAGGCTGATTGGCCCGCCCAGGATGTTCCTTTATATACTGGGTTTATGGCACCTGTCAGATGCCCTTTCATGGTGTTCCTGATCCTCTACTTTGTTGCTGTGTTACTGCGTTCCTGTGTACCGACCCAGCTCGTCTGACCATTCTGCTGATCCTGCTCGTGATTTGACTCGGTTCCGGCTGACGCTCCTGCTCCGTAATTGACCCGGCTCTGGCTGACGACCCTGCTCCGTGATTGACCCGGCTCTGGCTGACGACCCTGCTCCGTGATTGACCCGGCTCTGGCTGACGTTCCTGCTCCGTGTATTGATCCGGTTCCGGCTAACGTTCCTGCTCAGTGATCTGATCCTGTGTTCCCGTGTATCCCGGTCGCCTTCCGGAGACATTCTGAACTGTGTTTGTGTCGCTCTGGCTAATCATCTCTCTTTAATACCGAGCTGTTGCCTCCTGTGCACTGAGCCTGTCCTCATAGCACTGCTGAGCTGTAGTCTGCATTACCGAACCTGCATTAACCCTTGCTGTGCTGGTTGCCTCCATTATTTGAGCCTGTCCTCGTACTCTTGCCAAGCCAGTGTGTCCCGTTTGAGCCATTAAACACTTTCTGAGCCTGTGCCTTATAGACCTAGCCTATACATACAGACTAGCAGAGCAGTTGTCCGTTCCGGTGCTCGGGCAGCACCGTGGTTGCGCCGGTTGGCTTTGGTACCTCCAGTTTGCTCTTGCAGTGTGTGCTCCGTACGGCACCGGAAGGGTGTCCTGGCTCTGGTCTCCAAGTGCTCAATGTGTTACGCTATCTACCGCACTACCAGTGCTTTGGCCCGCTAATTGCTTGTGCAGTGTTGCTCCGTTCTGGCACCCAAGGGGTGTTTAGGGCTCTGGTCCCATTGGCACATGCAGGGTACTTCCCATTTGCTTCTGCAGTGGCTTTCCTCCTTATTATCCCACTAAGGTGGTATTGGCTCAGCTGTGGTCAATCTGGTCAATCTTGCTGTTCATTTGGGACGTTGTATTGCACAGCTATCTGAGAGTGATTCAGTTCAGTCACACAATACACCTTCCTCTGCACCATCAAGAGACTGATATTACTTACTGGACGTTGGCTAATTAATTTTACTGAGACTGTTCATTTTCTCTACATTAACCCCTGTGTGTATGTTATCCTGATCAGTATATTTTTCGCTATACATATTTGGGCCTGTATATTGTCAATACCATTTATACCTGTCCTGGCCCCCAGGGGCGCTGTTCTTTAACCATTATTTCAATAAAACTGTGTTTTTACCTTTTACAGGTGTCTGAGTGTCAGAAAACTGTAACAGTTACTTGGTGAAGGTTACAGTGAGAAGATGTTTGTGAGTAAAGGAATAATTTAGATTACAGCAGTGGCTACTGCAGTACATTTGAAGAAATAGGTTGGCAGACAGAGGGTTAAGTGACAGATGCAGTGATAGATAATGTAATAGTGATGTGGGAGTAAAATGGCGAGATTGGGACTATGGATGAATGGCAAGGGGATAGGTGAGTGGGGGTGACAAGGGAGGAGGAGATCAGAGATTGAGGAGAAGAGGGACAGTGAAGTGTTACAGTAAAGTAATGGGTGAGGGGGAGAAATGACTATACATAGACAGTGAAGTAGACATGAAATACAGGGCTGTAGGGTTACTGCATTATACAGACCTAGTTTAGCAGTTGGTTGGAGTGAAGCACTTTAACTCTGAGTGCGAGAGAGGTACTCAACACATTGCTGTGTAACGAGTTGTATAGTCCTCTGCCAGTGAAAGGGTTAAGTGACACATGTTGGACACTCCTTGCATTAGTGGGCCATGGTGGTCAGCTGGGACAGAACTGGATTATATGTCCATGGGCCGTAGGCAAGGGATCAATACAGGGACACCTAACAGATAATAGGTTTCAAAACAGGAAGGCTCATATACTAAGTAAAGTGGTAGAATTTTATGGAAAAGTAACAGCAGCACAGGGAACAATACCCATTTATTTAAATGGCCGTTTTAACATCTTCAACGCTAGAGAGGTCAGCAAAGCATTTTATTTGCTCTGTATGGTACAGATGAATTGTTCCTCTTTGTGTTAGTACATCAGCCTCACATATAACAGTGCACAGTCAGCTGCTGCAAGAGCCAAAAGTATAAATGGGTTTAAATTAATAGGGTAAGAGTATAACTGTATGGACCTTATGTATCAAGCTAAAGGGTGCAACTCAAAAAAAAACCTGACATCATAGGGTTGAACTGAAAATTCAGGAAAATCGTGTAGACATAAATGGGGCTTTAACCCCTTGAATGCTGCAATGGTCCCCAACGTGTTGCTTTGGCAATGTGTTTACATTCTCTGTAGCATTCAAGGAATTAATAGTCTCATTGAAATCAATGGCCATTTTCAAAGAAATCAGTGTAACCCTGTGTGCAGCTTGTGAGGAAGGAGTGGGCTGCACAATACCCAAATGTGGAAGCTTTACAAACAGATTTTAACCCTTTGAGTGAGAGGTACGCAGAGCAATGTGCTGCATATCATCTCTGGTACACCAAGGGTTTATGGGCTTAACCCTCCAAGTGCCAGAGAGGTATCCAAGGCATTTCAACAGCACTCAAAGGGTTAAATTGAAACAAAGTGAGTCCACCAGTCCCAGTTCTTAGCATGGAAACTGAAGATCTGTGTGTTCTGGTGCTGCAACACCCTTCAGTGGCTGTACTACAGGTCCTGCTGAGGCCACTGGGAGTCAGGGTGAGTAACTGTGTGTGTGTGCCAACCATATTTCTTTCTGGCTTTGTGTGTGTGTTTCATGCTGTGTGAGTGGGGCATGTGTGTGTGTGTGGTGCTCTTTGTGTGAGTGGGGCATGTGTGTGTGTTTGGTGCTCTGTGTGCATGTGTGTGTGTTTGGTGGTGGTGCGTGTGTGCTTGGTGCTGTGTAAGTGGGGCATGTGTGTCTGTGGTGTAGGAGCAAGTGGCATCCATTTTGTTTTTTTCTGACTTTGCTAGTGGTGGGCGGACTGCATAGTGGGGGTGGGCCAAGTTCCTGCATTATTGAATCACCCAATGGGAGCAGTAACTTCTCCTTTCTGCCTCCCCTGGGTGTGTTCTGGCAGGCACAAAGTCTTCTTTTATATATATATATAGATTAACATTATTTTGTAAACTAATATTTTGGAGAAATTCCCCTCTATGATTACATGGCACAATGTGACACTTTATGCTAATTACCTACACAATATGTTATAGGTCTGTTTCAGACCAAACATACCCCTCACTGTTTGTATTGAGTCCCGTACCCCTTGATACCGCCCACTCGGCACAGGGTTAGCTCTTTGCTTAGTTTATACAGAGACCAAACCCAGAACACACTTGGGTCCGCTCTCCTCACAAGTTCTGGTATTAGCACAGGAAAGGCTAAGACAGGGTGTCTGTAGTGACTGGCATTACTGTTTGGTAAACTGAGGGTTAAACACAGGGGAAATGATCATCAAGTCAGACAAAAACATTAATTAATTACAGGAGTCACACACTAGACCTCACCTACTAGAGACGCACGAACTGGGGTAAAATAGAAAACCCACACACTTATGCCTTTTTCTTCTAGGATAATAGCAAACTTGTACAGATTGTCAAGGTTCCACTTAATACTTACAGTCCATTCTACGTTTAATATGAAGCTTGAACACAGTCCCAAATGAGGTAGGCATGGGGCACTCATCCCACTGCCCATTCACAACGCACTTGTTGTTACGGTTTAAATGACACTCAGACTCAGGAGATGGAATACAATTTTATTGAACAAGTGTAGCAACATTAACCCTCACGGGTCCAGCAGTATAGCTGACACAATACAATGCTGACACAGGACATGTTATGGCAAAATTACAATGAATACCCACACGGGTCCAGTATATGTACAAACAGATCATACAGTATACTGACACAGGTCAGGTAAGGATCGTGTGAACTCAGATCGAGACAGCCAGGAACGGGTTACTATTAGGCCAATACAGTGAGCCGGCCCTATAGTGCGAGGCCTTTGGAACTCCCACTCTGTACAGGGAGTGATAAATAGCGAGGAACACCCAGGAGAAAACGGAGGCCCAGGATACTAGATCTGTCTCTGCAGTAACGGAGGATTGAGACAGTATGCCCGGATGAATGCCCAACGGAGACTGCACAGCAATTGACAAGAGACAAATGGCACCTTCCCCGAAGGGGTTAACGCGCGCCACAACCAACCTAGACTGCCTGATGGTAACACAGCTTGATGCGCCCAACGCAACACCAGCCTCAGTCATAGGCAGAAAGGAGGGTCAAGCATACCGTGGTGGTCTGCAGTAATAATATCGGAGTGTCGCCCGCGTGACACTGACAGACACACAAGAGACTCTGAGGCTCAATAGGGTAGTCCGGAGACTGAGGCAACCAGTGGAACCCCAAACCAAGGACCAGAATGGGACTGCAAGTCGCTCCCAGATCAGGAGCAGTAGCCCTACAGGGCCGGTATGCAGTGCAGGAACGTGCCAAATAATCGGTACACCAAACAGGAACGTCAGCCAGGCCGGGTCGGTCCACGGAGCAGGAACATCAGCCAATCCGGGTCGATACACAGAGCAGGAACGTCAGCCAATCTGAGTTGGTACACAGAGCAGGAACGTCAGCCGGGCCGGGTCAGTACACAGTCAGGAACAGATACAGCACAGTAGTCAAGCAATCCGGGTCGGTACACAGGCAAGAACAGATACAGTAGAGTAGTCAGGCAATCCGGGTCGGTACACAGGCAAGAACAGATACAGTAGCATAGTCAGTCAATCCGGGTCGGTACACAGAGCTTCACATGGAGAACTGGAACAAGCGCTGGCAACGGAAACACCACAAAAGGTCAACAGTGAAGTGACAGGACCCAGTATTTAACGACAAATACTGGGCGGTAAAAAATACTGCAACCAATGAGAATAGCAGTGTATGAGACTGACAGAATGTCGCCAGGAAGCACAGGAACTGTGATACTTGTGTGCATGAAGCTTATTTGTTCCTTGTAGTGCTGGTAGTGAAATTGTAGAAAGCTTCCCAAAAGATCCAGAGTATACTTTCCTTATATTTGGGCCTCAGCCACCAGAGTTTAGCTTTACCAACCCCAACCTTGTCATGAGAATATCAGGGCACTTTCAGTGGCTGCAGCTGCCACAGCTTGGCTTATAGCAAATAAATTGAAGAGGTACCCTGCCACTTCAGTGACCCCTCAACCTACCTCTTCCTGGGAGGACACCAGCTTCTCCCATACAACTTTAGGAAGCACATGGCCCTGTCTAATTCCAGACTGGACCCAGGCCTCTCTCCATACTAGAGAGGCCCTACCTATGCTTTTACATCCTTATATCCCATGCCATCTTTCTCTCTGAGTTTCTCTCACTTAGAATTTCCTTGCTACTCTCATCCAGGATGTCACAGCTTCCATGTACAATATATGTTTTGTATAGTGTGCCCTATGGGGAGAAGGAACACACATTCAACTCACTTAGGTTTACTGTCCCCGTTAGGGACCAGGAACCAGACAGACACAAAAGTGTAAAATGCAAAACACCTTTATTAAAATGACAAAAGCAAAATCGTGATCTAGCAGGGTAAACCAATAGACAAGCCGGGGTCAGGAACCAAGAGAAGTACTCAGACAAGCCGGGGTCAGGGATACAGAGAACCTGAAGGGACGTCAGAGGAAGCCAGGTCATGCACAGGAAATCAGGAACGCAGTAGAACACTCTTACAACCAGAAGCAAACACAAGGGCAAAAGGAAGTGAGACAAGCTGCTTTAAGTACATAGGAGGGTTGGCTGATAACAGTCAGGTGAGCAGACACAGAGAGGTCAGCTGAGTCAGCCTGTTCCAGCAAAGGGAATGGATAGCAGAGCACTGGATTAGCTCAGACGGCAGAATCGAGCAGCAGAGTAGAGCTGTCACATTTCCTTACCTCGGCCTGCGCCATTCGGCCGGAAGCAGGGTTCTGGACTGATGCTCCAGCATCACTAGCTGCGTCCCTCCTGGTCTGCGGCCTGGTCGCATATGGTTCCTTGTACTGGCATCATGAATCTGGCACTTGCTTGGACGCCTGTTATAGGCCCAGCCTGGGGGGCCTAATTGGTCTCGCCTTCTCCCACTCCTTTATAAACCTCTCTGGGCCTGTGTATCATTACCCTTATGTTGGTGTTCAGTGCAGTGCTAGTTCCTGTGGTTCCAGTATCCTGTGTATGAACCGGCTTGTCTGACTATCCATTCTGGTGCTGACCTGTGGCTCTGTCTGACCATTTTATCTGTGTCCTCCTTTGGCTTTAGACATCAAATCTGGTGCAGACCTGTGGATCTGGCGGACTACCCACTCCGTGTATGATCCTGGCTTGTCTGACTATCCAACCTGGTGCTGACCTGGGGCTCTGTCCAACTAGCCTCCCATTGTTGCCTACTATTATTAGACATCCCATCTGGTGCAGACCTGTGGCTCTGGATGACTAATTGCTCTGTGTGTGAACCTGGCTTGTCTGACTACCCTAGCTGGTGCTGACCTGTGGGTCTGTCTGTTCACTCTGCTGTGTGGCTCCGTTCCCCACAGACATCCCTCCTGGTGCAGACCTGGGGCTCTGGCAGACTCCAACCTTACTGACTGCAGGCGCAAGTCAGTTGTCTCCCTTGGTGCTAGTTTGGAGACTGTAGGTTCTGTGTGCGTTCCACCCTTACCTCGAGACTTCCAGTTAGCCTCAGCCTAGTCTCCAGCAGAAGTGGTTGACCCTTCGGCAGGCTTCTATTTCTGATAGAGTCGCTAGCCTCTCCAGTCAACCTCTGCTTATGATATTCGATTATTGTCTATTGTTTATTATCCTAATAAAGGTGAATTTAACTATACCTTCTGACTGCTTGTCTTGCGTGAGAACCGTGATAAGAGCAGCTCGGTGAAACCTTGACACCCCCTGTATCTGCCCAGGTGTTAGATGCCTTTCCTCAAATTGTGCTAGTGATCCACAGGTGGCTATTTGATAACACTGAATCTATTGTGTTAGCTAGACTCCATGGTACCATCAATATATACTATATATATAGTGTTAGCCCTGAGGAAGGTCAGTTGTTTGACCGAAAATATTTGGCAAGGATTGAATCAGACATGGATTGAATAAACTACACTTCATTTACATCACTGAGTGCTGTCTCCTTGGTCCACGGACATACCTTGGCTGAGTATATTTATATATCTCTTAATTTGTTAATGGGACGTGCACCAACTGCTACTTATGAAATTTTTGTGTGCCACTGTGATTTATATATATATATATATATATATATATATATATATATATATATATATAAAACACACACACATTGAACAGAATGCCTCATTACATAATTTATGTCTATTTATGTCTTGTTAGGAGACACAACTCCCATTGGGTGATTCAATGGGGACGTTACTGCTCCCATTGGGTGATTCAATGGAGGTATGATTATCAGACAGGAAGTTGGCCCGCCCCCTCCAGCCCGCCCACCAATATCCAACTGACAAAAAAAAAATCCAATAATTACAGCATTATGTGCAAGCCAAACTGATCTTGCATCTAAAAGTCCTTCTTGAGTTTTGTTCTCATTAAAATAATAATCTAATTTTTCTGAGATTTTTGTTTTATTTCCATATTTTGAAGCATTTTTTCTTTAATTCTCCACCTTGACTTCTTCACTATACCCAGTTTAGAAGAAAACCAGATCACTATTGTCTTAGGGTCCGTCCAGGCCTGAGAATACATCTTTGAGTCTAGAATATCCTCAGTTGATTTGTGGTCTATAAGGAAAATATCAATATGGAAAAAAATATCGAATTTTGGGGAAAAACAAGAATAATCTTTAACTCTAGGTGTAGACACCTAAACTGGTCTCCTAATCGTATGCCTTTTATAAAATCTAATATTATTTTAGTTTATGTTTTCCTAAAACTGTTTCTTCCTCATCTATCTAATTGTACATTCTGACATATATTAAAGTCTCCCCCAATTACCAAGGGAACTCTTTTATTTTCTTGAATTACAAGTCTCAGTGACTGGTAGAATTATTTTTTTTAACTGTGGGCCATATCCTGTAACGATTGTAATGGGTATTCCTGAAATACAACATATTAATAATAGATAATCACCTTCCTTATCTTATATGGACATTTCAACACAAATGGAACAGTATTTCTAATGAGTATCACTACTCCGTGTCTCTTTCGGATATCGTAGCTCACATAAAACCTCTTTACTTACTATCAAAAAATTTTATCACATTGTTTTTAGAAAATTTTGTCTCCTATAATATTAAAGCAGAACTAACGCCCCTACAAGATGTAGCCTCAATTAGAGTGTTATAATCCGTTAGAACTTGCTGTGTAATTATTATTTTTTTTTTTAAACGTGTTATTAAAGAATAAACAGTAATTGCAAAAATTACCTGGTGACGTCTTCCCCCCACAAAAGCGCATTGCCCATGTCAGCAACAGAGCAGTTCTGCTCTCTTGTAACTCCCCCCGGCTACACGAAAACACCTACGTCATCAGGTTTAGATTTCCGCACTGGTCCGAGAACACCTACGTCATCAGGTTTAGATTCTCGTGCTGGTCTGAAAACACCTACGTCATCAGGTTTAGATTCCCGTGCTGGTCCGAAAACACCTATGTCATCAGGTTTAGATTCTCGTGCTGGTCCGAAAACACCTACATCATCAGGTTTAGATTCCCGTGCTGGTCCGAAAACACCTACATCATCAGGTTTAGATTCCCGTGCTGGTCCGAAAACACCTACATCATCAGGTTTAGATTCCCGTGCTGGTCCGAGACTCTAAACCTGATGACGTAGGTGTATTCATGTAACCGGGGGGAGTTACAAGAGAGCTGATCAGCTCTGCTGCTGACATGCGCAATGCGCTTTTCTGGGGGGAAGACGTCACCAGGTACTTTTTGCAATTACTGTTTATTCTTCAATAACACGTTTAAAAAAAAATTACACAGTGCGTTCTAACGGATTATAACACTCTAATTGAGGCTACATCTTGTAGGGGTGTTAGTTCCGCTTTAAAAAATTTGACTTGTGTTTTTCTAAACTAATAAACAATTTTCTTCTTTTCTTAGCAGAGCTTAATCCCCTCATACTTACTGAAACAAAACAGATTTCTCTCCCCCCTCCCAAGAGAAAATTGACTTGACTTAGATCTACTGTTGGCGAAAAAACAGCTTACGCCTTACATAGTCCCTTCCTACCACCCCGACCTCAAGTAACATTAAACAAGAAAAATGTGTAGCTATTAAAATAAACCTTCGGAAAGGGTAGGGTACGTGTATATATGTGTCCGATGTATATTAGCACTGTACATAAGCAATATACACAGTAACACTGGTTTGATATATACACTAGCACCTCAGAAGAGAAATATAAGTTGTAGAAACAGTCAGTAATGTTTACAGTGGTTGAAAATAACGTCCTCTATGTGTGAAATGCGCTCAGTGTATGCCACTCATTGATATCATATATCAACTCAATCACACCAAGATAAGCAAGAAAGTGTACAGATAACATAATGAGCGTACCGAGAGGACCTGTACCTCACTATCCGCAACAGTGTGTCCACTGGATACATATGTGTCAACTATCTAGTCCTATAACAATCGATACCTCATGATGAATGTAAACTTAATCTCAAAATATTATAATAAAAACAGAGGTTTTCTACACCTCCCTGTATCTGTATCTGCCTTTCCTTAAGTTGTGCTGGTGATGTACAGGGGGGTTACCTCATAACACTGAATCTAATCCATGGCACCATCACTCTATACTTCAAAGATGAAATGCTGGAGATACATGCACACAGGAGAGAATATTAATATTCACAAGAATGGGGACACCTACTGAAGGTAAAGGGGGTCACTGAGAACAAACAGGGTTCATTCTCAGGCTGACCATCATTCCGTCATACTGTGCTATCTGGAATGTCCCCAGCGGGTGGGTTCTGCCTAGATTCATTCATCGTATCGTATGTCAGGATATCAACCCAGCATAGAAATCATCATAAAGTGCCAGACCATGCCACCAATGACAAAGGTTAATTTCTGGGAAAAAAACAATACTTATATTATAAACAGCCGGTGAGAGGGCTCAGTTGGTTAATGCACCAGCTGTACAATCTGTTCAAGCTGCAAGGTCGCAGGTTCTAGTCCCAGCAAGGTCAGCTCAGCTTTTCACCCTTCTGAGGTAGATACAAAGAGTCCAGGACAGACTTCAAAACCAGAGACAATCTCATTGTATTCTTCCTGGTAAAATACTTTCACAAAAAAAAATGGCTGCACAACATTATAGGCAATTTTCACTTCTAATTAAATGTAAAAAAAATACTTTAATATGATAGGCCCAGTTTAAATGAACATTAACATTTTTGTAATAATAAAATGGTTATAGGGCTGTTCCTGCTCACTAAAATAAAGGTACCAGCACTGCTGGGAGATATTTCAGTTAAATGTTATAACAGCACATACTGTATTTATTATGTATTCATTTATTTTACATTAAATTATAATTTACTGTTGTGGCCACCAGGGGGTGTTATTCCTATCCCTAACTTTGATCTGACTGTCACAAAGAGTGCGTTATAAAAATGGCCTTCCGTAGATGCTGCTCCTAATTAAAGAAAAAAAATGTTTAACGTAATATATTTTGTATAAAACAATCTCCCAGCATTGGAATTGACTCAGTAGGAAAAAAACCCAGAACAGGAGCAGCCAATTGTGGTCCCCACGAGCTGCCAACAGTGCATTTGCTCTGGATCTCCCAGCTGGAGCACAGAAGTACTAACAAGTAGCTTGGTCACATTTATATATATATATATAGGTATAACCTTCCTGTCTCTTCCTTTGATATTACTTTATTCACTCTCTCACCTCCAGGTATACACAGACTCAGGAATCTAGAATCCTTACTAAAGTGGGGATCGAGTTCCTCATCACAGAGAAGTGTAAAAGCTTTTGGTTTAATGTTGAACCACCACTTGACTTTTCAACATCTAGTTCATAAATCTTCTGGCACATCTGAATAAAATGTTAAATTATTATTGACACATTTTATCACAATGATAATTATATTTTTACATACAGGAATGTTGAAATGGAGCAAGACAATGTTACTTCTGTCAAGTTATTCGTCCTTTTGGGATTTTCTCATCTCCCCCATCTTCGTCTCTTCCTTATCTCTATCTTCTCTCTCTTCTACATCTTGACATTGTTGGGGAACATCCTCATTATTCTACTCACAGTGAATGACCATCAACTTCACACCCCAATGTATTTCTTCTTGGCCAACTTCTCCTTAGTGGACTTTTTGTTCTCCTCAGTCACAGTACCTAAAATGATTTGGGACCTTGTGTTCATGGATGGGGTTATATCTTTATTGCGCTGTCTTGCACAGGTGTATTTCTTTATAAACTTTGGTGCAACTGAATGCTTTATTCTCTCTGTTATGGCTTTTGACCGGTATGTGGCCATTTGTAATCCATTTCATTATATGACCATCATGAACAACCAAATGTGCTCCAGACTGGTAGGTGGAACGTGGTTCATTGGTAGTATTAATTCTCTCATACACACCATTCTCACCAACAATGTAGACTTTTGTGGTCCTAATCATATCAGTCATTTCTTCTGTGATGTCCTACCTCTCTTCCAACTTGCATGTTCAGACATTTCTCTTAACATAGCTGTGCTCTTTGTGTCAGTGATTGTCATGGGAGTATGTAACTGCTGCATTACCTTCAGCTCCTATGCTGCCATTTTAACTACCATATTAAGGATAAAATCTACAGAGGGGCGGATTAAATCTTTTTCTACTTGTGCGTCCCACCTCATGGTAGTCTCCATGTTCTATGGCACAGCGATCATCACATATTCATTTCCTAATAAGAAGAACTCAATGTACAAGGACAGGACAGCCGCCATTATCTACACCACAGTAACCCCAGCATTAAATCCTATTATATACACGCTGAGGAATAAAGATGTGAAAAAATCTCTAAAAAAACTGTTATTTACATAAAAAGTATCACCGTATATTAGTTTAATGACAAATATTAATTTCCTTTCCTTATTGGGCTGCACAATTATTGCTCAGTTTAATGTGAGATCATCATTTTGTTAATTTTATCACTTTAATTTGCTTTGCAAAATATTTTTGTGATTTTTTTATGTAATTCACAAAGGATCTGAGATTTTTTTGAAATAGCACTTTTGTATATAAATAAAGACATGTGAAACACTTTGGAGATGGTAGAGTGTCCAAACGTCAGTTTAGTGGAAAGGAATAATAAATTACTGGTAGATATTAAAGATCTCTTCTAGGGTACGCTGGTGTATTTGTATGTAACAAAAGCTGTTATTGAAGGTCACAGATTAATAAAAGTTAGGAATGACCTGTCTGATGGTTCAGATGTCTGTTTAACACTATAACACATTATAAATGAGGAGGTCATTTGTCAAACTTCCATAAAAAGTTCCACCACCACCAGTATTATTAATAAACCATTTATGAACCATGAAGATAATTTCACATTGTAGTGTTGATGGCATAATGGAGGAAGGTGCAGCAGTTCAACCAATTGCTGCATCTGACAATGAGAGAAACAAGTACTACACCAGTCCTGAAAGTAGTAGTAGCAAATATTGTAAAGTTCCCCTCTTACAGTAAAAGAGATTATTTGAGACTTCAAAATGCCTAGATGAATATAACATTTTTTGGGGAAAGAAGTGGCAGGCGATGCTGAGGATGACCTAATTACTTATGATGATGTTGATCTAGAATATATCCCTCCAACATCTTCCTCTTCTACGTACAGATGGAGTTTAGAGTGAGAGAGATGATGACATGGCCAGAAAATTAGCTTTCCATCATTGACAAAGAGCACTATGCCTTGTATAAACTGTTTGAAATTTCAATTGTAAAGTCTGATTCTGTACAGAAGAAAAAAAAGGAAAAAAGCACAAAGGCTACCTGAGAGTAGCATCTGTCATAAAAATAAAAGAAATAAAATAGATCTACTCTCAGGTAGCCTTAGAGCTTTTTTTCCTTTTTTCTATTCTGTACAGATGTTGAAGAGTGCTGAATTAAAGCTGCAGACCTGAGATAAAGAATCCGATTGGACTGTATTCTGGATGTACTAGCATTTTCCATATCTGGAATTTGGACATTGTCACAGCTTTCCTTGGATCCAGCGCCGCCACTTCAGTGAAACCCGGCGTCATTCCACACTCCATCTGCAGACGTGAGGCTTCACAGTGAAGCAGGCCTCTGTTTTATGCCATGCTCCCTGTAGTCTCCTATTACCTACTTCCTCCACCTGAGCTGCTCCTCCCGCCTACTTCCTGAGGAGGGGTTTAAAGGACAGGCTGAGTCCTGACTCAGTTGCCCTTGAGTTATTGTTCTACACAGTTGGGTTTCCTTGGGTGCTGTATATGACTTGGCTTGTCTGACCATCCGGTCTGGTGCTGACCTGTGTCTGTGTCTGACTACTCTTTTGCCTGCTCCCTTTGTGTAATGGACACCCAATCTGGTGCGGACCTGTGGCTCTGTCTGACTACTCTTTTGGCTGCTCCCTTTGAGTAGTGGACACCCAGTCTGGTGCGGACCAGTGGCTCTGGCAGTCTACCGGAATTGTGTATGACTCGGCTTGTCTGACTATCCGATCTGGTGCTGACCTGTGGCTCTGTCTGACTATTCTCCTGCTTGCTCCTTTTGTTTAGTAGACACCCAATCTGGTGCAGACCTGCAGCTCTGGTTAAGATCTTACTTCCCGACTGCAGGTGTGAGTCAGGATCACTCTGGTGCCTCTGAGAAAGGAGATGGGCGTCTCCTTACTGACTGCAGGCTTGTGTCAGTACTCTCCCTTACCATATCATCTTTAGTTAGATCCCTAGATCTATCTTCTGACTGTAGGCGTGAGTCAATTAGTCTCTTACTGGGATTCTTGCTGGGCCTTCGTTATACAGAGGCTCCAGAGGCTTCTGCCGGTCTCTTTAAGAGCGTTCCAGCTTTTGGCAGACTCCTATTTCTGATAGAGTCGTTGGCCACTAGAAGGATCTTTACTCATTGTTCTGTGATTTACTTACTCATTGTTTTGTGATTTACTGTATTTATATTTATTCAATAAAGATTGTCTTACTATACCGTACTGACTCCTGGTTTGTTCCTGGGAAACCGTGACAGACATTTAGTGCAGGTGTCATCTGTAGCGGGTGTGCATTGTTATTTATGTTAAGTCTGATTCTGGATTAGTTAAGATGCCTAGAAATACACAATTGTCCTGTTAGTTATAATAAGCATTATCAGCTCATTCCAAGTTCAAACACTACTCACTCATATATTAGTGTTCAGTAACCAGCAGCGATGCACGTTATCAGCATCCACAACCACAGCTATGATGAATGCTTCTGCTGCTGCTGGAAGTGTTGCACCTTTGACACATGGTAGTATTACAATACATGCCACTTCCCCACCCCATCACCTCCACAAGTCATGTTGTTAAAAGAATAATCTAATTCTTCTTCCATGTACTGCCAACCCACACGTTACATGTTCTTGAGAATGAGTCAAAAACGTCACAAAAATAATCCCAAAGTACACCTGTCAAATGACAAAGTTGTCTAAAGGTTGGCAGTTGACATGCCATCTTATTCTTTTGTAAAGGGAGGTTTTAAAGAACTGATATCATAGGTTGCACCATGCTGGCATATTCCAAGCTGCAATTAGTTTTGAAGGACGGCTGTGCCAGAGGTGTACAGGTTGTTAGTGTAGTGGGCAAAGGGCCAGAGTATAGAAAAAAACAAAAGCGCAGAAGTCTCTCTAAGCGTAGTATTTGGTAAATCCGTAAATGCCTTCACCAACACCCTGTGCTCTTATATCGCTGAACTCACTTGTTCCAGAGGTTGATAGTACTGCCTCTCAGTATGTATAGCTTCCCTGGTATAGACCCCAGGTAAGGTTCTTTAGGATGCACACATGTATCTTCCGCCTGTATAACTTTACCAAACTCCTTCTTTCTTCTCTCCCACCATTCACTTAACCAGTAATCATGAGGGAGCACAAAACCCCCCCAGAGAAGATTCCTCTAATATGAGGGGGAATAAAACTTGTGGCACAGGAAATCAGGAATACACCACATGCGTCCCCAGAACAGAATTCTACTACGTGGTGCAGTATCAGCAATGGATTTATTCAATGCCAAATACAAAAAGACTTAAAAACAAATAAAATCTTATAGCAAAAATTTAAAAAGTAAATACAATAGCTCAATAGCTCATACAATAGCTCAATAGCTCAACGCGTTTCGTAACGTCAGGTTACTTCTTCAGGAGCTATTATAAATTCCTGTTGCTGAGTTGTCTAAACAGCAGGAGGATTAGGCTGCAGCATGCAACTGGGATACTCAGCAGCACGTATGCAAGACAGGCAGTGGTATGGTGATCCGTCTACTTGCCACTTGCCCTAGTGTTGCTGAGAGAGCAGCAACATCACAACAAACCAACACATCACTTCTGGTTCATCTAGAGATAAGAGGTTGATCAATTATGCCTTTACTTCTGGTGTGGGTGACTTCCACCTCTGTATCAGCAACAATGGGGTCCATCCAGCTTCTTCTGCTGGTCATAGTGCTAGCCAACACTCCATATAACTTTTTAATTTAACTTTTATTTTTTTTCTCCCCCATTTCACTCTTTCTCTCTGCTTTCACTCTCTTTCACTGCTAATCCACACCATGCTGTAGTGTCCCTGTAAAATACTTTCTACTTGATTATTATTATTATCATTATTATTATTATTATACTGGCAAAATGAGCACATTGTTGCCCTGTGCAAAAATAGGAAGCACTCCCTCTGCCGTTTTCATTTTTCCTTCTGCCCCAATCATCTCTATGTCACTCATTCATGTGTGAGTTATTCATCTCCCTATCTACCACATTCATCTCTCTATATCTGCCCTGTTCATCGATGGCAATCTCTGCCCTGGTAATTGTAATAACTATTCTTCTACCCTCCCTTCCTTTTGTTATCATCCCCTCCCCCCACAATCAATCCTTCTTCTCTGGTTATTACTCCTTCCCTCCCCTGTTCAGCCCTCCCTGCCTCTATTAATCGCATCCTCATTCCTCTATAATACCGCCCATTCCTCTGCTAGTTCCACTCTCCATCACACCTCTGTTATACCTTCCCTCCCTCTCATATTACCATTCTTCCTCCCTCTTATACCCTTCTACTTCTGGAAATCACAACCACCTTCCCATGTTCAACCCTTTTTCCCTCAGCCATTTATACCCTCCATCCCTCTCACTTCAATGATAACCTTGTTATCTCGCTTCCATGATAACAACACCTTATCTTTCACTCTCCTCCACTGATCAACCATCCTTTCTTCCCCCCAGAAATATTTGATTTTCCCCTCCAACATCTTTGACAATTTGTGACCCCCCAACACACACACACACACTCTCCATAACATGCAACTTCCATTGTGTTTGTGAAACAAGGTTTGGGGTTACATACAGACGCTGTCTGTTTGACATCTGAAGTCAATTATCCATGATTTTTTATTACCTTGGCATAATGTGCTTCTTTATCACATTGTCTGATTAAAAACAGGAATACAATAGAAGAATTAGAGCTTGTTTTGTAATATATGTTTCGAGTCTTGGAATCATAATGATTTGTAGCACGAATGATGACCTTACCCACTTGATCTGCAGTTCCCTAGCTTACAGCAAACAGTCCAGGCAAGTCTGGATTGAAGCAGAGGACTCAGAACACCAACAAGGTGTTAAAGTTTGGCTGAGCTTCTCTAACTCTGCTGTTGATTCTGCTGTCTGAGCTAATCTAGAGCTCTGTTATCCATTGCTGCTGCCTTCTGAGTTCCTGGGTAAGGCTGAATCAGCTGAAGTCATGGCATGCTCAACCAACTGTTCCAAGACATGCCTAGTAAAAGTGGGGAGGGTGCTAACCACATCCCCTGTCTCTTTGTTGCCTGAAGAGTATCAAAAGTTCTGAGATGTAGTTGATAAGGCCCAGGCTGGTAAGCTACCGCGTCACCGCCCCTACGTTTGTACCATTGAACTACAACCGGGTACCATACCTCCTCGAGGTCGAGTCTACCTTCTTTCTGTCACTGAGAATAAGGCCATGGAGAAGTATGTTGCGGATGCGCTGTCCTGGGGTTTCATGCGCAAGTCCTCCTCTCCCACCGGGGCCGGATTCTTCTTTGTGAAGAAAAAGAGTGGAGAACTGAGACCCTGTATTGATTACAGGGGGCTCAATCGTATCACGGTTAAAAAACTCCAGCCAATTCCACTGGTTACTGAGCTATTTGATTGGTTGAAAGAGTCCAAGGTATTGACTAAGCTCAATCTGCGAGGGGCATATAATTTGGTAAGGATAATGGAGGGCCACAAAAGGAAAACTGCATTTAAGACCAGAAGCGGGCATTATGATTACCTCATAATGCCCTCCAGTCTCTGCAGTGCTATCACGGTTTGCCAGGAATTCCTAAATGATGTCCTCCAGGACATGCTCCAACAATGTGTGGTGGTGTACTTAGACAACATTCTGATCCATTCCTCCTCCATGGAAAGCCACCACGAAGATGTAAACAGAGTTCTGCAAAGATGAAGAGAAAATAACCTATCTTGCAAATAGGTGACCTGCAAGCAGGTCGCCTTCTTGGGGTTCATAATTTCAGAGGTCGGTTTCGGCATGGACCCTGAAAAACTTTTGAGTCTTCTCTAGTGGCCGTGAGCCGTAGGCCTCCGATCTCTCCAATGTTTCCTTTGGTTCACTAACTACTATAGGAAATGTATCCGCAATTTTTCCTCTATTGTAAAACCCCTTACTAACATGTCCCCGGAAGCCATCAGGGCATTTGAGTTACTAAAAACAGCTTTTGCCGCAGCACCCATTTGGCACACCCGAAAGCCCAGCTTCCATTTGTACTTGTGGATGATGCGTCTGAGACAGGAGTAGGCGCTCTCCGGTCTCAACATCCTACTCCTGACAGCCAGTTGCACCCGAGTGGGTATTTCTCCAAAAAGCTAAGTCCTGTGCAGTGCAACTATGAAATTGACAACTGTGAGCTGCTGGCGATAATACCAGCTCTCAAAGAATGGAGGCATTTGCTAGAGGGAACTTCCACGCCAGTCCTAATCCTCACAGATCATAATAACCTTACCTACCTGTTCGAAGCGAAGTGCTTGTCTCCAAGGCAGAACAGATGGGTCTTATTTTTGTCTCATTTTAGTTATGTGGTCTCGTACCTGCCGGGTACCAAAAATGTCTGTGCTGATGCCCTGTTGTTAGGGACCAGGAACCAGACAGATACAAAAATGTAAAAATGCAAAACACCTTTCAATAAATAACAAAAGCAAACAAAGCAAAATCTTGATCCAGAAGTGTAAACCAAAAGACAAGCCAAGGTCAAGAACCAAGACAGGTACTCAACCAAGCCGGGGTCAGGAATACAGAGATCAGCGAAGTCAGGAACAATCCAGGAGTCAGGAGCCAGAAGGGACATCAGAAGATTCCAGGTCATACACAAGTAATCATCAATGCAGTAGAACACTCTGGCAGCCGGAAGCAAACACAAGGGCAAACTAGGAATTGAGCCAGGCTCCTTTAAATACCTTGGAGAGTTGACTGATAGCAGTCAGGTGAGTAATCACAGAGAGGTCAGCTGATACAGCCAGACTCAGAACAGGGAAGGCAGTAGCAATAGATAGCAGAGCACTAGATTATCTCAGACAGCAGAATCAATAGGTCAAGTTAGAGCAGCTCAGCCAAACCTTAACACCTGTCTAGACAGTTCTCTGGCATTAAGGAGGAGATACTCTTAGTCCTATTATTCCTCAGGACAAAGTACTGGCCACCATAAGTACCAGCATAACATCTCCCCTTGGGGAGATAACACGGGCCTCCAAGTAGATGCACCTGCTGAGACTCCCTCTGGGTGCTGTTTAATACCTATTAACCTCCGTACCAAGGTACTTTCATCCTGCCATAACACTAAGTCAGCAGGTCACCCTGGAAAGAACCAGCTTCTCTGGTCAGTTTCCCGTCTCTTCTGGTGGAACTTAGCAAAGATATCTCTGCCCTTGTCACTGCCTGTCCAGTCTGTGTGCAGACTAAATCACCCTGTCACCTTCCACTGGGCCTTCTTCAACCCATACCCAAGAGGAGAAGCCATGGTCACACATTGCCATGGACTTCATAGTCGACCGCCCTTTGTCTAATGGTAACACAGTTATCATCATGGTTGTTGACCAATTTTCTAAGATGATTCGTAAAGAGCTCATCAGGCTTTGGCGCAGTTCCTGCTGTGCTACTTATCTGACCATCAGAATAACTGGTCGGACCTGCTACCTTGGGTGGAGTTTGCCCATAACAGTGCTGTCTCGGCTTCTACCTGGTTCTCCCCTTCATGGTGAATTATGGGTATCAACCCTCCATGATACCAGATTTGTTCACTCCCCAGGGTATTCTGGCACTGGAGGATCATCTCCAGCAGATCCATTCCACATGGGTGCAGATCTAAGAGTTATTGCGATGCTAACAACAATCTCAGGCGGTCCAGGCCAATCATAAAAGCCTACCTGCACCCACCTACTAGATCAGGGAGAGGGTCTGGTTGTCCTCCAGAAATCTCCACCTTCGAGTGCCCTCTCAGAAACTGGTACACCATTTTGTGGGGCCTTTCCGTATCCTCCGATGTGTGAACCCGGTGGCCTATGCCCTAGACCTCCCTCCCAATATGTGGATACACAATGTGTTCCATGTCTCGCTGCTGAAACCTCTAGTAAGTAATAATTTTACTATGGTCACTCCTCAACCCTGTTCGGTGCCTATTGAAGGCCATGAGGAGTTCCAGGTCCGCTCCATACACGACTCTTATAGGTTCCGAGGAAGGTTTCAATATTTGGTCCATTGGAAGGGGTACAGTCCAAAAGAGCACTCATGGGTTCCAGCCACTGACGTGCATGCCCCCACCCTCCTCCATGCTTTCCATGCATGCTTTATCCAAAAACCTGGCCCTGCCCCGCGGGGGGGGGGGGTCGTTGAGGGGGGGAACTGTCAAGGTTTGTCTGAGCTGCTCTTACTCTGCTGTTGATGCTGCTGTCTGAGCTAATCTAGAGCTGTGTTATCCATTGTTGCTGCCTTCTGAGTTCCTGGGTCAGGCTGATCAGCTGACCTCTCTGATTACTCACCTGACTGTTATCAGCCAAACCTCTCAGGGTATTTAAAGCAGCTAGGCTCACTTCCTCCTTGCCCTTGTGTTTGTTGTTGGCTGCTGTGGATTCTCCTGTGTTCCTGTTTATCTGTTTATGACCTAGCTTCCTCTTACGATCCTACTGGTGCCTTACTCCTGGCTTGTTCCTGACATCATGGACTTTTATGCTCCTGACTCCTGGCTTGTTCCTGACATCGAGGACTTCTGTGTTCCTGACTCTGTCTTGACTGAGTACCTGTCTTGGTTCCTGACCCTGGCTTGTCATTTGGTTTATGCTCCTAGATTACAATTCTGTTTTTTTGGGTTTTGTCATTTTAATAAAGGTGTTTTGCATTTTACATTTTTGTGTCTGTCTGGTTCCTGGTCCCCAACACAAGGTAAAGTACAAGAATGGGAGATAGATTAATTTTGAGTGGGTGTACTGAATGACCACTTTAAATTGTCCTGTGTGCTGAATTCTTCAGTTTGTATGGTTAGATAAAACAGTGTAAGTACCACTTGGAGGTGGTTTGCTAGCCTTTACAACTGTTAGGAAGGACGTGTCACCGGGTTGAATATGGTCCATCTGTATTCCTTGTCCAGTGTGGAAAATTGTGAGTACTAAAGATTGCTGAGGGTCTGTTGGTTTGCTGTGCATTGGAGACCTCTTTCACATTCAAGAATTGCTTCATTCCCCTTGTTTGTTATTATGTGGTAAAAGCTAAACAGTTAAAATAAAATGTAAGAATAAAAGTGCCTCTGAGGTTATGTTAAAGTCCTCTAATTGTTATGAGACTTTAGAATGAAAATGTTAATAACTCCCAGATCTGCAATGTGTTTAATGAAGAGGACAAGGCCCTTGGGATTCACCACCAGTTATTGAGAACAACAATGACATCATAATAATGTTTTCAAGCTTCCCTGGATATAATAAATAGGGTACAGCTCTGTTTGAGACATCTGTTCTTTATTAAATCAGGAATCCACACATGTAAATTCCAGTTTCTAACGGAGTTCTTTAAAGATGATCCATCACTTTTCCAAGTCCTCACCACAGTGGGAGCATCCATCATCACAAGATTTACTCAAATTATTTATTCCTACACATTGATGTAAGCTGATATATTCTGGCAGCCTCAGAAGGAGGAGTGAGGTGAGGTAGGCAAGTTCTGGACAGGTGAGCAATTTACTGTGCAGGCTGTCACACAGGTCAGAGACTCAGCTTTGTTGACCTTAAAGGGTCCTCTAAAACCATTACACTGATTTTTACATTGATTGGGAAATAAGAAACAAACCCGTTTCTTTCTTCATTACTGGTGGATAAAAACAGAAAGGCTTCCTCAAAAACATTTCTAATGCAGATGGAACTTAGAAGAAAAAAAAAAAACTTTTATTAATTTTATTTTAAGGAAATAAAAAAGAATAAAAAAACCATAAAACCATAATTTAAATTCAATTAAATTTCTTTTGTGTCCTCTCGTATACTGTATGTTATACAGATTAGTAATACAACTACAGTTCAGTATCTAGGACACTGATGTCTAGACCAATGTACAGGCTCTGCAGGGGGTTGAAGAATCTCAGAGGAGCTATCAGAACATGGGACAAACAATAGACTGGGGGCAGGATGGCTGATGGGTGATAGGGATGTGTAAGTTAGCTGTATACTTTATTAGGGTTTACAAACAGGTAGTTAGCCTCCTGTCTATCAATAATATATTTCACATAGATATTTACATTACAAAACCAATTAATTACAACCCAGGGGTAGCCAGCCGTAGTACAAAAGACATACCCACAATGCATGCTATCAGGATATCCGTATTTTATCACAGGTGGGTTATCTGTGATTCATTCATGTTAATTGATCCACCTGTGCTTCAGCTGGGATATCTTAAAAACATGCACTGTAGGTAGCTCTTGAGGACCAGGGCTGGTAGACCAGGGCTGGCTGATTATTTCTGAGGTACTTGGTTTCCTACTTGAATCGCACAAATGGCTATACCAGGGGTAGTCAGTCTGGTCCTCAAGAGCTAAAAACAGTGCATGTTTGCACGATATCTCAGGTGGAGGACATGTGGATCAGTTAAAGTGCCTGAGTCACTGATAACCCACCTTTGATGGAACACAGATATCCTGAAAACATGCACTGCTGGTATCTGGAGGAGCAGGGTTCTTTACTCCTGAATTGTCCTGTACTGGTCTTTGTAATGTGATTTTTTTATTAAAAATGCACGACTGACAGACAGAACACTAGTTTGCAACATCTGATGAAATGAACAGCCTCACACAATATCCAGTGGAATGGGTATGACCTACATACACCCATCACTCATCATCGCTCACAGACACCCCCCCTTAGTTTGTCCACAGTCCGGTAGCTCAGACTTGTTAACTCAATCACCTCTCTAGACAACATATTGGGACATGCAACAGTGGCTTAAAGTCTTTAGTTGCATGCTAATCTGGACCACATCCAGTCCAAAATGAGGTGCATAGCAAAGAGGGAACATTAATCTTTTGAGTGCCAGAGGGGTACACAACACATTGAAAAATACCGGAACTCAAGGTTTAATAGGAGAGGAGAAAATGGAGTATGGTAGGTACTGGATCAGAAGATACACATGACAAGTGTCTTACCGGACTGGGAGTCTGATATACCGGACTGAGAGTCTGATATACCGGACTGGGAGTCTGATATACCGGACTGGGAGTCTGATATACCGGACTGGGACTCTGATATACCGGACTGGGAGTCTGATATACCGGACAGTGAGTATGATGTACCAGACTGGAAGTCTGATATACCGGACTGGGAGTCTGATATACCAGACTGGGAGTCTGATATCCCGGACTGGGAGTCTGATATACTGGACGTGGAGTCTGATATACCGGACTGGGAGTCTGATATACCGGACTTGGAGTCTGATATACTGGACGTGGAGTCTGATAGGCCTGGGGTGTGGGAGAATCCTGTAAGTGGAGAATGACGTTATAATAAATAGTGCTTTAGGATTTGGTTTTCCTTGTTCTTATTTCTGTATGCAGCTTACATGTTTACTATCTGTATCTTCTTTTATCCACAGCTAAATAAAGAACAATATCTAGTGTTCACCAGGACAGGGGTAAAAGGATATGCTTACTACAAATTCATCACAAGAAATCCACTGTGACGGGCAAGTAAAGACTCTGATTAAAAGGAAGATAGTTCACAATGGAGCAGAGATATACAATGCAAAATGCTAAAAACTAATAATACATAAATAAGGGCTTGTCAGACACAGATGCTTCTTAACCCTTTGAATGCCAGAGGGGTATGCAATACATTTCAAAAGCAATGCATTGCATAATGCTCTGGCATTCAAAGTGTTAAATAAGAGGAGGTGTGCTTTTGTGAAAGTAGTGAGACACCTGTCCACAATGTATAAAAGTGGGTGGAAGTTAATGAGTGATAGGAAACTGTTATGTGTTGGATAGGTTGTCTGTCTATGTCTGTCTATAATGAGGACCAAACCAAATATTACTAGAGGTGATTAAATAGAGCCAACACTGACCACACACACAACCTGAACTACCAATAAGGACAAACACTGCTGAACAAATGAAGGAAAGAAATCACACTAAAGTCTGGATACAAGTGTAAATGATCCAGTGCACTTACAGCGCTGAATAATATGGTTAGGACATGTATATTAGTTCAGTCCAAGCACGAATAAAGTGCGTATAATTATTATTTATATAACCACAGGCCTAATCTGCATTTAATTAAAGTGGCCCAGTCACCTCTAAACAAATTCACTTTGTCAGATAATTAAAATCTGTATTTACGTTATATTAACATTATTTTGTAAAATTAATATTTTGGAGAAATTCCCCTCTATGATTTCATGGCACAAAGTGACACTTTATGCTAATTACCTACACAATATGTTATAGTTCTGTTTCAGACCAAACATACCCCTCACTGTTTGTATTGAGTCCTGTACCCCTTGATACCGCCCACTCGGCACAGGGTTAGCTCTTTGCTTAGTTTATACAGAGACCAAACCCAGAACACACTTGGGTCCACTCTCCTCACAAGTTCTGGTATTAGCACAGGAAAGGGTAAGACAGGGTGACTGTAATGACTGGCATTACTGTTTGGTAAACTGAGGGTTAAACACAGGGGAAAGGATTATCAAGTCAGACAAAAACATTAATTTATTAGAGGAGTCACACACTAGACTTCACCTACTAGAGACGCACGAACTGGTGTAAAATAGAAAACTCACACACTTATGCTTTTCTCTTCTAGGATAATAGCAAACTTGTAGAAATTGCCAAGGTTCCACTTAATACTTACAGTCCATTCTAGGTTTAATATGAAGCTTGAACACAGTCCCAGATGAGGCAGGCATAGGGCACTCATCCCACTGCCCATTCACCATGCGCTGGTGTGCATGAAGCTTCTTTGTTCCTTGTAGTTCTTGAAGTGAAATTGTAGAAGGCTTCCCAAAAGATCCACAGTACACTTTACTTATTTCTGGGCCTCAGCCACCACCGTTTAGCTTTACCAACCCCAACCTTGTCATGAGAACATCAGGGTACTTTCAGTGGCTGCAGCTGCCACAGCTTGGCTTATAGCAAATAAATTGAAGAGGTCAAACGGCGACAACTCATGCCTGTCATTCAATTTAGCATATGTCAAACATTGAAAACCCATGCCTGTCACATCCTACTCAACATAAGTGGTTGACTCGAACATGGACAAACTACATGTCACATTCTATGTTAGTACATGGGTAAAGGTTAAGGTTTCATTTTCTGGTACCAGCCTCCTACCCTACTGTCCCTCTTTAGTACCCAAATTCCTCTCTCTCGTTTTCCTATCCTGATTTCCCCTCATATCAGACAAGTCTATGTGTATATACAATAATGTTTCATACTACATCAAGAATAAACATCAATGTTTGTTTAAACTGCAGTATGTGTGTCTAAATTAATTTGTGTATTGAAAATACATTAATCTTGTGCTAAATCATCAACTCACTTACCTAAAGAGTTGTCAATAAATTATGAAGTTAACTACAAAGTGACTGGAATTTATAGTTTTACAACTTTAAAACCTGCCTACACTGGCAGTGTGACTCTGAAAATTATTCAAACGAATAACTTGTATTATGAATATTTTTAATAAAACCAACACAGGTGACTCTCCCTTGCGGTGGCTTAAAGGCACCCTGCCTGCCTATACAACTGTGACACTGGCAGTGTGACTCTGAAGATTATTCAAACAAATAACTTGTAATTTCTATATTTTTAATAAAACCAACACAGTTGACTCTCTTTTGTGGTGGCTTAAAGGCATCCTGCATGCCTATACAGCTGTCACACTGGCAATGTGACTCTGGAAATTATTCAAACAAATAACTTGTATTATGAATATTTTTAATAAAACAAACATAGGTGACTCTCCCTTGCGGTGGCTAAAAGGCACCCTGCCTGCCTATACAACTATGACACTGGCAGTGTGACTCTGACGATTATTCAAACAAATCACTTGTACTTTTTATATTTTTTAAGGAACACAGACGACTCTCCCTTGCGGTGGCAAAAAGGCACCCTGCCTGCCTATACAACTGTCACACTGGTTGATGTGACACTCTGAAAATTATTTGAAGAAATCCCTAATTTGCATAGGAACAATGATGACTCGCCCTTGCAGTGGCAATAACTGCCACTAATGCTGGCTACCTGTCTATGCCTATCCTAATGCTACCTGCCCGCCTACACAACAACTGGACACTCTTTAATCTCTTCTTCTCTCTCTGAGCTCCAACAACACAATGAGGAAATGCAGGCTGTCTGTCTGTGTGACTGTGTCATCAGTACAAACCCCATCACAAAACAAAGAAGGCTATTGGAATACAGAAAAAAGAGGGAAGTAGTGCATGAAACAGAGAATGGAATTGGACTAAAGACATGGAGGGAAAATTATGGAGGGAAAGTAGTCAAGTGCGTGCAGGAAGTACAAAAAAGACTCGAAACAGTCCTGGTCGAAAGTAATGGAAACTTTCGGAAATTTGTCGAATGTCGAAACTTCTGAAAGTTTCAACGACTTTCGGTCCAGGGCTGCTCGAAGTCCGATCATTTTTGTCGAATGACCCTTGAGTGTCGAATTGTCAGAATGTCTCAGAATGACCCCATTTTCGACTAAATACGAATGTCTCTGAATAAATTCACACAAGTCTACTGGACATATACATAGAGAACTTCAGGAACAGAGTCACTGCATAAATACTGGAGAAACAATGTGAACCAACACCCAACCTAACCCACAAGGAAAGGAAAGCCATACAGTCACTAAAGAATAACCAGGACATTATAATTAAGCCTGCAGACAAGGGGGGAACTGTTGTTATTATGAACATTGCGGACTATGTCCAAGAAGAAAATAGGCAACTCTCTTATGAAAGATATTATGTAAAATTACAAGATGATCCTACAAAAAATTATACAAAACAACTTAACAGGATCATAAAAGAACTGTCCTCCAACATTGAAGAACAGATAAGGCCCTTAATACCAGCAGATCAAAAAATAGGCTCCTTCTACATGCTACCAAAAATATACAAAGAAGGAAACACAGGAAGACCCATAATTTTAGGGATTGGTACACTCACAGAGAATATCTCTGGCTGGGTAGAAAATACCCTGAAACCCCTGGTAAAACAAACATCTAGCTTCCTTCAGGACACCACGGATCTTTTAAACAAATTAGCTGACTTGGGCCCAATTCCAGAAAGCACCATCCTGGTCACTATGGATGTAGAATCCCTTTACACCAACATTCCACACACGGATGGCATAGAAGCATGCCAGGGATATCTGGAACAAAATAACACACCCATGGAACCGGTAACAAAACTCATACAGTTTATTCTCACCCACAATTACTTCAAGTTTGGACAGGACCTCTACCTTCAGAAAATGGGGAGTGCAACTGGTACCCAAATGGCACCACAATATGCCAACCTGTTTATGGCTAAATTGGAAGAGGACTTCCTGTCCACCTGCCAGATAAAACCCCTGGTCTAGCTCCGCTACATGGACAATATTCTTATCATCTGGACCGCCACTGAAGAGGAACTTCTCAAATTCCATGAGAATTACAATACATTTCACCCCAATATCAACCTAACACTCAGTCACTCACGCACAAACATTAATTTCCTTGACACAACTATCGGTATTCAGAACAACTCCATCCACACATCCCTATACTGCAAACCAACAGACAGACCAACCTACCTGAAAAACAATAGCTTCCATCCAAAACACACAAAAAACTCCATCATATACAGCCAGGTCATCAGATACCACCTCATCTGTTCTGACATGATGGGCCATGACAAGCACCTACATAAACTCAGAGGAGACTTTATAAAACACGGTTACAGAGCAACTATTATTGACAGTCAGATACAGAAGGCTACCCAAATACCAAGAAAAAAATCTGTTGCTCTACAAAGAACAACATAAGGGAAACCGTGTGCCACTGGTGGTCACTTACCACCCCCAGGTTGAAGTTCTATGCAAACTATCAAGAGAAATTCAAGCAAAATTACATACAGATGAAAGACTTAAGTATTCTTATAGCATACCTTACTCTCCTTCAGACAGGCTCCCATTTTAAAACAACTGATGGTAAGGAGTGCCCTGAACAAAAATACAAAAAATAGCACATTACCCTGCCTACAATAGAGTTGTGAAACCTGTGCACACATTTACACCACTGGCAAGATATCAATTCCAAACACCCAGTTACACCATAAGATCAATGGTACCTTCACATGCAAATCATCCAATGTAATATACCTTATCATGTGTGCAAAATGCCCAACAGCTCTGTATGTGGGAGAAACTGATCAGCCATTACATAAAAGGTTTAATTCCTACAGATCCAGTGTTAACAACAAAAAGACAGAGACACCAGTGGGGGAACATTTTTGCCAAAATGGACACAGTGTCAGGGACATTAAATTAACTGTACTGATGTGACTGTTCCACACTCAGAGGAACAGAAAAATATGGGAGGTTAAGTTAATGTTGAAGTTTTATACTTTAAATTATTATGGTTTGAACAGAGACAGATAATTCCTATTACATTATCATTTAGTGGATTAATCTTTCCAACAGTCCCACTGGGATCATAAATACCTCTAAAGCCTCAGAGGAAGAGTGCTATTTACCACTGACTGATCAAAGTATCTGGGTCTGGACTGAGTTCTCTTATCTGATTTGCATTCTAAACAATGCAGTGTGTACTTGTATATAAGAGCTGTTCATATTTATCTGTATAACATGCCTGAGGAAGACATCTAAGGTCTTGAAAGCTTGCATTCTAAATCTGCTTAGTTAGCCAATAAAAGGTATCAATAACTAGATTTACCTCCTGCAAAGCTAAAGTGAACTCTGATTACAAAACATAAATTACTATCAGGAAAACGTGCTCCTGGTCCATTCTGATTTTTTCATTTGATCTCTCTCATTATACTAACAATGCTTAAATACCTACTATTCTTTATATCTGTATCTGCCCTCCTACTAAAATGTCTGGATCCTTCTACCCTCTATCCCCTCCTACCTACTCTGTGCACATTTCTCCTTCACTTCACTCTTCCACTCTCACCTCTACACACCAACTCCTCACATTTCTCCACCACTGTATTTCTCCCAACACACACAAACCAAAAACAAAATACACACAAAACATTATCTCAACTGTCTCTATCTCTCTTCTTCTGTAACTAGCCAGTTGGAGATATCTCTCCAATCACTGGGCCCCTCTCCTTTAACAAACCCTTCACCTCCAGTCAGTATAGGAACAAATCAAATCACCATTACCTGTCGTCAGCCTCAATTTCTTCCTTTTCCCTGTTCTTTCTGGAATGTACGCCCCCTTATTAAAAAAGAGATTGTGCTGTGCAAAATCTCTTTTTTTAGGAGTGGAAGAAAAGTGTGAAAAATCTCCCGCATGACTTTTCATGAAAACTTGCCGATTTTTCGTTTTTTCCGCAAAAGATTTTGCCTTTCTGCCTATGCAAAAATGTCCTCCTTTTAGCCTATTTTAACAAATGTTTTGCCTATTTTAACACATTTTTGCCTGTATTAGTGTCTGTGTATAAATAGTCAATGAGTTTGTTAGCTCTCATGTGGATGCACTGAGCAGGCTAGATACTAAGCCATGGGGAGAAGAAAAGAACTGTCAAAAGACCTGGGTAACAAGGTAATGGAACTTTATAAAGATGTATAAGGATATAAAAAGATATCCAAAGCCTTGAAAATGCCAGTCAGTACTGTTCAATCACTTATTAAAAAGTGGAAAATTTGGGGATCTCTTGATACCAAGCCAAGGTCAGGTAGACAAAGAAAGATTTCATCCACAAGTGCCAGATGAATTGTTCGGGATACAAAGAAAAACCCACAGGTAACTTCAGGAGAAACACAGGCTGGTCTGGAAAAAGGCGGTGTGGTTGTTCCACGGAGCACAACACAGCGATACTTGAAAAAAATGATCTGCATGGTCGAGTTGCCAGAAAGAAGTCTTTACAACGTCAATGCCACAAAAAAGGCCGGTTACAATATGTCAACACCTTGACACGCCTCACAGCTTCTGGCACACTATAATTTTGGGATGACGAGATCAAAATAGAGCTTTATGGTCACAACAATAAGCGCTATGTTTGGAGAGAGGTCAACAAGGCCTATAGTGAAATTAATTCTATCCCCACTGTGAAGTATGGTGGTGGCTCACTGATGATTTTGGAGGGGGGGGGGGTGAGCGCTAAAGGCTTGGGAAATCTTGTGAAAATTGATGGCAACATGAATGCAGCATGTTATCAGAAAATACTGCCAGACAACATGCATTCTTCTGCACGAAAGCTACGCATGGGATGCTCTTGGACTTTCCAGCACAACACTGACCCTAAGCACAAGGCCAATCTGTCCCTCCAGTGGTTACAGCAGAAAATGGTGAAAGTTCTGGAGTGACCACTGCAGTCTCCTCACCTTAATATCATCGAGCCACTCTGGGGAGATCTCAAATGCATGGTTTATGCAAGATGACCAAAGACTTTGCATGACCTGGAGGCATTTTACACAGACAAATGGGCAGCTATACCACCTGCAAGAATTTGGGGCCTCATAGACAACTATTGCAAAGGACTGCATGCTGTCATTGATGCTAATGGGGGGCAATACAAAGTATTAAGAACTATGGGTATGCAGACTTTTGAACAGGGGTCATTTCATTGTTTTCTTTGTTGACATGTGTTGTTTTATGATTGTGCCATTCTGTTATAACCTACAGTTGAATATGAATCCCATAAGAAAAAAAAAGAAATGTGTTTTGCCTGCTCACTCATGTTTTCTTTATAAATGGTATATATATTACCAATTCTCCTAGGGTATGCAATCTTTTGAGCACAACTGTATATATATATATATATATATATATGTATAGCCAGCGCTCACATGACTTTTTCAAATACAAATAAGACTAATAGATAATCAGTGTTTTGATCCCCCACATGATCTTTTCTAGATAACAACAACTTTAACTACCCAGAATTCTTCACATAGGAAAAGGGAGAAAAAAAAAAGAGTAAAATATAACAAAATACAAAAAGTTTACAAAAAACCCACAAAAACACCTAACAGTAGAATAACAAGGGTCACCTAAAATGAAATCAATTGTAAATTACATCAATTTCCACTGACTGACCAGGAATAACTAAGACCGAAGAAATGCGCACAAAATGTCTATTTTAACAAAGAAATGCAACAATTATCCTAGCGTAATGTACTATGACCTTTACCAAACAACATATATTGTAATTTAATGAAATATAACAAAATAAAACATAAGTAGAAAAAAATATAATAGGTAATTGATAGGAGATCCTCCATTAGTCAATCTATATGATGTATAAATATCATATATCATAAAACTCTGAAGCATTGTTCACTAGGTCAGTATCATCTATATTATATACAGGCATGTGGATAGAGAATCCCTACTAACATGGGACCATGATTCTCATCACAGTGGCGTATAAGAGTCTTGGTTTAATGATGAACCATTGCTCAACTTTTCAACATCTAGTTCATAAACCTTCTGACACATTTGAATATAATGTTAGAATATTATTTACACTTTTTTCACAATGATAATTATGTTTTTACATAAAGGAATGTTGAAATGGACCAAGGAAATGTTACGTCTGTCAAGTCATTCATCTTTTTGGGATTTTCTCATCTCCCCCATCTTCGTCTCTTCTTTATCTCTATCTTCTCTCTCTTCTACATCTTCACATTGTTGGGGAACATCCTCATTATTCTACTCACATTGAATGTCCATCAACTTCACACCCCAATGTATTTCTTCTTGGCCAACTTCTCCTTAGTGGACATTTTGTTCTCCTCAGTTACAGAGCCAAAAATGATTTGGGACCTTGTGTTCATGGATGGGGTTATATCTTTATTAGGCTGCCTTGCACAGATGTATTTCTTTATAAACTTTGGTGCAACTGAATGCTTTATTCTCTCTGTTATGGCTTTTGACCGGTATGTGGCTATTTGTAACCCATTTCATTATATGACCATCATGAACAAGAAAATGTGCTACAGACTGGTAGGTGGAACGTGGTTCATTGGTAGTATTAATTCTCTCATACACACCATTCTCACCAACAATATAGACTTCTGTGGTCCTAATCATATCAATCATTTCTTCTGTGATCTTCTACCTCTTTTCCAGCTTGCATGTTCTGACATTTCTCTTAACATAGCTGTGATCTTTGTGTCGTTGTTTTGCATGGCAGTGTGTAACTGCTGCATTACCCTCACCTCCTACGCTGCCATTTTATGTACCATATTCAGGATAAAATCTACAGAGGGGAGGAGGAAAGCTTTTTCTACATGTGCTTCACACCTCATGGTGGTCTCCATGTTCTATGGCACAGTGATCATCACGTATTCCTTTCCTAATAATAAGAACTCAATGTACAAGGACAGGACAGCCGCCATTATCTACACCACAGTAACCCCGGCATTAAATCCTATTATATATACTCTGAGGAATACAGATGTGAAAAAGGCTCTAAAAAAACTGTTACTTACATAACAAGTATCACCATAAATATAATTTAATGACAAATATTAATTTTGTTTCCTTATTGAGCTGCGCAACTATTGAACAATTCTATTAACTTTAGGATTTCTAGTTTGTATTGCACAATGTTTTTTGAGATTTAATTATGTCATACAGAAAGGATTTATCTCAGAAAATAATATTTAATAATATATTTTCATTGGAGCTTTTTTATGTAAATAAAAATGTGTGAGATGTGTTGGACATAGCAACCTTTCCAAAGTTTTGTTCAACATTGACCCTTGAGTACCAGGAGGTATCCAGCACATACCTCTTGGCACTCAAAGGGTTATTGAGCATACCTGTCTTTCTTTAGAAGATATTAGGGGTCTATACCTTCCAAATGTGCCTCTTTAGGAGGAACAGTCCCTCTTTGAGTAAAAAAATTCCTCTGTCCCTGTGTCCCATCCTGGTGTCCCTGTGTTTAGGAGATCAGACTGTGTGGTGCGTATATATAAGTGTATCACCCTGGTGTCCCTGTGTTTAGGAGATCAGACTGTGTAGTGTGTATAGAAGTGTATCACCCTGGTGTCCCTGTGTTTAGGAGATCAGACTGTGTGGTGTGTATATAAGTGTATCACCCCATGTGTCCCTGTGTGTAGGAGATCAGACTGTGTGGTGTGTATAGAAGTGTATCACCCTGGTGTCCTGTGTTTAGGAGATCAGACTATGTGGTGTGTATAGAAGTGTATCACCCTGGTGTCCCTGTGTTTAGGAGATCACACTGTGTGGTGTGTATAGAAGTGTATCACCCTGGTGTCCATGTGTTTAGGAGATCAGACTGTGTGGTGTATATATTAGTATATACACAATGCAAACGGCAGCACTGAGGTTACATTTGTATCACTCACCAGGCTTTGGGGTTTACTGCCTCCAAAGACGTGGAACATCAATGGGGGCTAAATTTGCCCCATCCTACGTCAACCTGTATATGGGAGGAGCTTCAAGGTTTTTGGAGATAGTGACCCCTTTCGTTCAGGTTTGTTGCTTTTCAGGAGGTACATAGACAACATCCTATTAATTTGGAAGGGAGAGTTGAATCATATATTTGAGTTTCTTGAATATATTAACAACAATCAACTGAACTTAAGATTCACAATGGATTATAACAGGGAGAAAATTGTGTTTCTTGATTTGGAATTGATATCTAATGATAAAGGTTCCTTAATAACTAACATTTACCGCAAGCCAACCTCAGTAAATTCATTGTTAAGGGCAGATAGTTGCCATTCTATTCACACGATTGGAGGTGTACCGGTGGGGCAGTTTCTCCGTATAAGGAGGAACTGCTCCACCGATGACCTCTTTGAGGAGGCTTGCAAAGATCTTTGTAAAAAATTGAGTATGAAGAGTTATACTCAGTGGATGATCAAAAAGGCGGTTATAGTATAGTGATCATACTGCTCAGGTAGTGTGGAATAGTCAGTGAGTTGTTAGTAGGGGAGGTTATAGTTAGTATGGAGATCTGGAGTGATCATACTGCTCAGGTAGTGTGGAATAGTCAGTGAGTTGTTAGTAGGGGAGGTTATAGTTAGTATAGAGATCTGGAGTGATCATACTGCTCAGGTAGTGTGGAATAGTCAGTGAGTTGTTAGTAGTGGAGATTATAGTTAGTATAGAGATCTGGAGTGATCATACTGCTCAGGTAGTGTGGAATAGTCAGTGAGTTGTTAGTAGCGGAGTGGAGGTTATAGTTAGTATGGAGATCTGGAGTGATCATACTGCTCAGGTAGTGTGGAATAGTCATTGAGTTGTTAGTAGTGGAGGTTATAGTTAGTATAGAGATCTGGAGTGATCATACTGCTCAGGTAGTGTGGAATAGTCAGTGAGTTGTTAGCAGTGGAGGTTATAGTTAGTATGGAGATCTGGAGTGATCATACTGCTCAGGTAGTGTGGAATAGTCAGTGAGTTGTTAGTAGTGGAGGTTATAGTTAGTATGGAGATCTGGAGTGATCATACTGCTCAGGTAGTGTGGAATAGTCAGTGAGTTGTTAGCAGTGGAGGTTATAGTTAGTATGGAGATCTGGAGTGATCATACTGCTCAGGTAATGTGGAATAGTCAGTGAGTTGTTAGTAGTGGAGATTATAGTTAGTATAGAGATCTGGAGTGATCATACTGCTCAGGTAGTGTGGAATAGTCAGTGAGTTGTTAGCAGTGAAGGTTATAGTTAGTATGGAGATCTGGAGTGATCATACTGCTCAGGTAGTGTGGAATAGTCAGTGAGTTGTTAGCAGTGGAGGTTATAGTTAGTATAGAGATCTGGAGTGATCATACTGCTCAGGTAGTGTGGAACAGTCAGTGAGTTGTTAGTAGCGGAGTGGAGGTTATAGTTAGTATGGAGATCTGGAGTGATCATACTGCTCAGGTAATGTGGAATAGTCAGTGAGTTGTTAGCAGTGGAGGTTATAGTTGGTATGGAGATCTGGAGTGATCATACTGCTCTGGTAGTGTGGAATAGTCAGTGAGTTGTTAGCAGTGGAGGTTATAGTTAGTATAGAGATCTGGAGTGATCATACTGCTCAGGTAGTGTGGAACAGTCAGTGAGTTGTTAGTAGCGGAGTGGAGGTTATAGTTAGTATGGAGATCTGGAGTGATCATACTGCTCAGGTAGTGTGGAATAGTCAGTGAGTTGTTAGCAGTGGAGGTTATAGTTGGTATGGAGATCTGGAGTGATCATACTGCTCAGGTAGTGTGGAATAGTCAGTGAGTTGTTAGCAGTGGAGGTTATAGTTGGTATGGAGATCTGGAGTGATCATACTGCTCAGGTAGTGTGGAATAGTCAGTGAGTTGTTAGCAGTGGAGGTTATAGTTGGTATGGAGATCTGGAGTGATCATACTGCTCAGGTAGTGTGGAATAGTCAGTGAGTTATTAGCAGTGGAGGTTATAGTTAGTATGGAGATCTGGAGTGATCATACTGCTCAGGTAGTGTGGAATAGTCAGTGAGTTGTTAGCAGTGGAGGTTATAGTTGGTATGGAGATCTGGAGTGATCATACTGCTCAGGTAGTGTGGAATAGTCAGTGAGTTGTTAGCAGTGGAGGTTATAGTTAGTATGGAGATCTGGAGTGATCATACTGCTCAGGTAGTGTGGAATAGTCAGTGAGTTGTTAGCAGTGGAGGTTATAGTTAGTATGGAGATCTGGAGTGATCATACTGCTCAGGTAGTGTGGAATAGTCAGTGAGTTGTTAGCAGTGGAGGTTATAGTTGGTATGGAGATCTGGAGTGATCATACTGCTCAGGTAGTGTGGAATAGTCAGTGAGTTGTTAGCAGTGGAGGTTATAGTTAGTATGGAGATCTGGAGTGATCATACTGCTCAGGTAGTGTGGAATAGTCAGTGAGTTGTTAGCAGTGGAGGTTATAGTTGGTATGGAGATCTGGAGTGATCATACTGCTCAGGTAGTGTGGAATAGTCAGTGAGTTGTTAGTAGTGGAGGTTATAGTTAGTATGGAGATCTGGAGTGATCATACTGCTCAGGTAGTGTGGAATAGTCAGTGAGTTGTTAGGAGTGGAGGTTATAGTTGGTATGGAGATCTGGAGTGATCATACTGCTCAGGTAGTGTGGAATAGTCAGTGAGTTGTTAGGAGTGGAGGTTATAGTTAGTATGGAGATCTGGAGTGATCATACTGCTCAGGTAGTGTGGAATAGTCAGTGAGTTGTTAGTAGTGGAGGTTATAGTTGGTATGGAGATCTGGAGTGATCATACTGCTCAGGTAGTGTGGAATAGTCAGTGAGTTGTTAGGAGTGGAGGTTATAGTTAGTATGGAGATCTGGAGTGATCATACTGCTCAGGTAGTGTGGAATAGTCAGTGAGTTGTTAGGAGTGGAGGTTATAGTTGGTATGGAGATCTGGAGTGATCATACTGCTCAGGTAGTGTGGAATAGTCAGTGAGTTGTTAGTAGTGGAGGTTATAGTTAGTATGGAGATCTGGAGTGATCATACTGCTCAGGTAGTGTGGAATAGTCAGTGAGTTGTTAGCAGTGGAAGTTATAGTTAGTATGGAGATCTGGAGTGATCATACTGCTCAGGTAGTGTGGAATAGTCAGTGAGTTGTTAGCAGTGGAAGTTATAGTTAGTATGGAGATCTGGAGTGATCATACTGCTCAGGTAGTGTGGAGTAGTCAGAGAGTTGTTAGTACTGGAGGTTATAGTTAGTATGGAGATCTGGAGTGATAATACTGCTCAGGTAGTGTGGAATAGTCAGTGAGTTGTTAGCAGTGGAGGTTATAGTTAGTATGGAGATCTGGAGTGATCATACTGCTCAGGTAGTGTGGAATAGTCAGTGAGTTGTTAGCAGTGGAGGTTATAGTTAGTATGGAGATCTGGAGTGATCATACTGCTCAGGTAGTGTGGAATAGTCAGTGAGTTGTTAGCAGTGGAGGTTATAGTTAGTATGGAGATCTGGAGTGATCATACTGCTCATGTAGTGTGGAATAGTCAGTGAGTTGTTAGTAGTGAAGGTTATAGTTAGTATGGAGATCTGGAGTGATCATACTGCTCAGGTAGTGTGGAATAGTCAGTGAGTTGTTAGGAGTGGAGGTTATAGTTGGTATGGAGATCTGGAGTGATCATACTGCTCTGGTAGTGTGGAGTAGTCAGTGAGTTGTTAGCAGTGGAGGTTATAGTTGGTATGGATATCTGGAGTGATCATAGTGCTCAGGTAGTGTGGAATAGTCAGTGAGTTGTTAGCAGTGGAGGTTATAGTTGGTATGGATATCTGGAGTGATCATACTGCTCAGGTAGTGTGGAATAGTCAGTGAGTTGTTAGTAGTGGAGGTTATAGTTAGTATGGAGATCTGGAGTGATCATACTGCTCAGGTAGTGTGGAATAGTCAGTGAGTTGTTAGCAGTGGAGGTTATAGTTAGTATGGAGATCTGGAGTGATCATACTGCTCAGGTAGTGTGGAATAGTCAGTGAGTTGTTAGCAGTGGAAGTTATAGTTAGTATGGAGATCTGGAGGGATCATACTGCTCAGGTAGTGTGGAATAGTCAGTGAGTTGTTAGCAGTGGAAGTTATAGTTAGTATGGAGATCTGGAGGGATCATACTGCTCAGGTAGTGTGGAGTAGTCAGAGAGTTGTTAGCAGTGGAGGTTATAGTTAGTATGGAGATCTGGAGGGATCATACTGCTCAGGTAGTGTGGAATAGTCAGTGAGTTGTTAGCAGTGGAGGTTATAGTTAGTATGGAGATCTGGAGTGATCATACTGCTCAGGTAGTGTGGAGTAGTCAGAGAGTTGTTAGCAGTGGAGGTTATAGTTAGTATGGAGATCTGGAGTGATCATACTGCTCAGGTAGTGTGGAATAGTCAGTGAGTTGTTAGCAGTGGAGGTTATAGTTAGTATGGAGATCTGGAGTGATCATACTGCTCAGGTAGTGTGGAATAGTCAGTGAGTTGTTAGCAGTGGAGGTTATAGTTAGTATGGAGATCTGGAGTGATCATACTGCTCAGGTAGTGTGGAATAGTCAGTGAGTTGTTAGTAGTGGAGGTTATAGTTAGTATGGAGATCTGGAGTGATCATACTGCTCAGTTAGTGTGGAATAGTCAGTGAGTTGTTAGTAGTGCAGGTTATAGTTAGTATAGAGATCTGGAGTGATCATACTGCTCAGGTAGTGTGGAATAGTCAGTGAGTTGTTAGTAGTGGAGGTTATAGTTTGTATGCAGATCTGGAGTGATCATACTGCTCAGTTAGTGTGGAATAGTCAGTGAGTTGTTAGCAGTGAAGGTTATAGTTAGTATGGAGATCTGGAGTGATCATACTGCTCAGGTAGTGTGGAATAGTAAGTGAGTTGTTAGCAGTGGAGGTTATAGTTAGTATGGAGATCTGGAGTGATCATACTGCTCAGGTAGTGTGGACTAGTCAGTGAGTTGTTAGTAGTGGAGGTTATAGTTGGTATGGAGATCTGGAGTGATCATACTGCTCAGGTAGTGTGATAGATTTCTAGAGAAGTGGTTGTATACTAAGCAAGAAAGGTGAAGGGCACATCTAGATTCAAATGTTAACCAATTTAGATCTTTAAGCATATCACAGTGATGGGTATTGTAATTTTACTGGAGAATAAAGCGCATTAATGAGTTATACAGAGTGTCAAGTGGATTTGTGGCGTGGAAGCATATACTATGTCCCCATAGTCTATGACTAGCAGTAACCTCTGCTGTACAATACATTTTCTTAACAGGGACCAGGTGCTTAAATATGATTTGTTTCTAAAGAGTGTATGTATTTTATATCAGTATGGAGACCAAAAGTGAGATTGTTGTAAAGCCACATTCCAAGATATTTGTAGGAGTCCACTGGGGCCATTAATGAGTTATACAGAGTGTCAATTTTGCTAAGACGGATTTGTGGCTTGGAAGCATTTACTACGTCCCCATTGCCTATGACTGGCAGTAACATCTGTTGTACAATGTTTTCTTAACAGGATACTTAAACAGGATTTGTTTCTAAACAGAGTACTTATTTTAGGATAAAGTTTGCATGTTAATTTATCAATATGGAGACAAAAAGTGAGATTGTTGTCAAACCATATTCCAAGATATTTGTAGTAGTTCACGGGCCAAGTTATGATTAGACTCAGTTACAATGGATAGATTGAAACCGCAGAGATTATGCAATTTGTGCTTTGTACCAAATATCATTACGACCTTTTTGTCTGTGTTTAAAGGGATAGTAATGTTTCATAATAAAAACAGCTCTAATTAATCATCATAGTATTTGGACTTTGGAGAGTGTTATTTCATTACTGTCAGAGTTGTAGTACAAGAGTAATTCAATGACAAAGTATCCCCCTCCCGCCCCTTTTACTGATGTAACACTGCTCAGCCAGATCAGAAGGGAGGTGCCCAGGTAGACTGCAGAGAGGGACAATCTTCAATTAAGATAAGGGAAAAACCTGAAAAACATGTCAAGGGGGGCAGGGCTTTCATTGTTCTCATAGGAAGAAGATTGTCCCCTTCTGTTATCTGTCTGGTCTATGGACTGGATTCCACATCTGAGAAGAGATGACTTACACTAGGTAAAAGGGGGGCAGGGCTTTCATTGTTCTCATAGGAAGAAGATTGTCCCCTGCTGTTATCTGTCTGGTCTATGGACTGCATTCCACATCTGAGAAGAGATGGCTTACACTAGGTAAAAGGGGCGGGAGGGGAAACTTTGCTTGTGAATATCTCTCAACCCATAAAGGTTTGAGAGATAAGAATTATATCGTTCTTCATGTTTTTTTAATGCCTATAAAATAAAATAAAGTTAAAACAAAGTATTACTATCCCTTTAATAACAGTTTATTCTTTGCTATCCGTCTTTCAACTTCAGAGAAAACATGTTTTATATGGCCTCAAGTTGTGATACGTTTAAGTTTTTAGTATAGGTTATGGTGTCATCTGCATACATATGTACAGAAGATGCTTTGCAAACCATGGTCAGATGCAAACATGTTTATCAGAACTCTGAGGAAGATTGTCCTTGCTCAGACATTGTAAGCCATAGTTTTACAACACATTTCACACCATTTTAATCGTCAAAGCCTTAACTGGCTAAGATTGTCACTAGTCGTAAAAGGATATTTCGTTGAACCTTTTATTCACTATTCTCAGAAATTAGCAAAGCCTGTGATGTCAGCTGGCTCCAGAATTTGATTCCCTTCATTGGGCAGACATATTAACTGAAAACCATTCTTATGTCAGATTTATAGGAAACAAATACATATGACAACTAGCAAAGCATTTCCGTTACACATGATGGTAACAGGATTGACCTGAACAAAATGCAAAGAAATGGCAGCACAAGTTCTTCTACAAAGGTCTGAAATCATCAGCCGGACATCAGCACTTCACACCTGTGTCCAAAGAGACTCAAACACCTTCAGCTGAAATTCATCTTCATGCTGCAACCTGCATCTGTGTGCTTGGAGTGACTAAACATCAATCTGCCTACATCTCTAGCTAAATAATAGTAGCCGTATTTGTCCAGTCCTAGTAATGCATTATTTGGGATAACAGTTTATAGTTAAATATCAACCGTTAGTCCAAATAAAAAAGGTATAATCAAAACCCAAAATAATCATATATTTGTACTGCTATTCCTCGCCAAAGACCCACTAAGATCTTCAGCTGTTATCATCGATCCTGACAAGTATTCTATGGCTCACCATTCCTCCCACTTGTATCCCACCCTTCCACTCATGTTCTACCCTCCCGCTTGTGTATTGCCCTCCCACTCGTGTTCTACCGTTCCACTTGTGTTCTGCTCCCCCACTTGTGTTCTACCCTCCCACTTGTGTTCTCTCTTCCCCCTTGTGTTCTCTCCTCCCACTCATGTTCTACCTTTCCACTTGTGTTCTACCCTCCCACTCGTATTCTACCCTTTTAATCATGTTCTGCCCTCCCGCTTGTGTACTGCCCTCCTGCTCGTGTTCTACCCTCCCGCTCGTGTTCTACTCCCCCACTCGTGTTCTACCCTCCCACTTGTGTTCTACCTTCCCACTTGTGTTCTACCCTCCCACTTGTGTTCTACCTTCCCACTTGTGTTCTTCCCTTCCACTGGTGTTCTACTTTCTCACTGGTGTTCTACCATGCCACTTGTATTCTCTCCTCCCACCTGTGTTTTACCCTCCCACTTGCATTCTCCCCTCCCACGTGTGTTCTACCATCCCACTTGTGGTCTACCCTCCCACTTATGTTCTACCCTTCCACTTGTGTTCTATTGTCCCACTTGTGGTCTATCCGCCCACTTGTGTTCTAGTTCTTTCTTCTGCACATTTTTCTAAGACCACAGGTCCAACTCTTCCTTTCCACACATCATCATCTTATCCCTCATTCTACACCTCAGTGCTGTACTCTCCAATCACATCCCAATAGCCCAGAAAGAGGCACAACTATCAATTCCCTCCTGATTAAAAAAAGGATTAAAATATAATAATAAAACATATTTTGCTATATATGTTTCAAGTCTTGGAATCAGCATGATTTGTAGCATGAATGATGACCTTACCCATGTGTTCTGCTCTTCCCTAGCTTACAGCAAACAGACTGGACAGGTCTGGATTGAAGCAGAGGACTCAGGAGACCAACAAGGGAAAATACAAGAATGTGAGATAGATTAATTCTGAGTGGGTGTACTGAATAACCACTTTAAATTGTCCTATGTGCTGAATTCTTTAGTTTAGATGGTTATATAAAACAGTGTAAGGAAGGAGCACTGAGAGGTGCTCTTCCAGCCTCTATAGCTGTTCCACCTTCATATGAAGGACATGTCACCTGGTGGAGTATGGTGTATCTGTATTCAATGTCCAGTATGGAAAACTGTGATTAGTAAACAATGCTGAGGGTCGTACACAGATAACAAAGTGGACCTGAAGTTACACTTTATATTCCAGAACTCATATATACAGAAAACCTGACACATTCCTGACAGAAGATATTTCTCACCAGCTTTGTTTCTTTCAAGTTCTTAATTTTTTTTCTCTGGTTATCAGACATTAGTTATGTCTGGTTATAAGGAGAATAGAGCCATATGCCTGAAGGCAAAGTGGTACAATTCTAGAGCAAAACAAGAACACAAAATTTCTAATTTATTTAATTAAAACGATCTTTATTGAAAGGTTGGAAATTACAGTGAACAGTATAGTAAGAAAAAATCCAGATGACATAAGTACTGGAAAAAAAGCACATTTGTAAAGTATTGGAGAAAGAAACATTAAACCAAGTGCATGAACATTATACAAGGAGAGGACACAAATGCACTCAGTCATCTGAATATCAGAGGACCAACCATTTTAGGAGAGTAGAAGAATGGAAAGATAGGGAGAAGACAGGCAGCTAGAGGGAGAGGAAAGAAGGAAGAGGTGATCAAGAACAGATGGGGGTTTGTGCACCTGGTTAGCTAGCTCAGTTCACCTACTGTGAGGAGGAAGTTTCTATGGCACGTTGCATGGTCCAGTCATGTAGTAGTTCCAAGATGGTGGCAGGGTCCTGGCCTCTCTGGATCCATGCTAATTTGCCTAACAGGATTTGTTCCTCCACTCCGGTCTCCCAAGAGTCAGTAGTGAGTGGAGATGTGTTCTGTCAGTGCAGGGGAATCAGAGCTTTTGCTGTGTTCAGCATGGCCAGAAGAAAGATATTTTGTTGAAGAGGGATGGAGGGCAAATCCCTGAAAATCAAAATTGTCAAAGGATCACATGGAATGTAGATACCCCCCAAAAAATCAGGCAATATGTGTAAGACATTTCATCAAAAAGGGGGTGATCAGGGGACAAGACCATCACAGATGTAGGAATGTGCCCCTATGTTGGCCACATCTTCAGCACCGAGAGTCATCAGAAGGCGAAATCATATGGAGCCTTGCTGGCGTATAGTACCATCGAAACAGCAATTTATAGTTCATCTCAATAAGCCAACTCAAAATGGAGGACTGGAAAGTTGTCCTCCATATCTTCTTCCTCTCATCCATGGGGAGGGAGGAACCCAGTTCCGTCTCTCTCACCAAGCACATAAGTAGGCTTGCAGTCTTTAACATGGTCTGCTAGGATAGAGTATATTTTACTCATGAAGCGAGGTTTCGCAGTGGACAGTGGAAGTAAAAGAAAGGGTACGTGAAAGCAAGATTTAATTTCAAGGGAGGTCAAAAAGTGCTTAACTCGCAAATAGTGTCTTATTTCCCCCTGAGGTAGCAATAGTTTGGTCTGGACATCAGGGAAGTCCAAGACTGCCTCTCAGCCCTTCAAGTCTCTCAGGAGTAGGTCAGAAGAGGTATTCCAATTTGGGAACTGGGAGGATGGGAGGCAAGATGATTTCTCACATGAGAGAAAGATCCTGGAGAAAGGGGAGGGGAACTGTAGTCCTGTGTCTGTTCTTTAGGTCCCAGATTGAAAAAAATTACTGCAAATGGGGTGGGATGTAAGTGAAGATCTGTCTGAATGAGGAATCAGAACTTCGCTGAGAGGGTCCGTCCCTGCGAGGAGAGACCATTCAATTGATACCCATAATTTGTTTGGGATGTTACAATGCCAATCCGGGATATAAGACAAAGTGACTGCATAGTAGCAGTGTCTGGGATCAGGAACACAGAGGACTCCCCATATCCTGTGCCTATTCAAGGTATCTCATTTCAATCTAGGCCTGCACTGAGACCAGAGGAACTTAAAGAGCAATTTAGAAGCAGAGGTGAAGAAGGTGCTCGGATGTTTGATAGGAAGAGTCTGAAACATATATAGGAATCTTGGTAAGATCACCATTTTTATAGTGTTGACACGTCCAAAGCCAAGAGATATGAAGCGCATTCCATTTGGACAACTCCTTCTGGATCTCACCAAGAAGAGGAGGGAAGTTCAAAGAATATACCATGTTCAGTTCGCTATCAAATATTTGATAGCCTTGGTCGACCAGGAGAATGGAAAGCGACAAATTAGATCAGCTTTAGTAGAAGGATCCAGGAAGAATGAAATAGCCTCAGATTTTTGAACGTTTACCTTAAAGTCAGATAGTTTAGAAACTGACTCCACTTCTGACATAAAGGCAGGGATGGCAGTCACTGGATTTGCTGTAGATAAAAAGACATCATCTGCAAATATAGATACTTTTAGAGAGGTACCCACTACTGTGATCCCATCAATAGCAGGATTTTTCTGGACATGTTGGGCTAATGTTTCCATTACAAGGAAAAATAATAAGGGGGAGAGGGCACAGCCTTGCCTGTTACCTTTTGATATCGACAAGGAATATGATAAATAGCTGTCAATTTTAACCTTGGCACTTGGGTTCATGTATAAGGCTTGGACAAATGAGAGAAAGCCCGGACTCATACCAAATGCTCACAATGTAGCCATCATAAAGGACCAATTAACCCGGTCAAATGCTTTCTCCGCATCTGTTGTCAAAAAGATAACCGGTATTTTGTCAGTTTCAATTTTATGAAGAACAGACAAGAGTTTTCTAGTATTGCCTCTGGTCTCTTGATTGGAAGTAAAACCTGCTTGATAAAGGTGTACAAGCAAGGTTAAAACATGTTTCAGCCTGTTTGTTAGAATTGTGGCATAAATTTTGACATCTAGGTTGAGGAGGAAGATAGGCCTGTAATTTGAGCAGCACTGGGGATCTTTGCAAGCCTTGGGTACGTTTGTAATATGGGCCCCGTTCACTGAGGGATGTTTGGAAATGTCCAGAGGGGGAGCCCCGAAAGATTGTGTAAGAAGTTGGGAGAGTAGATCATTAAAGTATTTGCAATATGCCTGAGAGAATCCATCAGGACCTGGGCTTTTCCCATTTGTAAGGAAACTTCCATTTCTGAAATAGGAAGGTCCAGAGCCTGATGGGTGGCAATATCGATCTGGGGAAGACGTATGGCTTTAAGATAGTGATGAGCGAGCGTGCTCGGCCGATGCTCGGATCGGCTCGAGCATCGCTCTGCTCGGCACATGGCGGTACTCGTCGAGTACCGCCATGTGCTCTCCCGCCATGTTCGGGTGGCGGGGATCTGTGCCGGAAGAGGCACAGATCCGAAGAAGCTCCGCTGGACCACCAGGGACTGGAGGTACGGGGGCATTGCGGAGATGAAGGGGGCATTGCGGAGATGAAGGGGGACATTGTGGAAGAGGGGCATAGACTCTATGCCCCTCTTCCACAATGTCCCCCTTCATCTCCGCTATACCCGTCTTCCACAATGTCCCCCTTCATCTCCGCTATGCCCCTCTTCCACAATGTGCCCCTTCATCTCCGCTATGCCCCTCTTCCACAATGTCCCCCTTCATCTCCTCTATGGCATAGAGGAGATGAAGGGGGACATTGTGGAAGAGGGGCATAGCGGAGATGAAGGGGCACATTGTGGAAGAGGGGCATAGCGGAGATGAAGGGGCACATTGTGGAAGACGGGCAATTCGGAGATGAAGGGGGACATTGCGGAGATGAAGGGGGCATTCGGAGATGAAGGGGGCATAGCGGAGATGAAGGGGGCATTGACCAGGCACCCTCCCCTCATCAGAGCAGGGGGTGCCTGGTGTCGCCCCATTCATTTCAATGGGGCTCGGGTGCTCGGCCGAGCACTCGAGCCTCATGGGGTGCTCGGTCAGAGCACCCGAGCACCCGAGCATCGGGGTGCTCGCTCAACACTACTTTAAGATAATTCTGTATAGTAGTAGAGTGGTTAGGGTCAGCAGAGTCCGCAGATCTGATATTACAGAATGAGGCATAATAAGTCCATAAAACTTCAGCTATCTCCCGAGGTATATGTAGAATAGAACCCGATACATGTTTAATAGAGGGAACAAGTTGGCGGGCCAGAAGAGCACCTGGTTTGTTGTCGTGTTCAAAGTGACATTGTCATGCTCTGAGAAAAGCGTGTTCTACCTTCTGGTATAAAAAAGAGACTTGAGGTTAGCACTCAACTGAGTCAGGCGAATAAGAGAAATAGCGTCCAAAGCAGATTTATGACAGGATTCCAAAGTATGGATTTCTTGTAGAAGATCTAAAATGTGTTGAAGGCGCTGTCTCTTTCTGGAAGCTGCTAGTTTAATAATTTCTCCTCTAATAACACATTTTTGGGCTTCCCATATCACTACTGGAGACATATTCTCAGTACAGTTTTCTTGTATGTATAGTTTGAGTGTGAGCCAAATCAAATCCCTGACGTCAGTATTGAGCAGGAGATGCTCATCTAGGTGCCAGAGGGAGAACGCCTTTGAAGGGAGCGGAGAAAGGGGCCTGGAGCGTGAGCGTGGTCTGATCAAGTGATACTTAAAATGTCACCTGCTTGGACTAGTGACAGTGAAGAGTGTAATACAAAGAAATAGTTGATTCTCGTGTATGGGCTGTGGGGGATGGAATAGAAGGAGTAATCCCTGGAATCTGGATGCAAAATTCTCCAGGTGTCGGAGAGACTAAAGGAGTGAAGTAGCTGGGAGAAATCTCTAATCGAGAGCGCAGAGAAGGGGGAAGAGCCAGATGAGCAATCCATATGTGGAAAAGGATCCTCTTGTGGATCAATATGGCCACTCCACCCCTCTTCACCAAAGCTGAACTAAGAAATGCAATGGAGTAAAAACTATTAGTGAGGTGCATTTCAGCACCACATTTGAAATGAGTCTCCTGCACCATGATTACATCCCCACCTCTGGAGTTGAACTCATTTAGGGCTATGGAGAGTTTGAGTGGAGAATTCAAACCTTGCACATTTTGAGAGATAAAATTAAATGAGTCCCTAATAGCATGTGTCATAACTAAAAGATGGGGTTAGATGCTATTGTAGTTGGAATCGGCATGGAGACACTATGTTATGTGTGGTGCCCCTAAGGGGTAGCCAAATCTGGGTATAATCAGGCCCTCGATGGTGACAGGGGGGAGAGGCGGAACAGGGGAAGGGTCCCCTAGGAAGTAGACTGGCAAAGGCCAGAGAAGAGAGAAGAGAAAAGATGAAAGGGAAAGAATAGAAGAACATCAACCTCTGTCTAGACAGGTGAGGAGACAGAGACCTTCTGCCTAGTAAAATAAATACAGCAGAGCAGGGGTAAAGAACCTGCAACAGAACATCCAGTATATACCACTGAAAAATATAGAACAAGGAGTGGACCTAGTTACTTTGTCAACTCCAGAAGAGCATATAAGTAAAGCAATTTTATACAATCAAAAATAACAGAAACTAGTGATGAGGACGAGCCTGGGCTCCGGGAGGAGGATCTGCGGGGGGAGTAATAAGTAATAGCAGGTGACGAGACAAACAGAAGTACAGCCACAGAGTCTATCCACAGCGGTATGGGGGGGAGAGGGAGGAGAGGGGGAAGGCATGGGAAGGACGGGGAGGAGGGGTTAGTGAGTGGTGATGGAGGTCTATAATTGAAATGAGCCCAGAGTCATTCTCCGTGTGCCCACAAAAATGTATTCCATCACCCTATGGTAATCCCTGACAGCTAGCCGATGGGGAACCCCCACAGGACAACCGAATAAAAAAGTGGTAAGTCAAAGAATACCCGGTGAAAGAGAGCATGCATCCCCCATAATACTCCATAAACAGGACAATCTCACAATTGATGGAAGGCATGAAATATGTCATAAACACAATTTTATTAAAGCTGAACACTCGCTTCCGTTACCGACTGTATCTGGCTGAGAACCCGCTCCGTTGCTGACCTTATCTGGCTGAGAACCCGCTTCCATTACCGACTGTACCTGGCTGAGAACCCGTTCTGTGGCTGAGCTTATCCGGCTATGAACCCGCTCTGTTTCTGACCATACCTGGCTACGAGTCTACTCTGTGTCAAGCCTTTGTCACACTGTGCCTTGTGTTTCTAGCATACCGCCTGATGGTCTCCGTTTCGCTCTCGCTATACTTGCGGTGGCTTGCTGTTACACTAGTTGGTTGCGCCGCGTGGCGCTATTACTCTGTCGACCGTTAGCTAAGCATTCGTGCTGTAGCTACTCTCCATACTGCTGTTGGCGGAGTGCACACGTGAAGTACCGGTACAGTGTTTATAGCACTGACTGTGTTACTCTGATCTCTCTGTGTCCACCTCCCTTGCAACTCTGGGCTCACTCCCTTGGGGAGTTGCAGTATATCACAGGGCGTTACCTATTGACCCTTTGCGTACCTGGACATTCCAGGTAGGGTTGTGCATATTCCTATCTGCAGTAGCCTCGGGCTCAAGAGCCAGCGTTGCATTGTACCATCCTCAGTAGAGGGGACAATGGTTGCCTACATCTCACATCTATATATTCCACTGTGTTGCAATCCACCCCTAGAGTTCTAGGGTTTTCCTTGGGAGAGTTATCTCGATCTGTTGCCATCCGGTGCCAGGGCCAGTGTTGCCTCGCTTCTCTGGGTTCTGGGCCTCCCAGGCGTCTGGGTTGTGCCAGCATTGTTGCCTCGCTCCTCTGGGTTGTGCCAGTCACTTCCCCCTGGACCATCTGCCATCAAGGTCCTGTGGTCAGCTCTCTGTCTGTGTTGCCTGCTGACCATTAAGTCCTAACCAGAACCTCCGTGGCCAGAGATTGTCATTATTCACAAATACATCGCTATTACTGGATTGCTATTATTGTATATAACTGCCTCTATTTCTGCTCTGTTTGTGTGGGCCCATAGGCCTATCTACGTGTGTGATCTTTATTTTAGTAAAGTTGTTTTAACCTTACCAAACTGTTCTGAGTGTTCATCAAAAACTGTGACAGTCCGGCATAGGAAAAAGCATAACATCCAGAACAAGTCTCTAGAGTCCAGAGAAAGTAAGTGGAACAGAACACTATGTAAACAATAGAGTTCACCCTCCTGCTTGGCGTGCTTGCTTAGCAGCAACAGCAGATGATGGAGGGGGTTCCGGTATCCTCTTCTTCTTCTTGGTAGAGTGCCATGTATTCTGCATCGCTTCACCCCAGGACAGTGTCTCATCTTGTGAATGAAAGAGGGGTGTATCCTCTGGCAATGAGAGTTGCAGTGCTGATAGAAATGCTGAGTAGTCTCCATGGTATCTTAAGGAGTGTGTCAAGCTGTCTTTGAAGACTTGGAGCATAAGTGGAAGCCCCACCTATCCTTCAGATTTGGTTGTCTCAGGGCTAGTGTGATGGGTCTGATTTTGGGTTCCTTGTGAAGAGGACGGTCATCCGTTTTCTTAGAAAAATACACCTTAATGTCTCGTTCTCTCTTCGTTGACTTGTTTTTAGGCATCTTATAAGGTTGAGGGTAACAGATGGATGTCGTGTAGTTGGTATGAAATACCGGTTTCTGGTAAAATACTCTCCACGGGTGCAGAGCTCAGCATCTATGCGTCCATTCAACCGTTTAGTCAGGACAAGCCCCCCGATAATTGATTTAAATGGGGCTTTTAACACCGTAAATTAAAGCGATGTCCCCAATGTGTTGTAACAGGTGAGAGTTGGTACCGTGTTAGCCGTAGAAATATTTGCCCCAATGTGTTGTGAAAGACTTCTCTAGCATTCAAAGGGTTAAAAACCTAATTTCACTCAATTGGAAATTTTGTTTGTCCCGAAAATTGATTCATTTCCCCTTTTTCATTATTATTTGGTAAAAAACTAGAGTTAAAATAACATGTAGGAATGAAAGTGTCCTTGAGGTTATGTTAATGACTGATAATTGTTTTGTCTCTTTCTAATGAGACTTTAGAAAGAAAATATTAATGGTTCCCAGATCTGCAATGTGGTTAATGAGGAGGACAAGGCCCCTGGGATTCACCATCAGTTAATGAGAACATCAATGACATCATAATAATGTTTTCAAGTGCGATGTCCCTGGATATAATAAATAGGACACAGTGCTGTAGGAGACATCTGTTCTTCATTAATGGTTTGAGAATCCTCACATAGTGTCTGACTTTGTAATGTCCAGGTTCTGAGTTCTTTAATAAGATCTGTCACCTTTCCAAGGCCTCAACTCAGTGGGCGCATCCATCATCACAAGGTTCCTCTCCAAATAGTTATTCCTCCGCTTTGGTGGACGCTGATATATTTTGGCAGCCTCAGAAGGAGGAACGAGGGAGGCAAGTTTTGGATGGGTGAGTAATTTACTATTCAGGCTGTCCCACAGATTGAGGTTAAACATAACATCTATAAAACCATTACATTGATTGGAAGACAAAAACACAAGGAACAGAGAAGAACTCATCTCATTTCTTTCTTCATTACAGGTGGGTAATTTGTTTCAGAAATATGAAAGACAGAAATGCTTCTTCAGATTCATACTATACCTAATGCAGACAGGAGTTACATGCTAAAAAAGTAAGAACATCCCACCCAATGGCTGTGAGGGAAATGGAAGTGAGACCGCCCATATATAACGGCAGGCTCACTTCCACTGCCCTCAGTGTGTTACGGGTATCGGCCCATAGAGGGCAGGAGAGGACCTGTGTTCTTCATCTGTGTCTCTGCTGCTGCCACCACCCTCGCGGCCGCTCCAAGTGACAGTGACATGAAGATTTTAGCTAAGCAGTTTTACTTAATGTTTATGCTTTTCTTTCTTTCTATGTATATGTATCCTATTTATTCATGGAATTCTTATTTATTTTGGCATTAAATAGAGGCATTTAATGTGAGGAATATACATGGCACAATGATATTTAACATTTTGAGTGCCAGTGAGGTACGCTTTGCAATGCGTTGCGTACCCCTCTGCTACTCAAAGGGTTAAACGATGTCTTCATTTAGGCCTTGTAATTATACTTAGATTTTATTCTACAGGCAGAAGAAAGAAGAATCAGAAGAAAGAAGACAGAAGACAAAGCAGAAGAGAAGACAGAAGGACAGTGGAAGAGAAGACAGAAGGACAGTGGAAGAGAAGACAGAAGGACAGTGGAAGAGAAGACAGAAGGACAGTGGATGACAGGTAAGTGTAACACGGATTAGGTAACGATCGGTTCTTAACAGTATGTCAGGCACCGACAGTTAATTGTTTTTTAAAGTTAAAGGGATAGTATTACTTCAAAATTACTATCCCTCATATTGTAGCCCTTAATAAACTGAGTTAAATGACACCAGCGGCATCTCTCAGACCTTTATGGTGTAAGAGATAGCCGCTTTCACAGTTTCCTCTCCCCGGACATCAGCGTTCTTCTGCCAGCAGGGGAATCCGGTCCCGGGACAGGCGGAGGCTCTTAAACAGAGCCGATATCTCATTATGGAAGGAAAAATGATTAATTGAAACAGTCTTCTACGTGTGTTTGGTTACCAAGCACACATAGAAGACTGTTTCAATGAATAATTTTTCCTTCCATAACGAGATATCGGCTCTGCTGAAGAGCCTCCTCTTGATTCAGAGACCGGATTCTCCTGCTGGCAGCAGAACGCTGACACAGGGGAGAGGAAACTGTGAAAGCGGCTATCTCTTACACCATAAAGGTCTGAGAGATGCCGCTGGTGTCATTTAACTCAGTTTATTAAGGGCTACAATATGAGGGATAGTAATTTTGAAGTAATACTATCCCTTTAAGTTCCCAATATCACTGCTCTTAGCTGCGTTTTGGGAACTTAACTCACAAAATGGACATTTAACCACAAGACTGTTTCTGTGGGTTAGCATCCTTTGTGACTTTAGCTGATAGGGCCTCTGTATACCGCATTAGACATGTTAGTTTTACAGCCTCTATTCACATTGGCCCTACTGGCTATGTTAACATCTGCCTTTACATCTACCCCTTAATCACCAGACTTTAGAACCAGAGCACTGCTAGTTCTGGGCTGTTATAAAGGGAATCTAAGCCATGTGACTCCAGGCAGGCAAATTAACACATCAGACAGGGACAGTGCAATGAATGTGTAAGTATAGACAGACAGAGGAGATGTGGATAGCAGGATGACATAACAATAATTACCTGTATAGAGACAAACAGGAGTTAGAATCCACACCAGGCCAGAGATGTAGTTCAAAGGTAGCTAGCAATAAGTAGTTGGAAAATAATAACTTAAATAATAACTAATAAGTGATGTATAATAACTCAGTCAGACTTAATCACCAGACTTTAGAACCAGAACACTGCAGAGTTACCTCATGACACCAAATCTAATCCATGGACCATCACTCTAAACTTCAAAGATGAAATGCTGGAGATACATGGACACAAGAGAGAATATTAATATTCACAAGAATGGGGACACCTACTGAAGGTAAAGGGGGTCACTGAGAACAAACAGGGTTCATTCTCAGGGTGACCATCATTCCATCATACTGTGCTATCTGGAATGTCCCCAGGGTGTAGGTTCTGCTTAGATTCATTCATCGTACCGTGTGTGAGGATATCGGCCCAGCATAGAAATCATCATAAAGTGCCGGACCGTGCCACCAATGAACAAAGGTTAATTTTTGGAAAAAAAACTACATATAAACAAATGGCTGGCACAACATTAAACTGAGTTTTTACTTCTCTTTAAATGTAAAACAGTTACCTTAAGATGACAGGCCCACTTTAAAGGTTCAGTAACATTTTTGTAATAATAAAATGATTATAGTGCTTATGTACTATATACATATATATATATATATACGGTCAATATATAATATTGTAAGCAAATGCCCAGGTGCACAATCCCTATATGTGATTGAATGAAGTCAAAATAAAGGGCAGCACGTGTGGGACTTGACTAATAAATTTATTACAAAGGTAAAGTGGTAAATATAACAGGTCAACATTTCGGTCCCAGAAGATCCTTTCTCAAGAGAACTAAGATGGAGTCTTACCTCCATTATGAAGCCCAAGACTGTCTCAGCGACGCCCCTAAGGCTGGTGATGTCATCACTCACAGAAACCTAATTGGTAGCTAGTGAGTGGACTTACTGCATTGGTCACTTGAGCATCTGAGTAGCATATTGAAAACCAATCCCGAAGGAGATGAAAAGCTATATACTATAATAATGTATAATTTAATCAGTACCAAGATATTTGTAGTACTTTCACTTAACTTTTTAAGCAGGACCCTGTCTGGACTAGTCGGATCATTGATGGTACCTGGGGGTACTTTAGCCATCTGGATGCGTGTTCTCCACACAATTTGGATTATTGCAGTATTGTACTCTACTATATCAATATGTTGTTATCTCTATGGAACACTATAACAGATGTGTCTTGGGGTCCTGCCTCATGTGGGGGTGCTTATGTTTGTCTCTTGCCCTAATATTCTACATTAGGGGTTCTGTGATCCCCCTGCCATGTATTAGCATAATTACAGACTACTATAGGGGATAATGAATCTATCCTTATCTACAGTTGACACTAGCCAGTGCTCTTTCATAATCTCTGCGCTGTGTGTTACATGGGAGAAACGGACTGAGTGTTCTCAGCATGCTGCACAATGTGCTGGAGTACCGAAACACACACTGATGACTGTGAGCCTGAGATAGTCCCATCTCACATCTGGGACTCAATATCGCTACAGCGGGCGGATGTGCGAGTCGATCTCTTGCAGCAGAGGGAGACATACAGAACAGTCGGCTGTTAAGTTCCCTTCATTTTTGATGTACAAGTCCTGTGCATAGCATTTATCTTGTTACTGATTAAATTATACATTATTGTATATAGCTTTTTAGCTCCTTAAGGATTGGTTTTCAAAATGTCAGTCAGATGCTCAAGTGACATCACCAGCCTTAGGGGCGTCGCTGAGACAGTCTTGGGCTTCATAAGGGAGGTAAGACTCCATCTTAGTTGTCTCGAGAAAGGTCCTTCTGGGACTGAAACGTTGACCTGTTATTTTGCCACTTTATCTTTGTAATAAATTTATTAGTCAAGTCCCACAGGTGCTGCCCATTATTTTGACTTAATTAAACATATATATACTAGTTACAAAGCCCGTATACACAGGCCACAGTGTCACTGCCATCCGGTCGCGGGGCAGTCATGCTCAGTAGAGACTGCCCAGAGAGTCCAGCTCTGTATCAGCCGCGGCACGGGCAGTCTCTACTGCACATGACTGCAGCGTTACACATATTTTAGCGAATTATTATATAGGATATAAGTTATATCTTCCTTTGATATAACTTTATTCACTCTCTTACCTCCAGGTATACACAGGCTCAGGAATCTAGAATCCTTACTAAAGTGGGGATCGAGTTCCTCATCACAGAGAAATGTAAAAGCTCTTAGTTTAATGTTGAACCACCACTTGACTTTTCAACACCTAGTTCATAAATCTTCTGACACACTGAATAAAATGCTAAAATATTATTGGCACATTTTATCACAATGATAATTATATTTTTATCTACAGGAATGTTCAAATGGAGCAAGACAATGTTACTTCTGTCAAGTTATTCATCCTTTTGGGATTTTCTCATCTCCCCCATCTTCGTCTCTTCCTTATCTCTATCTTCTCTCTCTTCTACATCTTCACATTGCTGGGGAACATCCTCATTATCCTACTCATAGTGAATGACCAACGACTTCACACCCCAATGTATTTCTTCTTGGCCAACTTCTCCTTAGTGGACTTTTTGTTCTCCTCAGTCACAGTACCTAAAATGATTTGGGACCTTGTGTTCATGGATGGGGTTATATCTTTATTGGGCTGCCTTGCACAGGTGTGTTTCTTTATAAACTTTGGTGCAACTGAATGCTTTATTCTCTCTGTTATGGCTTTTGACCGATATGTGGCCATTTGTAATCCATTTCATTATATGATCATCATGAACAACCAAATGTGCTCCAGACTGGTAAGTGGAACGTGGTTCATTGGTAGTATTAATTCTCTCATACACACCATTCTCACCAACAATGTAGACTTTTGTGGTCCTAATCATATCAGTCATTTCTTCTGTGATGTCCTACCTCTCTTCCAACTTGCATGTTCTGACATTTCTCTTAACATAGCTGTGCTCTTTGTGTCAGTGATTATCATGGGAGCGTGTAACTGCTGCATTACCTTCAGCTCCTACTCTGCCATTTTATCTACCATATTCAGGATAAAATCTACAGAGGGGAGGAGGAAAGCTTTTTCTACTTGCGCGTCCCACCTCATGGTGGTCTCCATGTTTTATGGCACAGGGATCATCACTTATGCTTATCCCAGCAAAAGTAACTCAACTGGCAAGGACAGAACAGCCACCATTATCTACACCACAGTAACCCCGGCATTAAATCCTATTATATACACTCTGAGGAATAAAGATGTGAAAAAGGCTCTAAAAAAACTGTTATTTACATAAATGTAATGCGAAATATTAATTACATTAATTAATGTCAAATATTAATTTCCTTTCCTTATCGGGGTGCACAACTATTGTGCGGTTTGATGTGGGATCACAATGTTGCTAATTCTATCACTTTTAGTTTGTGTTACAAAATATTTTTCAGATTCAATTATGTGATACACAAAGGATTTATTTGAGATTTTTTTTCTGTCTCTTGATATAGCACTATTGTCTGTAAAAAAAATGTGTGAGACGTGTTATAGAACGTAGAGTTTCCAAACTCCAGTTTGGTGTAAAAGGAATAAAATATTACCGGTAGTTATTATAAATCTCTTCTAGGGTGGGCTGGTGTTGTCTTATTATGCTACAAAAGCTGGTGTTGAAGGTAGCAGATTATTAAAAGCTAGAAATGATCTGCCTGATGGTGCAGGTGTGTCTTTAACAATTAAAGGACCAAAAGTTTGTGCAACGCCTTGAAAAACAATGGGTTTCACATTCCCACTTGCCCATAAAGGGTTACTTCCATGTATCACAAAGAAGAGTTCCTCTACCCTTCAACATCAGTTAAGGTTATCCTGATCACTCATACACTGGTTTCAGGCAGAGAATAGACCTGTTTTAATAGTACAAAACCAAAAGGTGAAGGATTCTATTCAAAATGTACACTGATATGTATATATTCACAAATAATAGGGGGGAATCAAACTGGATAAATTAACCCTTCATATCCTGCATCAACTCTCTGTCTCTACTGCTTATTAATGATTCATTCCTGCTACCTGGTTAAGGTATGTTGTTTAGGCCTAACCAGTATCATGCCCTTAGACTGTGGCTGGCATTGGTAATTCTTACTGCACATAGTTTCTTGTTAATCAACTTTGGTCAAAATTTTGTCAGCATGTGATTTGTTAATTATCCAGTCCTAACTTGATCATCATAATTTAGAAGACCACAGTCTAAGATGAACAACGGTTAAGGATGACACAGATTGAGGGGGTTCACCATTCCAAGCGACACGTTCCAAGTGAGGCAGGACTTAACATGGACTAAAACAAGACTTGAGCAGGAGTTGGACAGGAGCTTCTGCAGGGTGATCAAAACTAAATCAGACAGGTAACAAAGATGACCATTGTGAGAAGGTGCCACTGGCCAGTGCCTAGTTGTGGTAACCCCTCCCTCTACACTAACAGTGCTGAAACACCTCCAACTCTTTATCTCTACATCTGCACTCCTCACTAAAACATCTGGCTCCTTTTCCCTTCCTCCCTCTTGTCCCATCTCTGTTCGCATTTCACCATCCCTTCTCCCTCCCACGCTCACCTCTACACACCAAGTCCTCACTTTTCTCTGCTCCTGTACTCCCCATCACTATGCAAACATGAAAACATTATTTTGCCATTATACAAATCATTGGTAAGACCTCACCTTGAGTATGCAGTGCAATTTTGGGCACCGGTTCTGAAAAAGGATATACTAGAACTAGAGAGGGTACAGCGGAGAGCAACAAAATTAATTAAGGGAATGGAGGACTTGACATATGAGGAATGACTAGACAAACTTGGTTTATTTACTCTAGAGAAAAGACAACTAAGAGGAGACCTCATCACATTGTACAAGTATATGAGAGGTCAATACAAGGATCTCTGCGGTGAGCTATTTATTCCAAGGCCTGCTCAGGTGACCAGGGGACACCCCTTGAGATTAGAGGAAAGGAGGTTTAGACTTCAGCAGAGGAAAGGGTTTTTTTACAGTAAGGTCTGTTAAATTGTGGAATTCATTACCCAAGGAGGTGGTTATGGCAGATACAATGGATACATTTAAGAGAAGATTAGATACATTTCTTTCAGAAGGGAACATACAGAGTTATACTGTTTATTAGTAGGCAGATCAGGAAGGTCTGATAAAGACTAATTTAATTGGTAGCAGGAAAGCTATAAACACCGCACACATAAACCAGTATCACATCTCCTGTCTCTTTCCCTTTGTCTGTTACTTGCTGCCAATATCTCACCAAACCCTGTCCCGCTTCCCTTATACAAACTCTCTTCCTCCAGTCAATGTAGGAAAAATTCAGACCTGTTCACCATTCCCTGTCTTCAACCCCATGTTCTTCCTTTCCCTGTACTTTTTGGCAGGGCAGGTTTAAGAACCCCTGAGGCCCCTGGGGGAATTGTGAATGGAGGACCCACAAATATAGGTTATCAATTAAGATTCTTAAGTTTAATTGTAGCCTTTCTCTTCCTTTCTTCCTATTTGTGGGAAAATCATCCAGTTTTACATGTTGTTCACCCAGAACTGCCTCCTCACTGGACATCTGACCAAGAATTAAACTGGTTCCTTTCTGTAAATCAATGCATTAAAATGCCCACTTGTCTGGAATTCTCACTCACTTACTAATGAATATAATACTGAACATGATCTCTTTTTCTTTTGCACTCTAGTTATCTGCTTTAACTAAAACTTGGCTGTCTCAATCTGACTCTACTTTAGAGGCAGCAGTCTCTCCTTCTCTCACACTGGACTCCTAACTGGATGTGGGGGAGGCATGGGACTGCTTCTGTCTAAACACTGCAGTTACACTCTCCACACTCTGCTTCTCCTATTATGAGTCACGAGCTGCCTTTAGTTTATCTCCTTTTTCTCAGAAGTTGCAGTTATCTCCCACCTACCTCCACATGTACACCATCAAACTTCCTTTCTGACTTTGAATCCTTGTTTTCTTTTTCCTGTCATCAGACGCACTCTCCCTTCTTCTGAGGAACTTCACTTGTCATGTAAATGATCCCTCTATCTCCTGGGCAGACACATTTATTTCGCTAACATCTGTATTTGCATTACACTAGTGGATGGCTACTAGTACTCACAGGGATGTTCACTTCTCAGACGTAGAGTTCTGTGCACTTTCTGATTTTAATATCTCCCCTTTTCCGCTGTCCCATCACCATCTTGTAGCATTCAGTACTGCTTATACTCCTCAATCCCTTATTTCTCTCCCAATTTCACATGTAACCTCAAGTCACTTAATCACATTCTCTGTCCTCCCTGGCTGCTATACTTTCATTAATTCCACTAATCCTGACACTAACAGTCTTGTCAAAACCTACAACTTGGTCCTATCTTCCTTTCTGAACATGCATGTTCCTCCCTCTCTCCGCTGCTCCTGTAAATCAAATCCACTTCCATGTGGCTTAAAAACACCAGCTTCCTCTGCTCCGGTACATGTTCACCTGACTGACTGTGGAGAAAGCCAGGCTCATTAGCAAACTTTCTCTGCTCCATAAACATCCTTTCGTGTTTTAACTATCCTTTGATCCTGGTTAAAAAACAAAACCTCTCACAAGTCATTAATATTCATTAATCCAACTTCTGCCAGCTCTTCTCTACCATTGATTTCCTCCATCTGCCTCCCTCCCAAATTCTATACAGCCAAGATAGATTCCATCTGAGAAAATATCCCTTGTAAATACCCTCATATCCTCCCCCATTCCCTTCCTGTCACAGCCACTGTGGATTCTTTTTCACCAATGAAGGAGGAGGAGGAATTGACTAACCTGCTTTCCGTCTCTCCCTCCACTACATTCACGTTCAATCTGGCTACCTTTCACCTCATCCAGTCCCTCTCTTCCACACTAATCCCCTCACTATTATAGATTTTAATGCATTATTTGCCTCTTCTACGTTTCCTGGTGACTTCAAAGATGCTATAGTGACACATATATCCTGAAGAACAATTCTCCTTATAGCACAACAATCTCTAGCTATCAACTGGTTTCTCTCCGGCCTTTTGCCTCTAAGTTCTTGGAACACCTAGCCTACTCCCACCTGCTTGACTTCCTTAACACACACACAACTTGCTTGACCCATTACAGTCTGGGTTTTGTACTGCTCGCTCCACAGAAACTGTTCTCACAAGAATGGCCAATGATCTACACATTGCCAAATCACAGGGTCACTACTCAATACTTATCCTGCTTTATCTCTCAGCTGCCTTTGGCACTGCTAATTATGCTCTCCTCCTCCAAATCCTTCAATGGTTTGACATTCATAATTTAGCTCTGAAATGACTGTCCTCTAATCTAACTAAACACGTAGTAACCCTTTCAGTGCCAGTGCTTTGCAATGTGTTCCGTACCCCTCCGGCACTGAAAGGGTTAAGTGCCCCCATTGCCACCTCTTCATCCTCTCCTGTCCACCTCCCTATTGAGATTCCTCAAGGTTCTGTTCTTTGACTGATTCTGTTCTGTCTTTACACAATAACACTTGGGAAACGTATTAACTAATTTGGACTCAAATGTCACTTCTATGCAGATGATACCCGGCTTTATTTATCTGCACCTTAACTGACTCCTGTATTCAATATAAAGTCATAGATTTCCTCTTGGCTATCTCAGACTGGATGGCTCATAGGCACCTCAAACTCAGCATCTCATACACTGAGCTACTCTTCATTACACTTAGACCAGGTCCAGTAGTGCACTTCCAGGTGACTGTGAACAGCATTACATACATCCAATATCATAAGCACTGTGCCTAGAGGTGATAATGTATGCTTATTCTATTCTCATATTAATGCTATCTCCAAATCCTGTCATTTTATCTTGCATAACATTGCAAAATTCCATCCCTTCCTTGAACTTCCACACCTAAAATCCTTACACAGGCAGTCATCCTACCCTGCATGGACTGCTGTAACTTTCTTCTCTCTGGTCTTCCTGCCTCCCAACTCCATACACTTCAAACCATACAGAATGCTGCACCAAGAGTTACGTTAATGTCACATAAGTTTGTCCCTGCCCCACCTCCTCTAATTACTCCAGTGGTTGCCTATCAAACACTGAATGGCTTATAAAATACCGCTTCTCTCATTGAAGACCATTCTCTCCTCTATCCCTTCCTACTTTTCCACTCTGATCTCCCTCTATACCCCATCCCACCAGTTATAATCAGTGCACAACATTCCTCTATGAGCTCATTTTGTATCTACAGCTCTTTTCTATCAAACCCTTTTCCATTGTTGCTCCTTATCAGTGGGATGCGCAACCTCCCAGGCTGCAACACAACACCTATTACAGTCTTCAAGTCTCAGTTAAAATGACACCTCCTCAGTAAGGCTTCAACAAGCTAGAAGGCATTGTCTTCATACATAAAAACCTCTAATCATTTATTTACTACTAGCAAAAATCATATGAAGGGATGGTGTAGAGTGAGGTGTTGTGTATTGTGTTAGATGCTGAAGTCATGTAGGTGGTGAATGGGAGGGAGGGTGGAGAGGGTGGAGGAATATAATTTGATGGACGGTGAAGTCCTTACAGAGATTTTCACAGGAGTGGGTGGGGGGGCTAGTTCCCCCTTGGCCACTCTTGTCAAAATTCCACCCCATGCTGTATGTATAGAACAGGCAGTATAGAGGGGTTTTGCATAACTTGTGCATACTGCCACCCCTGAATGTTTGTGCCAGGACCCCAGAATTTCTGTTGCATGACCTCTTCTTCCTTTATTAGTATAGATATATGTGTTCCCTATCCCTACCAGAACTCTAGCACTGTATTTCACACTTATCCCTGATGTGTGCCTCCCATTACCACATTAGATTGTAGGCTTTCAATCAGGAACCTCACTTCCAGTTTCACTTTGCTAAGATCATGCAATCCTGTATTTTCCAAACCCTTAAACTGTAAAGCACTGAGTACACTTGTGGCACTATATAAATAAACAGATTAATTAATTCATTCATTCATTCATTCATTTTATCAGGATTAGGCTGAATGTAAAATCCTGGCAAAAACTAACAGTAGCTCCCACTTCATGTGAACTAACAAAGCCATTAACATGGAACAAATTGTTGCGTATTTCCCTTCTCTCAACAGATAAAGATTGTTTCTCCTCTCTGAAAATCTTCTGCTGACTTTTAATGTATTCCTGGCCTATATTATCATTATTCCTGGAGTATAGTATCACTATTCCTGGCCTATATTATCATTATTCCTAGCATCTGTTATCACTATTCCTGGAATATATTATCACTATTTCTAGCATATATTATCATTATTCCTGATGTGACGTAATGGTTGTCACCCTGAGAATGAAATGTGTCTGCTTTCAGTGATCTCCATTGTCTTAACATGTGTTCCCATTCTTGAAAACATTATTGTCCCCTATGTGTGCATGCATTACCAGCACTGAATCGGTTGCTTAGTGTCTATGATGTACAGGGGGATGGTGCCATCCAGTCTAGCTGACCAAAGAGATTGTGTTATGAGATAGATCACTAGTGGTCAGATGGGGGGGGTGGAACAAATCTATGAGTGGAATGTGGGTCCCTTCCCCCTTACATTAGCCTAAGCAAAAAGAGACCTTGTAAATGTTACCTGTGACATCAGATCCTGTAGGAGGTGGGTAGAAGGAATCCTAAGAGAAGAGAGAGCGAGGAGTTGGACTGATCCAGGTGCTTTCTAAAGGCGTACTGGAGAAGCCGGGACTGTTGAGTACCCTCACCAGAAGAGTTACAGTGAGTGGACACTGAAGTGGCCAGGTCCCCCTTCAAGTTGTGGGCTGTAAGTCAAGGCGGCTGCAGCCAAAGAAAGTACCCTGATGTTCCCATAACAAGGATGGTGTCCATGAAGCTAAACTTCGGTGGCTATGTCCCAAGACTAAGGAAAGTGACTGTGGATAATCTCTTAGGTGCCGTTCGCTACTCCTTTATCAGGACTAAAGGATGCAAGGAACCTTCATGTAATCCAGCACCATGTGTAGTGGGCGGGGTGCCCTCTAGTGGAACTATGTGTAAACTCCAGTATAAAGCTAAAATGGACTGTGAGTTTTATGTGGATCCCCTGGCAATCTGTATAACTGTGCTACACACCAAGAAGAGAACAGCAGACGTGTGTAGTGTTTGTGTTTTACCCCTGTTTGTTTGCCTGTAATTGTTGTCCATTATCTATCTATTATCACTCCCTGCTGCAATTCTTACACAACTTATTATGTATTTATTATATATTTCTGGAATATACTATCGCTCCCTGCTGCAAGTCCTATACTAACGCATTACCTATTTGTTGCACGTTCCCGGGGCTGGATATACATCGGAAGCACCCCTAGGTAAAAACAATGAGGTGACTCTAGCGCTACTCATGGCCTCACCCCCTCTTCTAACTCCCCACCCCCAGCCCAATCCAGTGTTTCCTGGTACAGAAGATACTCTTTCCCTATAATGTACAAGCAGAAAGAAAGCTTTGAAACCCTTGGTGGCCAGAGATCGCTCGCACATTGCAAATCGATGCATTAGAAACCTCTCAAGTATCGAAGGGGCTGAATTATGGCCAGTAAACAGGTCCTTGTACTGGTAAATAAACGGCCTCTATAAACCAGAAGTACTGAGATTGTTCTGTCCACACCCATAACTTAGAATGAGGCACCACCCCTCTAAACTTGGTGCTCCAGACAGTTGCCTACTTTGCCTGATGGGAGTACAGACCTTCATGTTCCTGACATGTTTTATGTCTACCAATCGATGTGTTACACCAATACATTATCTATTTATTACATATTTCTGACATGTTTTATCTGTACCAACCGATGTCTTACACCAACACATTATATATTTATTACATATTCCTGACATGTTTTATCTGTACCAATCGATGTCTTACACCAACACATTATCTATTTATTACATATTCCTGACATGTTTTATCTGTACCAATCGATGTCGTACACCAACACATTATCTATTTATTACATATTCATGAAATGCTTTATCTGTGCCAATCGATGTCTTACACCAACACATTATCTATTTATTACATTTTCATGAAATGTTTTATCTGTACCAATCGATGTTGTACACCAACACATTATTTATTACATATTCATGAAATGTTTTATCTGTACCAATCGATGTCTTACACCAACACATTATCTATTTATTACATATATATCAATCGTCTTACACCAACACATTATCTATTTATTACATATTCCTGACATGTTTTATCTGTATCAATCGTCTTACACCAACACATTATCTATTTATTACATATTCCTGACATGTTTTATCTGTACCAATCGATGTTGTACACCAACACATTATTTATTACATATTCATGAAATGTTTTATCTGTACCAATCGATGTCTTACACCAACACATTATCTATTTATTACATATTCATGAAATGTTTTATCTATACCAATCGATGTCTTACACCAACACATTATCTATTTATTACATATTCATGACATGTTTTATCTGTACCAATCAATGTCTTACATCAACACATTATCTATTTATTACATATTCATGAAATGTTTTATCTGTATCAATCGTCTTACACCAACACATTATCTATTTATTACATATTCCTGACAAGTTTTATCTGTACCAATCAATGTCTTACATCAACACATTATCTATTTATTACATATTCCTGACATGTTTTATCTGTACCAATCGATGTTGTACACCAACACATTATTTATTACATATTCATGAAATGTTTTATCTGTACCAATCGATGTCTTACACCAACACATTATCTATTTATTACATATTCATGAAATGTTTTATCTATACCAATCGATGTCTTACACCAACACATTATCTATTTATTACATATTCATGACATGTTTTATCTGTACCAATCAATGTCTTACATCAACACATTATCTATTTATTACATATTCATGAAATGTTTTATCTGTATCAATCGTCTTACACCAACACATTATCTATTTATTACATATTCCTGACAAGTTTTATCTGTACCAATCAATGTCTTACATCAACACATTATCTATTTATTACATATTCCTGACATGTTTTATCTGTACCAACCGATGTCTTACACCAACACATTATCTATTTATTACATATTCCTGACATGTTTTATCTGTACCAATCAATGTCTTACATCAACACATTATCTGTTTATTACATATTCATGAAATGTTTTATCTGTATCAATCGTCTTACACCAACACATTATCTATTTATTACATATTCCTGACAAGTTTTATCTGTACCAATCAATGTCTTACATCAACACATTATCTATTTATTACATATTCATGAAAGGTTTTATCTGTATCAATCGATGTCTTACACCAACACATTATCTATTTATTACTGTTACGGTTTTCTGACACTCAGACAACGGTAAAAAGTAAAAACACAGTTTTATTGAAATAATGGTTAAAGAACAGCGCCCCTGGGGGCCAGGACAGGTATAAATGGTAATGACAATATACAGGCCCAAGTATGTATAATGAAATTTACACTGATCAGGAAAGCAACATACAGGGGTAAATGTAGAGAAACTGAACAGTCTCAGTAAAATTGATTAGCCAACGCCCAGTAGGTAATATCAGTCTCTTGATGGTGCAGAGGAAGGTGTATTGTTTGACTGAACTGAATCACTCTCTAATAGCTGTGCAATGGAACGCCCCAACAGACCAGCACGATGGACCAGAGCTGAGCCAATACCACCTTAGTGGGATAATAAGGAGGAAAGCCACTGCAGGAGCTAATGGGACCAGAACCTGAATCGCCCTTAACACTCACTCGGAAGTAACCCTGCGTGTGCCAACGGGACCAGAACCCTAAACACCCCTTGGGTGCCAGAACGGAGCAACACTGCACAAGCAATTAACGAGCCAGAGCACTGTAGTGCGTGGATAGCGTAACACATTGAGCACTTGGAGACCAGAGCCGGGACACCCTTCCGGTGCCGTACAGAACACACACTGCAAGAGCAAACTGGAGGTACCAACGCCAACCGGCACAACCACGGTGCTGCCCGAGCACCGGAACGGACAACTGCTCTGCTAGTGTGAATGGATAGGCTAGGTCTTAAAGGCACTGGCTCAGGAAGTGTTAATGGCTCGAACGGAACACACAGGCTTGGCAAGTGTTCCAGGATAGGCTCAATAAACGAAGGCTACAAGCTCAGCAAGGGTTAATGCAGGTTCGGTAATGGAGGTTACAGCTCAGCAGCGCTATGCGGATAGACTCAGTGCAACAAAAGGCAACAGCTCGGTAAATAGAGAGATGATTAGCCAGAGAGACACAAACACAGTTCAGAATGTTGCCGGAAGGCGACCGGAATCACACAGGAACACAGGATCAGATCACTGAGCAGGAACGTCCGCCAGAACCGGGTCAATCACGGAGCAGGGTCGTCAGCCAGAACTGGGTCAATCACGGAGCAGAGTCGTCAGTCAGAGCCGGGTCAATCACGGAGCAGGGTCGTCAGCCAGAACTGGGTCAATCACGGAGCAGAGTCGTCAGTCAGAGCTGGGTCAATCACGGAGCAGGAACGTCAGCCAGAACTGGGTCAATCACGGAGCAGGAACGTCAGCCAGAACTGGGTCAATCACAAGCAGGATCAGCAGAATAGTCAGAGGAGCCAGGTCGGTACACAGGAACGCAGGAACACAGCAACAAAGCGCAGGATCAGGAACACCACGAAAGGGCATCTGACAGGTGCCGTGACCCCAGTCTATAAAGGCACATCCTGGGCGGGCCAATCAGCCTCCTCCAATGCACAGGTAACAACAAGAGAGATTGACAGGAATCATGGGGACCATGATAATTACATATTCCTGATATGTTTTATCTGTACCAATCGATGGCTTACATCAACACATTATCTATTTATTACATATTCCTGACATGTTTTATCTGTACCAACCGATGTCTTACACCAACACATTATCTATTTATTACATATTCACGAAATGTTTTATCTGTACCAATCGATGGCTTACACCAACACATTATCTATTTATTACATATTCCTGACATGTTTTATCTGTACCAATCAATGGCTTACATCAACACATTATCTATTTTTTACATGTTCCTGACATGTTTTATCTGTACCAATCGATGGCTTACACCAACACATTATCTATTTATTACATATTCACAAAATGTTTTATCTGTATCAATCGATGTCTTACACCAACACATTATCTATTTATTACATATTCATGAAATGTTTTATCTGTATCAATCAATGTCTTACACCAACACATTATCTATTTATTACATATTCCTGACATGTTTTATCTGTACCAATCAATGTCTTACACCAACACAATATCTATTTATTACATAATTCTGACATGTTTTATCTGTACCTATCAATGTCTTACACCAACACATTATCTATTTATTACATGTTCCTGACATGTTTTATCTGTACTTGCAATAGTAATGCTTTGGGGATCTCTATAGCATTTGAGGGGTTAAAAGTCACATTTAAATCAATAGGAATTTTATTTGTCCCCAATTGTACAGTTGAATTGCCCCAGAACTGCTTACTTCCCCCTTGTTCCTTATTAGTTGGTAAAAGATAAAGAGTTAAAATAATATGTAGGAATAGAAGTGTCCCTGAGGTCAAGTTAAAGACTAATAATTGTTATGAGACTTTAGAAAGAAGATGTTGATGGCTCCCAGATCTGCAATGTGTTTAATGAGGAGGACAATGCCCTTGGGATTCACCACCAGTTACTGAGAACATCAATGACATCATAATAATGTTTTCAAGTGCGATGTTCCTAGATTAATAAATAGGATACAGTGCTGTATGAGACATCTGTTATTCATTAATGAATTGAGAATCCTCACATGCTGGTTAACTAATAATTTCCAGGTTCTGAGTTCTTTAATAAGATCCGTCATCGTTCCAAGTTCTCACCAAAGTAGGAACATCCATCATCACAAGATCTTCTCTGCAAGTATTTATCCCTCCACTTTGGTGGAAGCTGATACATTCTAGCAGCTTCAGAAGGAGGAGTGAGGGTGAGGGAGTCAAGTTCTGTCCCACAAGTCAGAGAGCTCAGCTTTGTTGAGGTTAAATAGATCTTAACTACTAAATCAAAACATATTTAAAACTATTAAATTGATTGGAAAACAAAAACACAAGGAACATATGAGAATTCAACTAATTTCTTTCTTCATTACAGGTGGGTAATTTGTTTCAGAAAAAAAAGAACACATACTATTTCTAATGCAGACACCAACACATTATCTATTTATTACATGTTCCTGACATGTTTTATCTGTACTTGCAATAGTAATGCTTTGGGGATCTCTATAGCATTTGAGGGGTTAAAAGTCACATTTAAATCAATAGGAATTTTATTTGTCCCCGATTGTACAGTTGAATTGCCCCAGAACTGCTTACTTCCCCCTTGTTCCTTATTAGTTGGTAAAAGATAAAGAGTTAAAATAATATGTAGGAATAGAAGTGTCCCTGAGGTCACGTTAAAGACTAATAATTGTTATGAGACTTTAGAAAGAAGATGTTGATGGCTCCCAGATCTGCAATGTGTTTAATGAGGAGGACAATGCCCTTGGGATTCACCACCAGTTACTGAGAACATCAATGACATCATAATAATGTTTTCAAGTGCGATGTTCCTAGATTAATAAATAGGATACAGTGCTGTATGAGACATCTGTTATTCATTAATGAATTGAGAATCCTCACATGCTGGTTAACTAATAATTTCCAGGTTCTGAGTTCTTTAATAAGATCCGTCATCGTTCCAAGTTCTCACCAAAGTAGGAACATCCATCATCACAAGATCTTCTCTGCAAGTATTTATCCCTCCACTTTGGTGGAAGCTGATACATTCTAGCAGCTTCAGAAGGAGGAGTGAGGGTGAGGGAGTCAAGTTCTGTCCCACAAGTCAGAGAGCTCAGCTTTGTTGAGGTTAAATAGATCTTAACTACTAAATCAAAACATATTTAAAACTATTAAATTGATTGGAAAACAAAAACACAAGGAACATATGAGAATTCAACTAATTTCTTTCTTCATTACAGGTGGGTAATTTGTTTCAGAAAAAAAAGAACACATACTATTTCTAATGCAGACAGGAGTTATTTGCTAAAAAAGGAACTTTTATTAATTTTATTGGACTAAAATATAAGTAAATAATGCATAAAACATTATTAAATATAGGGTGTATAGAACCAAAACACTTGTAGGGTCCCTCTTTCTTTTGTGTCCACTCCTGTACTGGATGTTGACCAGACTAGCAATTCCACTAGAGTATCTAAGCCAATATTGTCCTGTGTACAGGCGCTACATGGGGTAGAAGAATCACATCTTAACAACCAGAGGTTGACTGATTGTTTCCAAGGGATCTGGTCTTCTACTTATATCACACAAATGGATATAATAGGGGTATCCAACCTGGTCATCAAGATCTACCAGCACTGCATCTTTTCAAGTTCTCCCAGGTGGAGAACATGTGGATCAGTTAAAGTGCCTGATAACCCATCTGTGATGGAAGACAGATATCCTGAAAACATGCACTGCTGGTATCTGGAGGACCAGGGTTGGTTATCCCTGGATTGTCCTGTACTGGTCTTTGTAATGTGATTTTCTTTTATGAAAAATATATGATTGACAGATTGAAGGCTATTTGAAAGAGGAATTGTCTGCCTGTTTGTAACCCAAAATGAGATGAATAGCTGCATATAATACCCAAAAGAATTAGTTTTATTTACATACATCTATCACTCATCATCTCTCCCAATCACCCCTGTGGTTTGTCCCACACTCTGGTAGCTCAGACATGTTTCCACAACCATCTCTCTAGATAACATATTGGTTCAGGCAACAGTAGATTAGAGACTGTAGTGACTAATCTGGACCACTTCCAGCCCAGGAGTAGATGTAAAAGAAAGAGGGAACCTGTAAAATACCCGAGGACAAGGATGAACAGGAGAGGAGATAATCTAGTATGTATATACTGGAACAGAAGGGACGCGCTGCTCATAGGACTGGGAATCTAATAGGATTACTGTGTGGGGAGAATCCTGCGTGACTCTTTGTGCATTTTGATGTTATTCATAATAAACAGTGTTTTTAGACTTGTTTTTTTTTTGCTCTTCGTTTTGTATACAGATTATATTCACACTATTTGTATCCTGTTTTATCCACTTTTAATATGGTATCACCCTTCACCCATAGAGACAAAAATCCCTAATATTTTAAATGGGACTTTTAACCCAAATGTCTCCAAAATTTCAAAAATATATTGTACTTAAATGAGGTATTTTGGTGTCCTCTTTGCAGTACTGACCTGGTCGTTTGTATTAAGTGTGTGTGGGGGGGTCTTCATCTGAATCTGATCACAGACAGACCACACATTTCACCAATAAAGTAATATGGAGATAGAACAGTTTGTAATTTAAAGATGAAGCTGAAATGTGTTGTACCTACTATTTTCTAGTAGTAATTCAGTCTGCAGAAGGCCTAGTGTTGATCTGGGATTGCAGATTCTGGTGAAAAAAAATGAATTTCATGAATCTGTGCCTGATGTACATTTCACTTTCTTTCTCAAAACCAGGTCTCTGTTTTTATCTGTGTTTAATGTGCTTTTAATTTAAATGACATATTCAATAAGAATTGAGTCACTGTTTCTATAGTATCTCCATGTTACCGTTTGAGTGCTTATGGGGTTAGTTTTCCTGTGGTTTTTCATTACTGTAAATGTATTCATTACCTCAGTCATCCCTATATTTGTCTTTTACCAGGAAGGATACTGTAACGTGACGCCTTGTATTATAAGCTGGATACCTCTTTTATAGTTCCTTTCTCCCTCAGAATAACACTCCAATAGTAAACTGACCCTCCTGTTTCCAAACATCAGCCGAGACTTGATGAAGGGAAGAACTCTCTTTTATTGACTCAAACACACAGCTTATATACACTACAGAGACTCTTATCTAGATCAGCATGCAAACGAATACTTGGGACAGTGTTTCTATGCTTGACCAATCAGTCACCAGCATCCTTATCAGGATAAGAATGCAGATTAAGACTTGAAATCCTACATTCTTAACTGGCTCATCAATAACCGTCTCTGATTGGTCAAGGAAGCACAGCAGGAATCAATTAACATTCCTTAGCACAGGCCTGGAGTAGAGTGGAATCAAAGCCCAACCCCCCACTATCTCTGCACTCCAGCAATGTACTGGAATCAACTATGGCTAAGCTCAGTCTATGGTCGTTAGTCTTTTGGGTAGAAATAGTCTGAAGACATGAGATCCCATATCTCTAACACACCAATATCTCCCATGGTCCCCACAGTTCCGTCACAGATACATTAACACTATTTGTCATTTTCAGGTACGTCCTGGGGTATAGATGTTATCATTACCCAACTTAATGGTACTCATTTTATCAAATTTATATGGATGAAAGGCTGAGTTGACCCAGCAAGGACTAGAACCTGCAGCCCTCAGGTTTGAAGGTATTCTACAGAAGATGTTAACCAACTGATATATTTCACCAGCATGTACATCTTCTTGAATTTAGAAGCCAGAATTCCAATCGCAATGGCATATAGAACTCTTGGTTTAATTTTGATCCACTATTCAAATTTTCAACAACTAGTTCATACAAACTTCAGTCAAATTTTGATAACATTTGAGATTTTTTGTTACATATTGTGTCACAAGGATGATTAAATTTTGCATACAGCATTTTTAAAATGGAGAAAAATAATGTTACATCTGTGAAGTCATTCATCTTTTTGGGGTTTTCTCATCTCCCCCATCTCCGTCTCTTCCTTATCTCTATCTTCTCTCTCTTCTACATCTTCACATTGCTGGGGAACATCCTAATTATTCTACTCACAGTGAATGACCATCAACTTCACACCCCAATGTATTTCTTCTTGGCCAACTTCTCCTTATTGGACATTTTGTTCTCCTCGGTCACAGTACCTAAAATGATTTGGGACCTTGTGTTCATGGATGGAGTTATATCTTTATTAGGCTGCCTTGCACAGATGTATTTCTACATTACGTTTGGTGCAACTGAATGTTGTATTCTTTCTGCCATGGCGTTTGACCGATATGTGGCCATTTGTATCCCACTTCATTATAGGAGAATAATTAACAACAAGATGTGCTCTAGGCTGATTGGTGGGACGTGGGTCACAGGTTGTGTTTATTCTCTCACACACACCATTCTCACCAACAAAATCTACTTCTGTGGTCCTAACCATATCAATCATTTCTTCTGTGATGTCCTACCTCTTGTCCAGCTTGCTTGTTCTGACATTTCTCTGAATGTATCAGTCCTCTTTGTTTCAGCATTTTTCAATGCATTGTGTAATTTCTCCATTACTCTTTGCTCCTATGCTGGAATTCTAACTACAATATTAAAAATAAAGTCATCTGAGGGGAGGATGAAAGCTTTTTCTACTTGTGTTTCCCACCTCATGGTGGTCTCCATGTACTATGGCACAGTCATGGCCACTTACCTGCGTCCTAGAACTAGTTATTCTCTGTCTAGGGATCGGACAGCATCTGTTATCTATACCATAATAACCCCAGGGCTCAATCCAATCATATACAGTCTGAGGAATAAAAATGTAAAAAAGGCTCTGAAAAAGGTTCTGTTGAAGGGGATCAAATAAATAAAAGAGGTACTGAAGACTTGTCTGACATGTCAGATATCCTAATAACCCTTTAAAGACCAGAAGTCTGTGCAATGCATTTGGTTGTACAATGGTTGATGTCTTGTATCAAAATGAAGTGGAGCACCAGAATTCTTCACAATGGCCCATGTTTATAAAAGGAATCTGGACTAAACCAACATTATCATAGGGGAGAACACATATCATGAGACTGCAGTCTTTACACAGTCTGAGCCATGGGATGGCAGTGGTGAAGAGTGGGAGAGCAAATAATCAAAGAGTGAGGCTAAGATCATAACCAGAGAAGCCAAAGCACAGGCAAGAGTGAAAATAACCCAGTTGTTGAAATGCTTCCTTTAGGTATATTAACCCCTTAAGGATCCATGACGGTCCTGGCACATCACGGGTCCAACATGCTATAAGGACCCATAACAAGCCAGAACCATCATGAATTTCAGGGATCCCTGCTTGGCTGCACGATGTTCAGGAAGCCGTGGTCTGGATGTTTCGTCTTTTAATTTTTAGGATTCATCGATGATGTTTAGAAAATGTCATTAGGATACTTGCAAAACACTCATCTTTTATATAAATGTGGGTTATATATTAATACCGTTTCAACTGATTCTCAGTTTTGACTGGTTTATTGTAATAATGTACTACGAATGGGTATATTAGTAGTTTTTGATTGGATACATTTATTAGTCTGGTGTGCAGTAATCAAGTCTTTATTATGATAGGTATTCATGTTTTATATTTAGTGCAAGCTTTAGTTTTTTGGGGTTTTTTAATCGATTTTTATTAAAATGGAATAAAATCTGGCATAGAGTCATAGATGCAATCATCATCTCCTGGGCACAATGACAGTTTTCAATATGTAAAGAAGAGAAAAAAAGAAAAGGAGAAAAATATATTTTCAACATATACAACCAGGTCTAAGAGAAAAGTAAAATCCTCCTGTATAAGTAGGTAAGCATCTGTTGGTCTGAGATACAACCATAGTTTACAGTTAATATACAGTACAGAAAAAGGAAATAGGGGGGAGAGTGGTCAGTAACCAATTCTCACTCCGTAGGATTATGTAGCAGCAAAGTAGGATAAGACCAGGGAAGGAAGTATGGACCTGGGACCAGCAACACACAGCCGCCAATGAAGGTACCTGTCTGATTAGGTCTGTAGCAGAACAGTCTCTCAGAGCTCAAACCACCTGTTTAATAGTTGTGATAAAGAGGCTGGGTTAAGGTCTTTAAAGGGTGTTTACCCCTTCACAACTTTGCCTAAATCTTTTCTGTATCATTGATAAATAATGGAAAATGTATCCTTTAAAAAAAAAAATCTGCTCGTTTGGAGAAATTCAAAGATAAAATGTAGCTGTGTATCTACTTCCAGCAGACAGTGCTGACCGGATCTGTACCGCAGTCTGAGTTTCTATCCAGCCTCCTCCAATGACAGGGGCTTTCTGTCTCTAAGCTGGAGCGCTCTCATTGGCAGAGATCGATTTCTGACCAATGAGAGCTCTCCAACTTACAGACAGACAACCTCCATCATCGGAGGAGGCTGGATAGGAGCTCAAACTGCGGTACAGATCCGGTCAGCACTGTCTGCTGGAAGTAGGTACAGAGGTACATTTAATCTTTGAGTTTCTCCAAACAAGCAGATTTTTTTTGAAAAAAAGGATACACTTTCCGTTATTTATCATTGATACGGAAAAGATTTAGGCAAAGTGGTGAAGGAGGTAAACATCCCCTTTAACCCCATCCCAACAATGGACTTACCAGGTACGTCCCTCAAAAACTGTCACTGGTAAGTCCCGGAAGTCCGGGTCTCCGTGCGGCTGCACGCCGTTTGGGGACTCCAGAATCATTTAGTTAAAAAAAAAAAATGTTAGCCGGGCGTTAAGGTGACAGCCGCGTACGCATGCGGCTGTCACAAAGGGGTTAATCATCCATGCCATTCTGAGGAAAAGAATCTGCTCCTCAAATTTAACAGTAAGAACAAAAAAATAATAAATGACTCGGCGCTTGTGTCTCACCACCCGATATTCATACACATAAGTCTTTAAAGGTCCATCTATATTATTTCAATTATTTTTCATGGGATGCAGCTTCTATGGCGAAGTCCCCAACTTCACCTTCTGTATAGCTCTAATGCAAAGGAAAGAAGAAACGAGAAGCGCAAACAGCCTTGAGAGCAGTACCTGACCGTGAGTCAATTTCTCCTACCTAAAGTGCTTATACTCAGAAAACAAATGTGAGAAAAAGGCCTTCCGTATCGCCGTAGCAGTGGAATAAAGTGCGGACTTCCGAATACACCAATATGGAAACAGGTCCTCAATATAGATTCCCCTCTATATACACAGAACTCCTTCAGTTGTATACCTGTCTTCAGGATAACTTGAGAGACAAGGAGAAAGAACACATCGGGCATATATGCCCTCTAAGGGTAAACCGTGTACAAACGATGGCCCACCCGCTCTATAGATACCCCGCTTACCAGATTTCAATGATGTTTCAGCCTTACGCGGGTAAATAGTAATTCTGAGTTTTATATGTTACCGATGTCACACATTCTCCATAAGTCTCAGCATAAGATTTTTTAATAGATATAAACAATAATACAAATATCATAAAAGTATAAAATAAAATTTATATATCAATATTCCCTATGCGTTTCGTAATACATATTACTTGTATCATGCCCGATGTGTTCTTTCTCCTTGTCTCTCAAGTTATCCTGAAGAGAGGTATACAACTGAAGGAGTTCTGTGTATATAGAGGGGAATCTATATTGAGGACCTGTTTCCATATTGGTGTATTCGGAAGTCCGCACTTTATTCCACTGCTACGGCGATACGGAAGGCCTTTTTCTCACATTTGTTGTGTGAGTATAAGCACTTTAGGTAGGAGAAATTGACTCACGGTCAGGTACTGCTCTCAAGGCTGTTCGTGCTTCTCGTTTCTTCTTTCCTTTGCTCCTCAAATTTGTCTGTCCAAGTACTGAGGGAATGGGGGATGTTGCATTACACTGCAGAAGGACCAGAGCTTTTCCTGCATTAAGCATTGCCAGTAAGACTTTTTTTGTGGAGGAGGGGTAAAGGGTAAGTCCCTAAAAAGAAGAATCTGCCACAAATCTCATTTTAAAGAGATGCCTAAGAGATGTTTAATGTGTGATATACATATTGACCAACAGTTTGTGACCATTGGGCAGGACCATCAAATATGTAGTAATGTGCCTCTGTGTCAGGAACACCTCCAACAGAGGGAGCTGGAGGGGGGTGCAATTGTGTGAAGTCTGGATGGGGTTTAAAAAACAAAGAACAAAAACCAGACCAAAAAAAATCCCTTTAAGAATTTTTAAGAAAAAAATAAATGATTATATGTGTAGTATAAGTGAAAATTAAATAAAGAGGCGAAAGCAGCTATAATGAGTAAAGGAGAATTGTAGAAACATTTTGGCTTCTATTTTCTTACATACACCTTGTCTGCTTGTGATTGCTATTCCTCAAGTGGCCTGTGGGGGTGGTAAACGCTGGCTTATAAATAGGATTGAAGGACCCACAATCCTCTTTTGCCAGTATCCACCTCCTCTAGGCCAAAGAATTTCAGGCAAGTCCTTTTTTTTTTTTTTTTTTTTTTTTTTTTTTTTTTTTTAACACCTTTCAAAATAGTTGTTTGTCCTCTTGTTTTTAATTGCACACATTGTCATTTAAGTATTGTTCATTCAAGTCATCAGCAGCTTAGTAAAACGTTTCCTTATAGCATGTTTTCAAATCTTATATATGTAATTAATATTTTTAATTTAGATAGGAATTTAAAGGTGTATTAGAGTATGTAGTTGCCATATTTTGAGGCACCTTGACTCGGTTGGCAAGCTTAACATTTTTTGGCTATGTTATGGACCAAATCCTCATATTTATCAACACAGTTTTTATATATGTCTAAATTAGAGCACACATTGGTATGGATGAGTGCAGTTTTTTCTTTGATTTATACGTACACTTTGGGTTTTGGCCCAATGTTTTTGGGGTACTGGGGAACCCTATCATTCCTATCTGCTATCTAGATGTCAGTTATTTAATATTTTTCTTACTTAATTCACTACATTAACAAGCCAAAAATGATGTGAGAGGCTCTGAGCACGAACAAAAGCACAATGGCCTGTTCTCCGGCTAGTCACCGCTCAAGAGCATCACATTTTAGCTCTCTAGTTCCATTACAGAGGAGAAATTTCCACATACATATTAGACTAATCCAGTCCAGTACCAAAATGATGGGCAAGTCCCCTCTGCACGGAAAAACCAGCTAACCCCAGACGTACATTTCGGCCTTATTTGGGCCTCGTCAGTGAGGTGTAGCTGGCTTCACTAGGCACTGAGAGCAAGGGGTCCACGTCTGGATTACCCTTTACACTTAGGGAGAGACCCTAAGTGTTTTGTAGAAACAAGCCAAAAATGATGTGAGAGGCTCTGAGCACGAACAAAAGCACAATGGCCTGTTCTCCGGCTAGTCACCGCTCAAGAGCATCACATTGTAGCTCTCTAGTGCCATTACAGAGGAGAAATTTCCACATACATATTAGACTAACCCCACCCGTAAGGGCAGTCGAGTACTAAAATGATGGACAAGTCCTCTCTGCATGGGAAAAGGGGGTCTTCCTAAGAGTGAAGGGTAATCCAGACATGGACCCCTTGCTCTCAGTGCCTAGGGAATCCAGCTGCACCCTCCTGACGAGGCCCAACATGGCCGAAACGTACGTCGGGGGTTATCTGGTGTTCCCGTGTGGGGGAGATTTGCCTGTCATTTTGGGTGTGATTAGTCTAATACGTACATGGAAATTTCTCCTCTGCAATGGCACTAGAGAGCTAAAACGTGATGCTTCTGAGCGGTGACTAGCTGTAGGACAGGCCATTGTGCTGTTTGTTCGTTCTCAGAAGCCTCTCACATTTTGTATGTTGTATCTTAATTCACTACATGTATATATTATGGTAAGCTAGTGCTGTGGGCTTTATTCTGTTTTTGCCTTTGTTTCTGGATGGGGTTTAGTTTCAGCAAAATAAAAGCTTATAATTAATCTCCAGTTGGGTTGAGGTGAAAGATCTATGGATACTTCTCCATATCTTTCCCCATTCATCTGAGGAGAAAGTGGGGTTCAATTCCCACTCCCAAGCCAAGGCATATGTCAGTTTTTCAGAACCATCATTCCCAGGAAGGATGGTGTAGATCATACTTATGAACCTATATTGTGCCCCAGTTGTAGGAAGTAGTAAGTATTTAAATTTGGATAGTGGGTGAGAGGAGCAGCTCTTGAGAGACGGTTGGTCCACAAAGTACTTTATAAGTAAATACCTCCAGATCTCCCCATGAGGTAAATTGTAACACAAATGAACCTTGTTGAAAGTCACAACTCCTCAATCATCTCTTAAGTCTCGAAACTTAAGATTTGTTTGATCAGCCGACTGAGGGAATTTGTGTACTGAGAGAGAATGTGAGGTAGCTCTGTCAAGAAGTACCCAGGACAATGGAGAAGGCAAACAAATTAGGCTCCTTTGCTCGTTTAGAGAGGCCCACACTGAGGTGGCATTGCCCAGAATTGTGAGCGAGTGAATGCTGGGATATGGAAGGAGGGCTTCCCCTAGTGAATTGGTAGAAGGAAAGTATAATTCTCCACTTGGACCCAGAGTTTAATGTTTTAGAGGATTTTTAATACTTATTAATATCTTATATGAATTATTTTAACAGGTTCTAGTGAAAATATGTAGACTGATTTTCAGAACATGATTGGATTCTAAGATGTAAATTAATGTTTTTATGTGTATATTGCTAGATTTATGGCTAGCAGTATTCATCTGATTTCTTAAATGATAAAGTATCCCCCTCCAATCCCCTTTACATAGTGTAAGCACCTCCCCTCAGATGTGGAACCTGGTCACTTGACCGGACAGATCACAGCGTGGAACAATCTTATTACTCTGAACATAAGGAAAACCCTGCCCCCTTGACAGGTTTTTCCTTATGCTAATTGAAGATTGTTCCTCTCTGCAATCCATCCGGACAGTCTTGCTTCTCTGAGGAGAGCATTGTTACATCAGAAAAAGGGGTGGAAGGGGGATACTTTATAATTCAATTGTTCCTGAACTACAACACTGACAGTATTGAAATAACACTCTCCATGGCCCAAATACTATGAAGATTAATTGGAGCTACCTTTATTGCAAAACATTACTATCCCTTTAAAGTTTTGTATCTGTAGTCATTTATAGGAAGAAATGTGTTAGGAAGGCACCAGAGATTATGTCAGGGAATGTAATCAGCAAACTCAAAAAGTAGTGAAGCCAGTGAACAAAATGGGAAGGAGGAGAAGTGGGTTGGAAGAAAAAGATGTGGGAGGGAAGAGGGTGGAACAGAATGGGAAGGAGGGGTAGGTATATCTGTATGTTCCCTTTTGAAAGAAATTTTTCTGATCTTCGCTTAAATGTTTTCATTGCATCTGCCATAACCACCTCCTTGGGCAAGGAATTCCACAGTTTAACAAACCTTACTGTAAAAAACTGTTTCCTCTGCTGAAGTCTAAACCTCCTTTCCTCTAATCTCAAGGGGTGTCCCCTAGTCACATGATCAGGCCTTGGAAGAAATAGCTCACCGCAGAGATCCTTGTATTGACCTTGTACAATGTGATAAGGTCTCCTCTTAGTCGTCTTTTCTCTAGAGTAAATAAACCAAGTTTGTCTAGTCGTTCCTCATATGTCAAGTCCTCTATTCCTTTAATTAATTTTGTTGCTCTTGGCTGTACCCTCTCTAGTTCTAGTATATCCTTTTTCAGAACTGGTGCCCAAAACTGCACTGCATACTCAAGGTGAGGTCTTATCAATGATCTGTATAATGGTAAAATAATGTTATCCACTCTTGCTTCAATACCTCTTTTTATACAAGACAGGATTTTGTTTGCTTTTGCTACTGCTATTTGACACTGGTTACTGTTTCCAAGTTTGTAGTTGACAAGGATACGCAGGTCTTTATCTAGCAAGGAGTCCCCTAAAATGATTCCATTAAGTTCATAAGTAGCCTTGGGATTATTTCCTCCCAAATGCATGACTTTACACTTCCCCACATTAAACTTCATATTCCATTTGTTTGCCCAATCTGACATTGTATATAAGTCCCTCTGTAGAGAGAAAATATCTTGTTCTGATTTAATTACCCTGCACAATTTAGTGTCATCTGCAAATATTGATATTTTGCTTTCGATATCTATTTCTAGGTCATTTATAAACATATTAAAAAGCAGGGGACCTAATACTGAACCCTGAGGTACTCCACTCTCCACTTTAACTGTATTGGAGAATTGTCCATTTACAACCACACACTGTTCCCTGTCCTTCAACCTGTTTTGTATCCAATTGCAAAGGTTATCTCCTAGCCCCAATTCCCTTATTTTATACCCCAGCCTTCTGTGTGGCACTGTATCAAATGCCTTTGCAGAATCTAGATATACTACATCAACTGCCTTGCCATTATCTATGTTGCTGCCTACTTCCTCATAGAAGCTGTAAAGGTTAGTTTGTCATGATCAATTCCTCATAAAACCATGTTGATTTGTGCTAATGATCTAATTATGTTGTAATCCTGAATATAGTCCATTATTGTCCTTTATTGTCCCTTCTAGCAGTTTTCTCACTACAGAGTCCCCAGAGAGGGCTCAAGGGATACTACTGGGCAAGTGTAAAGGACATGAATCGTGTCATAAAAGTGGGTGGTGTGAAGAAACAGGAGGTTAAACTTTCATGTCCCTGTGATATGAGGACTGTGGGATTACATGGACATTACAGCAATACATTTGCTATGGACTTTTCCTATCTCAAGTCCTTTGAACTCAACCTCACCATCTATTGGTTGAACCTTGCATTGCAGCATTGTGCTATGCACTGCCATCTATTGGTTGGTGACAAGGATAGCAGCATTGTTCGGTGCACTGCCATCTATTGGTTGGTGACATACATTGCAGCATTGCTGTGTCCCATGCGAGTATGCAAATATGTCACTGTTGCATTCTGGTACCTTCAGTTTCTCGTCAATGTTTTAATTATACTCTCCCATCCTACACCCCAAAATTGTGATACTCTGTTATGTTGGTTGTATGTTTTGTCTTCTGTGTATTGTGATATTTTGTTTCATTCATGTCGCCCCAAGTTAAATGTATGCTATGAAAGACCTGGTTTTCAATTTCAATACTTTTATATGTGTATTTCTACTCCTGAAGCACATGGTTAGGGTCTGTTGTTGAGGGTGGGGATTGCTGACACCAGACCCTTGTAACTGAAAGTGACTTCTTAAAGGTGGAGTTGTTTTACAAGGGTAGAGGTGCTAGTTCCTTCCTGGAGGAGGAAGTGACATTGCAGGGGGGACTGAACATGTTCCCCAGAACAAGGCAGAGGGGTTAGTGCCTGCCTGGAGGAAGATTTGGCGGTGTCGCAGCGGGCACTGAACCTGTTCCCCAGGGCAAGACAGAGACTTCGTAGCAGAGGGGGCGATATCTGCTCTGCAGTGACTTTTTCCAGTGGGTAGAAGTGCGAGTCCCTACCCATGTCACTGTTCTCCATTGGGCTGGCTTCACCTGGAGGTCTTACAATCCGGTTGACCGCTCCTCCTCTGAGTGGTGCAGCTAGATGCAGTGGCAAATGGCCTAGCTCTGTCCGGTGGTCCTCTGAGGCCAGTCCGGTGTAAGTTACCTGGCAGGCACCCCCCTAACGCTACAGGGTTAAAAAAGTATAGCAAGCACTACACAATTATCTCCTCAGCTCTGTATCATATTAGCCCATACATGGCGACTTGTGGCAAAGGGAACAAAGCTAGGGGGTGTAAAACAGTGTATGTGGGGCTATCACACAATGGTGATGTTCCCCATACAATGTACAAATCTGATATACTGCCCTCCACCTTTCAACTCTGACATAATATCACCCCAGTAAATTCCGACATACTGCCCTCCACCTATCAACTCCGACATACTGCCCCCAGTAAACTCCGACATACTGCCCTCCACCTGTCAGCTCCGACATACTGACCTCCACCTTTCAACTCTGACATAATACCACCCCAGTAAACTCTGACATACTGCCCTCCACCAATCAACTACTACTTACTGCCCCCAGTAAAGTCCAACATACTGCCCTCCACCTTTCAACTCTGACATAATACCACCCCAGTAAACTTCGACATACTGCCCTCCACCTATCAACTCCGACATTATGCCACCACAGTAAACTCTGACATACTGCCCTCCACCTATCAACTCCGACATGATGCCCCCTGTAAACTCCGACATACTGCCCTCCAACTTTCAACTACGACATGATGCCCCCAGTAAATTGCGACAGATATAGTCCTTATATTCAATATATATGGTCTCTGAGATTGGGAACTAAAATACATTTTCAAAACATCGGACATCACAGCCTGGAGTGATAACTAAAGTCCAGTGCATGCTGTTTATACTGGAAGGCAGGTATAACCTCCCGAAAATGTGAGAAGACCACTGTTTGGGGAAAGAGGATAGTTTGATTTTACTATTAACACTACTATGCTTAGAAGATTGTCTTCTGTGCTGATTGTTCCCTTTTTCTTTTTACTAAATACATATATTGACGTGGGTGGCGCAGGTGATACTCGCATTGGATCAGCAGCGAACGACATTCTACACAGGATAACCCCTCAAACCTTCACTCACCTTCAAAGCACCTGATTTTTCTCTTCTTTGAACTCTGACATGCTGCCTTCCACCTATCAACTCCGACATCCTACATGCTACCCCCCAGTAAACTCCAACATGCTGCCCTCTACCTGTCAACTCTGACAGGACATCCACATTTTCTTTGTGTTTTAGCAAATCTAGGCCTACTTGTTTTGCTAATATCATAAAATGTATATCAAAACAATGTATGTCGGTTGTGAAAGTTCCAATAATTTTTAAAACCCCTGAAACTCCGAGTACAACAATACTATACGTGTTCTTTTACCTACATGCACGGCCTACATAGACCCCTAATTAACAGGAGAGGAAAAGGGTATTTTCAACTTTATGAACTAAAAATGTGCATTCATTTGGTTATATGGTAAAACTGCTCTGAAGCAGCTCATTAACTTTGTAAATGAATATAGATTCTGAAAGTAGATTAAATTACAAATCAGAAAATGATCAAGAGGAGTTTTCATAAAGGTTTAATAAATGTATACTAATGAACAATTTAATGTACATCATCTCAACTCAATCAAGCTTAATGTAACAAAAACTATGAACTATGAATACCACATACTGTGTCTCCTGAGGATAACGATTCCCAGTTTGTGTAGGTGCACAAATGTTTGCTCTTCCCTGTGGCCCAAAATTAGTTACAACATATAAGAGAATTTCAACTGACAGTATAAAATCAATATTACCCCATAACAGAAAACTAACCCCCTTAAACCCTTTCTACCCCTTGCCCAGTGTATACAAATGTTTACAGAGGAAGGCACTACATGAAAGAATAGTCCTTTTTTAACATTTTCACCCATTCAAGTGTACTGTAAAACTCTTAAAACTATAGAATTTCTTATGGTATTATTTAGCTACTCCTCTTCTGAGATAAATGGTATCTTGTAGCATGTGGTATGCTAGGAGCACTACTATTTTGGAAAGCAGTCATTCAACTGCATCATATGAAGTGTACTTTTTACCCCTAGGAAAGTGTACATAAATGTTTTTAGAAGGCAGTTATTTTATTTTTCCAGCCCTTAGACAATACTTATAGTTTTGAAAAACATGGGATTTCCTACTGCAATCGTTAGCGCCTGATCTTCAAGAAAAATGGCGTCCCATTGGCATCTGCCGACATACTGTAAGGGATACCAGAAGCAAAGAACTACACCAAAAGATCTATCATTTGTTATACACTTTCAAATATGATTTACCTGCACAAAAGTGATTAAACAATGGTCACCATTTTTAAAACTAGATAACAAGCATCATGTGCTGTAGGGTAAAAACACAGTCTTTTTTATACTTATACAGTCATTTCAAAGACACTAAAATCTATCACACCAAGGCATTTCATAAATTATAAAGTATCCAGTTTCAGCCTAAGAGAAAAATGGTTTTCATGTTGTAGTTGGTCCTATGAGCATGGTTACCAATGGAAAAGGCTGGGGAAGCAAACTGTGCATGTGTGAGTCTATGGCTACACAAAGAACAAGGCTGGGGATGCAGACTGTGTATATGTGAATCTATGGCTGCACAGAGGACAAGACTGGGGTGTCAAAACATGTATGTTGAACAGTGGAACCAGGCTCAGGTGTTCAGACACTGTAAGTGGGGATCCGTGGCTACCTGTGAACAAGATTGGAAGGGTCAGTGTATGTGGGGATCTGTGACTACAAGTAGAATGAGATTGGATGGGTCAGTGTTTCTAGGGATATGTGACTACCAGTGGAAAAAGATTGGAGGGGTCAGTGTATCTAGGGATGTGCAACTACCAGTGGAACAAGATCGGTGGGGTCAGTGCATCTAGAGATATGTGACTACCAGTGGAAAAACATTGGAGGGGTCAGTACATCTAGGGAAGTGTGACTACCAAGATCGGAGGGATCATTTTATGTGAGAATCTGTGACCACCTGTGGTACAAGATTGGAGGGGTCAGTGTATGTGGGGAATTGTGACTATCAGTGGAACAAGACTGGAGGGATCAGTGTATGTGGGAATCTGTGACTACCTGTGGTACAAGATTAGAGAGTTTAGTATATGTGGGGAACTGTGACTACCTGTGTAACAGGATGGGGGGAGGGGTCAGTGTATGTGGGGATCAGTGAATACCAGTGGAACAAGATTGGAGGGGTCAGTATATGTGGGGATCTGTAACTACAAGTGGAACAAGAATGGGGGGGTCAGTGCATGTGGGGATCTGTGACTACCTGTGGAACAAGATTGGATGGATCAGTGTATGTGGGGATTTGTGACTATCTGTGGAACAAGATTGTAGAGGTCAGTGTATGTGGGGATCCGTGACGACTACCAGTGGAACAATATTGGAGGGATCAGTGTATGTGGGGATCTGTGACTACCTGTGGAACAGGGTTGGAGGGGTCAGTGTATGTGGGGATCTATGACTACCAGTGGAACAATATTGGAGGGGTCAGTGTGCGGGGATCTGTGACTACCAGTTGAACAAGATTGGAGGGGTCAGTGTATGTGGGGATGTGTGACTACCAGTCATACAGGATTGGAGGGTCAGTGTATGTGGGGATCTGTGACTACCTGTGGCACAAGACTGGAGAGTTCAGTGTATGTGGGGAACTGTGACTACCTGTGTAACAGGATTGAGGGGTCAATGTATGTGGGGATCAGTGAAAACCAGTGGAACAAGATTGGTGGGGTCAGTATATGTGGGGATCTGTAACTACAAGTGGAACAAGATTGGTGGGGTCAGTGCATGTGGAGATCTGTGACTACAAGTGGAATGAGATTGGATGGGTCAGTGTATCTAGGGATATGTGACTAGCAGTGGAAAAAGATTGGAGGGGTCAGTGTATCTAGGGATGTGCGACTACCAGTGGAACAAGATTGGAGGGGTCAGTGTATCTAGAGATATGTGACTACCAGTGGAAAAACATTGGAGGGGTCAGTGCATTTAGGGATGTGGGACTATCAAGATCAGAGGAATCATTGCATGTGAGAATCTGTGACCATCTGTGGTACAAGATTGGAGGGGTCAGTGTATGTGGGGATCTGTGACTAGCAATGGAACAAGACTGGAGGGGTTAGTGTATGTGCGAATTTGACTGCCAGTGGTACAGGATTGAAGGGTCAGTGTATGTGGGGATCTGTGACTACCTGTGGCACAAGATTGGAGAGTTTAGTGTATGTGGGGAACTGTGACTACCTGTGTAACAGGATGGGGAGAGGGGTCAGTGTATGTGGGGATCAGTGAATACCAGTGGAACAAGATTGGAGGGGTCAGTATATGTGGGGATCTGTAACTACAAGTGGAACAAGATCGGGGGGTCAGTGCAAGTGGGGATCTGTGACTACCTGTGGAACAAGATTGGACGGGTCAGTGTATGTGAGGATGTGTGACTACCTGTGGAACAAGATTGGAGGGGTCAGTGTATGTGGGGATCCGTGACTACCAGTGGAACAAGATTAGAGGGTCAGTGTATGTGGGGATGTGTGACTACCAGTGGAACAATATTGGAGGGGTCAGACAGTGTATATGGGGTCTGTGATTACCAGTGGTACAAGATTGGAGGGGTCAGTGTATGAAGGGATATGTGACTACCAGTTGTACAAGATTGGAGGGGTCAGACAGTGCATGTGGGGATCAGACATCACACAGTCTGATACCTTAAACATGGGGACACCAGGGTGACGCATCTCTATACATACCACACAGTCTGATCTCCTAAACACAGGGACACCAGGGTGACGCATCTCTATACATACCACACAGTCTGATCTCCTACACACAGGGACACCAGGGTGGGAAAGAGGGATTTAATGTGATACACTTTTATACATACCACACAGACTGATCTCCTACACACAGGGACACCAGGGTGATACACTTTTATACATACCACACAGTTTGATCTCCTAAACACAGGGACACCAGGGTGATACACATATATACACACCACAATCTGATCTCTTAAACATGGGGACACCAGGGTGATACACTTATATACACACCACACAGTCTGATCTCCTAAACACAGGGACACCAGGGTGATACACATATATACACCACAATCTGATCTCTTAAACACAGGGACACCAGGATGATACACTTATATACACACCACACAATCTGATCTCCTAGACACAGGGACACCAGGGTGGAACAGAGGGATTCAATGTGATATACTTATATACACACCACACAGTCTGATCTCCTAAACACAGGGATAACAGGGTGGGACAGAGGGACAGTGGGATTTGGGTCTCAAAGACCCCTAATATCTCCTAAAGACAGACACTTAGGAGGTACAGACCTCTAATATCTCCTAAAGACAGACACTTGGGAGGTATAGACCCCTAATATCTCCTAAAGATAGACTCTTAGGAGGTATGCAAAGTGGTGTCCCTTGTCCAACGCATTATAAACCCAATGAACTGTTACAAGATTATGTAACCAATCAGTGATGAATCCAGTATTCACAAAGTCCATATTTACTAGTGTTGGGGAACCCAAAGTGTCACTGATTGCTTATATCAGTCAGTTGTCATGGGTGTGCCCCTCTGCTCCTGCCTCTCAACCCAAAAGTGTGATCACCTTGCTAGTCTCCAGTATTGATTGCCTATTATGATCAGATAGCTATCAATACCAATGGTCCTGATCCCCCCCAGTGAGATCAGAATTCTTTATTTTTAGAATTAGATGAAGGTGTGAATTTCCAGGCCAGTAACCGTATGGTCAGGCAATATTGGAACACCTTACACATGAATAAGGTCCACTGGACATGGGCACAGCAAAATCACAAAGGTATAAACACATGCACAATATACATTAACCATACAGTAACAAAACCACATATAAATCATATAAAACTACACCATCAGAGGTCATTATCTACTGTACCTACATATGATAACTTGTTATTTATGATAAGAAATGCATATGTGTAAATAGAAGTGTATTATAGCTAACAGACAAATCTTATTTCTTCAGAATGACCCCAAAAAACAGAAAGTAGACACAAAAAACAGGGAATTTAATTAAAAGTGTATCAGAAATATGTAATATTACATTTCCATAATTATATAAACTGACTAAAACTTCATTAAGAACATCAGCTTGGGGAGACTGGGGATTCCCTTTCACATAAGAATGTAACCTTTAGAGTGCCAGAGAGGTACACAATGCATTGCTTAGCAATGTGTTGTGTACCCAACTGGCACTCAAACAGTTAAATACATCAGACCCAGCCTGGAATTTAAGGAGACAAAACCTCAAATAATAATCCTCAGTTACCCTAATGTGGCCATGATGAACTGTGATCTTCATCCTTGGTTCAGGAATTGTCCTCTCCAATCCATTCTTGATTTCATGTCAGCAGAGGCGGATAAGACAGTCACTAGAAGGACTACTGGATTTCCAACTCCACCTGCTGGATATATATATATATTGGGGGTGGGGGTTGTTTTGCTCCCCAAATTGAAGCAGGAGAGTGCATGAAGGTTACCAAGTCCAATGAGCTGACCTTGTGGTCTAAAAGTTCTGCTAACAAATCTCAGCTCTATCTCCATGGATCTGACATCCACAACTGATTGAAGATATTATCTCTCTAACAAAGACACATGGACAAAATCCAAAGGGCCCATTTGGATTTTCTGGCCTTAGTAATGCAAGTGTGTTTGTATGTGTGTGTGTGTGTGTGTGTGTGTGTGGAGAGGTGGAACATAGAAGTTAATGTTAATATGATGTCCTATATTACTATTACTTTTATCACTGAAATAATTACATTATAATTACATTATTATTATATTACATTGACATAATTACATTAAATAACTTTTTTGGATCTCTTTATGTAAGACTTGTATGATGGAATTTAAATGGCGTGGCTCAGGAAAGGGGGTTTGGGAAACAAATGAAGGTATTATCTGCTCTTTTTAAGTTCTGTATATTTTGTCCTTTTGACAAAATATAAAAAATATTTTATACTTAAAATCCAAATAAAAAAAATCCAAATACTAAAAAAACTCTGGATCCTTAAGGCATGAGCATAAGAGGTACGGTCCTGGAGCAAACGATCTTCACCATAATGAGTTCACTTCTTCATGAAACCTGAGGGGAGAGAAGACAAATTCCAGGGCACACGTCATTGCTATAAAACTTGACAATGTTCAGTGACACAAAAAAAACCAACAACATTTTGGTCAAAAAGCCCTTCTCAGGGTCCTGAAAAAACATTTTCCTCATTGTGACAGTAATCATTTTCCAAGCTTTATAGCAAAGTTGTTCACCCTTGAATTCTTATCTAAGTTTTTGGTGGTATCTGCACCTCCTTCCACAGAGCACAGTGATACTCCATATTCTTCTAGGAATAAGTTGTTTATATGATTTTTTTTAAATATGAAGGAAGAGGCAGAAGGATCTTTTAGAACTCAAGTTAGGATTTTCCTACCTTCAAAAAATGTTCAATCAGAGACATTTTCACATCTTTATTCCTCAGACTGTATATTATTGGATTTAGCATGGGGGTCACTGTGGTGTAGATAATAGCAGCTGGTCTGTCCTTGGACAGCGAATAACTCTTTATAGGGTGTAGATAGGTAATTATAATAGCACCATAATATATGGAGACAACCACAAGGTGGGAAGCACAAGTAGAAAAAGCTTTCTTCTTCCCCTGAGTTGACTTTATTCTTAATATGGTGTTTCCAATGCAAGAATAGGAGCTGAGAATAATGGAGAAATTACATATCCCATTAAAAAATGATGACACAAAAAGGGATACAGTGTTAAGGGTAATGTCAGAGCAAGCAAGCTGGAAAAGAGGGAGAAAATCACAGAAGAAATGATTGATATGGTTAGGACCACAGAAGTCTATGTTGATGGTGAGAATGGTGTGTAGGAGAGAATAAACACAACCTGTGACCCACGTCCCACCAATCAGCCTAGAGCACATCTTGTTGTTTATGATGGTCATGTAATGAAGTGGCTTACAAATGGCGAAGTACCGGTCAACAGCCATAACAGAAAGAAGGCAGCATTCAGCTGAAGCAAATGTTATAAAGAAAAATAGCTGCACTAGGCAGCCATGTAAAGATATATCTCCATCCTGGAAAACAAGGTCCCAGATCATTTTCGGTACAACTACAGAGGAGTATAAAAGGTCCAATAACGAGAAGTTGGCCAAGAAGAAATACATAGGGGTTTGAAGTTTATGGTCTATTACTATGAGCACAATAATAAGGCTGTTTCCAAGCAATGTCAAGATGTAGAGGAGAAAGAAGATAGAGATAAGGAAGACACGGAGATGGGGAACATGAGAGAATCCCAGTAAGATGAATGTCGTGACAGAAGTATCATTGCCTTGCTTCATTTCAAAATTCCTTTACAAAACATTATAATTGTGATACAATATATAAAATGTATCTTCAAATGATATCCAAATGCATTAATTTATATAAATTAGGTGATAAGTTGAATATCAGCAGGATCTGACTAGAACAATTCTCATACCTGGAACAAAGAGTAATGAAAGTCCTCCTCGGTCAGTTGCTGATAATGTAGAGTATTGCCGAAGATCTTAGAACTCTGATTTTCCAAAGTTACATTATATGTACGGGTTTTTGTTGTATCAATGAGGAATGAAAGCCTCACAGTGTTGATTTAGTCTATTTATTAATTTCACCCCACAATCACTCATTGGGAATATTAGCATGTTATTGGTGCACACAGACACCAACCAGTGGTTACTCCCAATGGCTGTGTCCTCAACAGACATCCTGCAGCACTGGGAGCAATTCATGTTTTCTTTCCAAACACCTAGCTAGATTTAGTCATTAATATAATTTCATGGATATTTTCCTTCATGGCCTTTACCTGTTCAGAAATTAGATTAAAATATTTGCTTGAAAAATAGGGAAAATAAAGGTCTAATGAATAGGAACGAAATAAGATTAAAGGAGCAGTTACTTTTTTTTATGAAAACCTATATGTTAAAGAGCTTTTCCTGCTGAGTAAAACTAGGTCACTCCCACTGCTGTCAGTTGTTTTATTCAAAATTTAGAACAGTTCAAATAATCAGGAAGTGAATTTACTGTGTGATTACTTCCTGACTGTTCTAACCGACAGGAAGTGAACCAGCAGTTTCTATCACATTCTATGGAGAACTGTATGTCATTGACTTTCCTCATCATTAGAATGCAACAGATTTGAATTTCACCAGTAGAGGGCACTGCTAATTTAAAAAAAACATGCGTTTAAACGTAATAACTCTGAAAATATGCATACAATATATATTTTTGTATTAAAAAAAGTTTATTGCTCCTTTAACATTGAAAAATGACCTGTGCCAAATGTTTGTTTAGAAAAAACCCTGTGCACAGAAAAAAAATAAAATGTGGACTGGTATAAGTAGGAATGGGCGAAAATTTTAAACTCAAACTGAAATCAGCAAATAATGACACTTCCCGCTTGCCGAATAATTTCCATCAAAAAGTGCCGTTATTTTGTGTTTTTCGCTTAGCTCATTCCATTGAACTCGATGGGAAAATTGATTTTACACAAAACACATAACAAATATTATTTTATTTCCTGAAGGCATAGTATAAAAGGGGCATGAGGGTGTCTATGTTGGTGGGGAGTGGAGAAAGAATCAGTTGAACAGGGAATGTTTTTTGGAGGGTTTGTTTACTGGGATTGGGGGCAGTTAATAAAAAAAAATCCTAAATACAATAAAAACAAAACAAAACAAAGAGTCCTTCTACAGGGTACCAACGAGATTCCAAAAGACCTCTGAGGTCCTATACAGCTGTTAAATGGGCAGGGATTCCCAACAATAGAACTGGAAAAAAGACAAAAAAAAAAAAAAAAAAAACAGAGCAAGAGGTCCCCTCTAAGTGTAGTATATTCAAATTCTTGATCCCCCACCTTCACCACGTGCTCTAAGAACAGTACTCACTTATTCAAGAGGTTATTACTGACTCCCAGTGGTGTCAGCATGCCTGGTTTAAACCCCAGGTAGGTTCACACCTCTCAGCTTCCCAGGGCTCCTCCACGGGTATCCCCCTCTCAAGTCGATATCTTTATAGTGGGGTTGTCTTCTCCTCCTTTGGGGTGTAGCTTCCTCTACTGGATATCGCTTATATCAGAAGCTCTTGAGAAAGTATGTGTAGAGTGGTTATTCTGTTAGAGCAGTATTATCTGTTTGTTTTATGCAATATTAGCATCGCTATTTTAATTATTTATTTTATTTGTTTATAATAAACTCGATGCTGATACCTATACTCATGTCTTAGTACTACTCATAAGTAAGGTCAATAGACATTGAGTACACCTAATAGCCCAGCGATATCCAGTGGAGGAAGCTGTACCCCAAAGGAGGAGAAGGCAACCCTACTATAAAGATATTGACTTGAGAGGGGGATACCCATGGAGGAGCCCTGGGAAGCTGAGAGGTGTGAACCTACCTGGGGTTTAAACAAGGTGTGCTGACACCACTAAGAGGCAGTAATAACCTCTTGAATAAGTGAGTACCGTTCTTAGAGCACGTGGTGAAGGTGGAGGATCAAGAATTTGAATATGCTACACTTAGAGGGGACCTCTTGTGCTGTTTTTTTTTTTCTGGAGTCTGGGGAATGAATCAGTTGAACAGTGAATTTGTTTTGAGGGAGTTCTTGACTGGTATTGGGGGCACAATTAATAAAAGTCAATAAAATAAAAAAAGAAATTTGTATGTAAAGTGATAGAGACAGGAACCCCTGGGCATAAGCTGTCACTGGGGTGGACTGAACCTTGACTTGAAAAAGTGTATTGTAGAGGATGATTTGTTACATTTGTTGTTAGAGCCCCAAGTCCTGAGGAAACATTGATTTGTAGGACTTAGACTTATTAGAGACACAAGCCCTGAAGATTTTTTTTTAATATTTTTTATTTTCTTTTGCATTTTTTAAAGCACAAGCCCTGAGGGAAAAAATGCCCTGTTGGCCTAGTACCAGCAGATCGTGTTGTGTTGGCCAGTGACCACTGGCCATTGTCAAATGTCTTCCTGAGTCCATAATTACGGAATTTGCAAACACTGTTCTTGCTGCCGTTGCTGCTGAGTTGTTTAAGCAGCAGGGTGATTAGGCAGCTGAAAGGGAATAGCCAGTAGCAGCACAATAAGTAGCCCCCACTATATGTGGAGAAAAGGAGACATTGGCCAACATTCTTCTGCACCTGCCCCTCCTCCAAAATCATGGGTGTGTTGTTATTAGAATAGATTTTTTTCCCTTGACAGCAGGAACTGTGCCTCTTATCAGCAACTGCAATGTGCACAGTGTGTGTGGTAAATAACATCTGGGGGCACAACGGTATCCAAAAACCATGGCACCAGAACCCAAGTACTGCGGTTATCACTATACCCTTTGTCCACACCCCGCTAAGGATACATGACAATTTTATGACAGGTTAATAGTAATGATGAACCCTCCCTGCTAGCATCTTAGCATATTCTGCTGGATGGAATCTCCTCAGATGCTGCTTGATGTCCTGCTTGAGATTCTCCTCCACCACACTGGCATGTGTGGTCAGTGCACCACACAGTGTGCAATGAGTGGACACGAACTGACACATCCTAAGATCTACAGAGTAGCTATCATTTGGCGGGGGAGGCAATGACTGACATTAACTGATATTATGCAAACCAGCACATCCTGAGGCAGTGATCTATTCTAGCTTCCCGAAAAGACAGAGGTGCAATACTATTGAAAATAATTATATAACAGTATCAATAGGAGCTGCAGGGTACCACTTTATTTTAGGGTTACATATCTAGACTGTAAACACTTGTGTGACGCTCCTTAGTTGTATCCCTGATACACATGAGAGTAAGAAATTAAAAGCTCTCAGCTATTGTTTTTAATAGATGTGTTTGTGTATTTTTAACAAATTTACTAATAAAGATTAATCGTTTTTTATATCCTAGCCAAGACATGGCACAGAACTGGTCTCTTCTAAGTGTCATGTGGATATAGGCTACAAAGATATGTGATATCCATAAACACTACACATTTCTCCCTTTATGACTCTGCTCATATGTTGAGACTTACTGTGCACCTCTATCTTACATTGATTTATTTGACCCAGACCCAGATCTATATTTTGTTGTTCAGCATTTTTTATGTCCAAGCCTGGACTCAGACTTTTACCAAATCCTCGGCTGGCTACACACCCAAATCCAATGGGTAGCGCCAAATGAACCTGTGGCAAAGCCCAGTGTGTATACATCTCATCAGACTATTGGCCTGAACCTTTTCCTCCAGTGTCTACTCGGCTAGGACTCACCTCCACCTAGTCAGGCTGATTACCACCTAATCCAGTCCGACTCTCCCCTTAGGAAAATAAAACTATGACCCTCTCCACCACACTCATGAGTTCAAGATTGAAAAAATCCATCCTATCTCTTTAGGGTGCACCCCGTCACTTGTCAACAGAAGGTGACTCTTTTCTTTAGTAGCTCTGTGCATAAATGTAAACCTCATCGAAGAAACCAAAAATTTCACTACCCTCCTCTTTAAATTAATCGTGGCTTTATTTACTGCTTGATGATCTCTGACACTTTTCCATTTACCTCTTGGAATAATTTCCAACCAAACAAATACAAAATAGGGGACCATGTTTTATAACTTGGAAATGTACCTCTTCATTCTTTCACAGAGGCTCCAAACAGGAAACGTACAGAGATCATTACCCCCTAGATGAACCAACAGAACATTAGGACCCTTACCCTTTAAACTTGCAACATGAATAATATTCAGTATTAACTGATCTAATACCATCTCCCCTGTTACCCGACCAGAAAAGCTGTGCCCTGGAAGCATCGATGGACAACTGCAGACCCGACACCTGAAGGGCTGCCTGCTTCCTGACCCAATCCATATTTGCACAAGTAATTTCCCTACAACAAGAAAACAATTTAAGCAACCACAGTTCACATACAAGGAGATGCCATGGCCTCACATAAAGTTTAAACCTATTAGACTCCCATCTCCCGATCCTGTGAAACACTTTTTCCAGTGATCCCAAATGATCAGATTCTGTGGGCGCACTTGTCTGGAAGGAGTGGCCCCCAAAATCGGCAGCTTGTAGTCCCAATTTTGACAAGCTCTGCTTTAAAACTCTAGAAAATTGTAACATAGCAGAAAGCCTGATTGATGAACCAAAAATAGGTCATCCATTTGAGGACGAACAACCCCAAAAGCTTAAGGCGGCTATACATGGAAACATTTTGCTTCTGGCACCCTTTGTGATGTCACCCAGAACAAGGAATCACCCGCATACTCCATATCTTTCCACTGTATGCCTCACTCATGAATTTTACTCTTACTCACCAGTTCCCCAATCCTCATGGCCTCAAAGAATGCCAGGCTGAAGGTCACACAAAAAAATAACACTTCATATTCGGACACAGACACCTGAGGCAGAATGGCTATAAGCTTACTCAAAAGCTCCAGAGATACTGACCTTCTTATATCCGCACTGCTCTTACCCTTCCTCGCACCCCTCAGGGCCATGCAGACTATGAATTCCTTAGTTACATCACACCATCACGAAAGCCAGAACCAGAAGGACAGACCAGCAATTTTTCTGCTGAAACTAGAGGATGACAATTCTTCATTTGCCCAAGTCCATATCAACCACAATACCCCCTTGCATAGTACTGGCATCATCACCCAGTTCACCAGGTAAGTTGTTCAGCTCCATCCATTCTTCCTTGACTTTGCAATACCTGCCCCACGTGAAAGGTGATACCGATTTATGTACCCAGGCTGCTACTTCTCCAACCCAAGCTTCCATAGGAACTTCTGGACACACTTCCCCGGTCTACCCTGCCTCCGGACATGCCCATCAAAAGTCTTTCATCATAAACCAGGAAAGGAAGCCAATAGCCACATTCCTTACTCCCGGTGCATGCTAGGCACAAAAGTGAACATTAAGTTTTAAACAGTGTACCACTAAATGCCATAGCAAGTGAAGCAGTCAAGTTATTTACCACTTCCACCACACCCATATTATCCGAATAAAAAATTATCTTCCTATAGAATCTCCCCATAATTCTATGGCCAACAGAATCAGAAACAGCTTGAGGAAGACAGGTTCTTCGCCAAACCAGTTTCCACCCACCCTGTTGGCCACTGGTCCCGACTCCATCGAGTTCTTAAGATTGCCCCAAAGCCCAGAGCCCCAGAGGCATCTATCCACAAATCTAACTGTCTTTTTGACACCATTGAGGCCTGCAACGATTTAAAACTAGCTCCATAGTCAGGATACGGCCCAAGACATTTCAGCCCCCTCAGCGTTATCATTTTGGCAGTTATAAATTCTTGCTCTAAACCCTTCTATTCCGCCAACTTGTCCAGAGGCAACCAACATTCCAGTGCTACTGAATCAGTCTCGATTCCTAGGAAAATCAGGCATGTAGTTGGGCCTTCTGCTTTTTCCTGAGCTAGGTGAACTCCAAACTCATCGGCCACCCACTGTAATGAATGTAACAGTGCAGTGCAGACATCCAATCCTTCTGGTCCAAAACACAAAAAAGTCATCCAAATAGTGGATAATCGACTAATAAATCCCTTCCCTGAGCACCACCCATTCCAAAAATAAGCTGAACATTCAAATAGGGTACACAATAAAGAACATCCAATGGACAGGCATAGGTCGACATAATACTGCACAAGCGGAGTAAACAGACAGAGCCACAGGTCAGCACCAGTTTGGATAGTCAGACAAACCAGGTTCATGCACGGAGTGGTTAGTCAGCCAGAGCCACAGGTCTGCACCAGATAGGATGTCCAATAGTAGTAGGCAACACTGGCAACACTGGGACAATAGTTTGACAGAGCCCCAGGTCAGCACCAGGTTGGATATTCAGACAAACCAGGATCATACAAGGAGCGGGTAGTCAGCCAGAGCCACAGGTCTGCACCAGATTGGATGTCTAACGCCAAAGGAGTGCACAGGTAGAATGGTCACACAGAGCCACAGGTCAGCAACAGAATGGATAGTCAGACAAGCCGGGTCATACACAGGATGCAGGAGCAACAGGAACTAGAACTGCACTGAACAACAACGTAAGGGTAAGTGCGTAGAGATCCAGTTCCCTTTTAAAAGGCAATCCAGGAAATAGATAGGTGGAGCAAACAGCCCCAAACAGTATGAAGCAGAGACCTGTGACATATTGCAACCTCGCGCCCAAAAGTGACGCAAGTCTGCGCGATGTGTCAAAACACAGATCGCATTCCAAGTCATTCTACGGTTCACATGAGGACATGGACGGCCGATGAGAACACCAAGCGTGCCTAGACCCAGTCCTCGGAATGATGCCCAGGCAACATTTCAAGCCATCAAATACCTGTGTCAACCCACCAGGCGACGCTGGATCTAAGGTAACTGTGACAGCATCCCAGTTCTACCTCCCTAGCCATTGTGTTCTCTACTACTTTGGCAATTGTATACTGATTTCAAATTATCTGAAGATTCAATTTGATAGGTAAAATCAACAGTAGGGCTAAAATGAGTTACAGTCGGGTACACACACACAGATGTACTATTGGAATTCAATTGCCTACCAACATGAATTAAAATGAGAGTTGGCTGCCAGAACATGACTTGCGGCCCAAAGAGTGTCATAGCTTTTTGTTCCCACAACGCACACTAAATAGTGTGAATAATGGAAACATCAAAGGAAACTAGCTAATGCCCGATTTTTCACATAGCATCCAACATTGTACATGAGCTACCAATAGTCACCCTCCCCCCTCATCTCCCAAACACTATCTGTACCCCTAGATCAACAATACATCTAACATGAACAATAAAGTTTAAGAATACTATCCCTAAAACTTTCCCATGGCCCAAACCTCATAGCTGTAACACTTACCTGGAAGTCTGAAGTCCAGCTGGCTCTTCTGCACTTTGGTCTTCCTCTTTAATTTGTCTTCTCTAACCTCCTTTTTCTTCTTCTTTCCTCTTCTTATTTCTTCTTCTGTAATGTATCTTGTGTCTCTATAAAAGAAGAATACCACTACAGAACCATTGCTGGCCAGTCCCCCTAAATCACCCCTAGGGATCTTGGGGAAATTAATATCAAGGGAGGACGAAGAGGGTAGTAATGAGAGTAGGACAGGTCAGCTGTCTGAGCCTGCTGCCAGACATGCCGCAGCTGCTTTCAGACATGCTGTGCCAGCTGTCAGACGTGCTGCCTCTCCTGCCACCAGTGCTGTGTCTGCTGCCAGTGCTGAACCTGATGCCTCCAGTGCTGAGGCTGCTGCCAGTTTGTCTGAACAGAGGGGGAAGGAGAAGATGATGCCAAGTGTGACAGCAGGGGACCCTAAGTCACACTTGACATCCCCAAGCAGTCCCGCCAGTGCTGGTGCTACTACTAAGAAGGTCCAGCAGCTTGTTAGTGTTAGTAGTGAAGGAGAAGAAATCATCATATTACTAGTGACTGTGAGGAGGAAGACTCAGAGGCTGAAACTGATAAGGTTGGTGTTAGTGGTAGTACTAGTGACAGTGATGGTGAAGCAGTCGGTGGGACTAGTGTTAGAAGAGTGGTAGGGTATCACAGTCTCCCTTTGAGGTCTAAGCGATCCTGTGCCTCCAGCCACTTCCTCATTGCTAAAGTCATGTTACAGGCACTGGTACGCACGCCTGTTTATAGGACTATTCTGTTGGGCCTAATTGGGTCCTGCCTCCTTCTGCTGCTTTATAAACCTCATGGAGGCTAGGGCTGGTTGACCCTTTGTGGTGTATCTGTGCGCTTCTTCAGTGTTGCTCTCGTTTGACCCTTGCTTGGCTGCCATGTTTACTCCTGATCGATCCTGTGGCTTTGTCTGACTACTCGATCTGTGTATGACCCTGGCTTGTCCGACTACCCTCTCTGTTTTGACCTTGGTTGTGGCTGACTACCCGATTTGGCTCTCGACTGTGACTTGTTTGACGCTCTGTGCTGTCCTTCGCTCCAGTCTGACTACCACCTGTCTGGGCTAGTTGTGGTCGTGTTCCATAGGTGTAGTGCAACTGCTACCTCCAAGGTAGAGTTTTTGGTTGCCTCTTGCTCCGTTGCCTCCATCCTGTGCCACTGTATCCGTTGCCTCCTGGGCCTGTTGCATAACCCTCTGCTCTGTAGCCTACGTACAGCATTGCCTTCACATACTTACCGGTGTTGCGGCTGGCTACTTGCCACACTCTTGCCTCCGCCCTTTGCCTACCTAGTAAACCGGTTCTGTGACTCTTTCGGAGTACTAGTTACTCTCTGTCTCGCTCCTCCTACCACTCCGTGGTAGAGCACTACTTCAAGACATCTATCTGCCTGTCTTTTGTCTGGGAGTTTAACTGTCCCTCCAGTGATCAGGTTTGCTGGCGTTCCAGGTTTCCATTTGCTAGGTATAGAGCCAAGCCTGGTTCTGCTCCCATCTATCTCTATAGGCTACTGAGAACCAGTTACAGTTCAGTGTCAGTCCTTGGGTAGTGGACTCGGCACTGTCCTCATTCCTGTTCCTACTAAGGTTGGGGAACTGCTTACTCTTGCTTATCTTAATAAACTGGGTAAACTTCACTGTACCTGTGTCATGTGTATTATTTACTCTGGTGTCCGTGACATACGGGGAGCAATTGAGAGCATCCAGACTAGTGGTCAAGGGAGCCCACACCATTCCCCTGACCCTGGGAGTCCTCTTCCCCTCATGTCACTGTCATTGTGGAGCATGATCCTGAAGAAGGCAGAATTGTTACCACCGCAATAATACCACCACCACCAGGAGCACAGATCAGCTGCATGTTCCTACTGCTGCTGCTGCCAGTCTGCCTTCTTCAGGTCAAAAAGAAATGGCAAGTGTGACATTAGGGGACCCTCTTTCACATTTCTTATCAGCTCCTCCAACCAACAGTGAGATGTCTGTAACAGAGCAGCAGCACTGTTGGACTAGTGGTTGTGGTAATGATGATGGTTGAGACGCTTGGGTGGAAGAGACATTGATGGGGATGGGGATGGGCATCACCACTACCACTATCAGTGGAATTTGCAGATTTTGCAACTGCTCTAATTCCTGCTGCTGCTTAGATGCAAGGGCAGCAGGATGCTGAGGAGCAGGTTAGTATGCCACAGACCACCATGGACACAGTGGGAATGGGGTCAATAAGTGATGCGGGACTAGGACAGGTTCCACTTGCCAGCAGTAGCAATACTCCTGATCCAAGTTGCAGTGCTAAATCTAAGGCAGTAGCAGCAACAGCAGAAATATCATCCTCTGCCACAGACAATGAAGGTGAATGTGGAGAACAAGAAGGAAGAGGCCATTGTTTTCCACCTGCTCCCTATCCCTCCCCCCCGAAGTCATCATGGGTGTGGGACTATTTTTCTCTTGGGGCAGGAACAGTGCAGCCATCACCAACGGTACTGTGCACAATTTGTGACAAGTCAGTGAGAAAGGGAAAGGAGGGAACACACCTTGGCACAACCTCCCTGATATCACACATGAAAAACAGACATCATAACATTTATGTCAAACATGTTAAAGCCAAACACCCATCACAGAAACTGCGCACCTCTGTTGCAGTGTGCTAACTCTCCAGAAAGGCAACAAGAGGAAAGGCAGAGATTGAAGAGGAGGAGGATATCACGGTTCCCGTGATCTCTCTGTCACTCTGCTGTGGTGCGCTCCCATTGGCTGAGCTTGTTTGGCCCGCCCAGTATGGCCTTCATATATCGGGCCTCTGGCACCTGTCAGGTGCCCTTTCGTGGTGTTCCTGTACCAGTGCTACTGTTGCTGTGTTCCTGCATTCCTGTGTACCGACTTGGCCCGTCTGACTACGCTCATTGGTTCCTGCTCCGTGATTGACCCGGCCTGGCTGACGTTCCTGCTCTGTGATCTGACCCGGCTTGTCTGATGTTCCTGCTCCGTGATTGACCCGGCTTGTCTGACGTTCCTGCTCCGTGATTGACCCGGCCTGGCTGACGTTCCTGCTCTGTGACCTGATTCCGGCTATCCTGACATCCTGAGAGTGTTCCAGCTGCAATCCTGATCCTGTGTCGCTTGGCGACATTCTGAACTTTCATTATAGCAGTGTTTGTGCAGACTGAACATTCTGTTAACTCTTGCAGAGCCTGTTGCCTCCGTATACTGGGCTTTCCATTAACACTTGCTGAGCACTGTTGCCTCCGTTATACTGAGCCTTTCGGTTAACACTTGCTGAGCACTGTTGCCTCCGTTATACTGTGCCTGTCCGTTAACACTTGCAGAGCACTGTTGCCTTCGATTTATTGAGCCTTCCATTTACACTTGCACAGCATTGCAGCCTCCGTTATACCAAGCCTCCTGGTTACACTTCCAGAACATTGTGGCCTCCGTTAACACTGTGCTTCCTCTTAACCCTTACTCGCGCAGTGTATCAGTTACCGCACCGGGTGGTGCTATTGGGAGATTCCATCAGCTCTCGCAGTGTACAGGATTCCGTTACCACACTGGAAGGGTGCTATTGGCTCTGGCTCCATTCAGCTCTTGCAGTGTTTGTGACTCCGTTACCGCACGGGAAGTGTGCTATTGGCTCTGGTTCCATTCAGCTCTTGCAGTGTTTTGTGACTCTGTTACCACACCGGAAGGGTGCTATTGGCTCTGGTTCCATTCAGCTCTTGCAGTGTTTGTGACTCAGGTACCGCACCGGAAGGGTGCTAATGGCTCTGGTCCCTCAGCTCTAGCAGTGTGCATTGCCTCCGTTTCGGCACAGCACGGATGCCCACGGCTCAACAGTAGTGCTAGCTCTTGCAAAGTGTTGTGTATCTCCTCTCCTTGCCTGACCTGGGAATGTGTCAGTTCTGCCTCACTGCTAAGGTGCTTCCACATCTTGCACCACAGTCTCTTGCTACTCTTAACATCTACTGGGTGTTGTTAAACACACCACAACAGAGACTGATTACCTACCTACAAGTTTTACCCATTTGATACTGATGCTTCTTATTTATGCATGTCCTGTGACAGTATTTGTTCTTGCTCTATATACTGGGCCTGAGAGTGCATACATATACCTGTATATCATTTACCTGTCTTTCCTACTAGCCTGTAGTGGGCAGTTTTCCTTGTCTTTTAATAAAACTGTGTTTTATTCTAACCTCCTGGTCTGAGTGTCTTACAAAACCGTTACAGAGGAAGAATAGAGAAACCCAGGCAGAGACTGGAAGTTCCGTGACAAGCGAAACAGCTAGCGCGCCATCGCTTTCTTCCTCTAGGGTAACTACATCTTCTGCCAATCCACCTCATTCATCGTTACCTCCCCCGCCAAATGATAGCCACTCTATAGGATGTTAGGCTGTAACAGTTCATGTCCACCTATTGCACACTGTGTGGTGCACTGACCACACATGCCAGTGCAGTGGAGGAGAATCACAAGCAGGGCATCAAGCAGCATCTGAGGAGAATCTGTCCCATAGAATATGCTAAGCTGGTGGCAGGGAGGGTTCATTATTACTATTAAACTGTCAGCAAGTTGTCATGTGTCGTTATTGGGGTGTGGACAAGGGGTATAGTGACAGCAGCAATACTTGGATTCTGGTGTCATGGTGTTTGGATACACCTGTGTCCCCTGGTGTTACTTACCACACACATTGTGCACATTGCAGTTGCTGATGAGAGGCAAAGCTCCTGCTCTCAAAGGAAAAAATTCTATTCTAATAACAACACACTCATGATTTTGAAGGAGGGGCAGGTGAAGAAGAATTATTGGCCAGATTCTTCTCCACATATTTTTCTCCACATATACTGGGGACAACTAATTGTGCTGCTACTGCCTCAGGCACATCACTGGAGCTAGTCATGGCAAGTGGAACCTTCATCATCCATCACCTATGTTACTGCTGTTGTTGATCCCATTCCCTTTGAGCTGCCAAATCATCCTGCTGCTTAAAGAACTCAGCAGCAGCAGCAAGAACAGAAGTCGCAGATTCCACATTTACATAAGGGCCTTTGACAGTTGCCAGTGGCTCTAGGTCAGTAGGACATTTTTTTCAGGGCTTGTGCTTTAAAAACAATAAAAAAATTTAAAAAACCATCATACTACAAAAAAATAAACACTTTTTGGGGGGTTGTTTCTAACAAACTTAAATCCTAGAAATCAGTGTTTCCTTAGGGCTTGTTCCAAACAAGTCTAAATCCTATAAATCAATGTTTCCTCAGGGCTTGGGCCTCTAATAAGTCTAAGTCCTACAAATCAATATTTCCCCAGGGCTTGGGTCACTAACAACAAATCTTACAAATTATTCTCTACAAAATGTCAAGTATCAGTCTACCCCATTGGCAGCTTACATCAGGGGTCCCTGTCTCTGTCATGTTACATAAAATTTCTTATTTTATTCTATTTATTTATTTATTTATTTATTATATTTTATTAACTGCCCCCCCCAATACCAGTCAACAAACCTTCCCAAAACAAATTCCCTGTTCAACTGAATCATTCCGCAGACTCCACCCTCCAACATAGACACCCTTCTCAGACCCCTTTTATACCATGTCTTATGCATTTTTTAACTGCCCCAAATCCCAGTAAACAACCCCCCCAAAAAGCATTCCCTGTTGAACTGATTCTTTCCCCACACCCCACCAACACAGGCACCCTTATGTCCCTTTTATACTATGACTGTGGGAAATAAAATAATATTTGCTATGTGTTGTGTGTAAATTCAATTTTCCCTTTGATTTCAATGGAACCAGCTAGGTGAAAAAAGTGGAAAGTACTTTTTGTGGGAATATTTTTGCCAAGCCGGAAGTGCCATTATTCGCCAATTTCAGTATAAATTTTCACCCATCCCTTGTCATGAATACACCTTTTATCATCTCTCCAGCTAGTTAATCATTGAATAGCTGGTGGGATGATGAAACACGCATGCGTGACCTCTCCAGCTAGAAGCTGATTGGCTGGGAGGTCTGGTTACTGCAGGGCATGTTTTGTGGCATTCTTAACCCCACATTCCAGCCAATAAAAGCACGAGAACATATCTGAACAGAAAGTGGACATATAAAAGCCAGTCTCTGTTCAAATTTCCCTCAGTTACAGAAATGAGGATTTTAATTTTTTGTTCTTCTGCTGACGGGAGCAGCAGTGGTGGAGAGACTTTACAGGGACATTGGATTTACTGATTATTCTTGTTTTACAGGGGCACAAGAAACTTTAAAGAAAAAGTGTTTGTCACATTTTGTCACATTTTTACCAAACTGTTACTTACCGGCATTAGTTTGGATTTCATAGTGGAGGTAATTGAACTGAGCCCTAAGTTTGTACACGTGAAGATTCACAAGAACAGAATTCAGTCAGCGTGGGTAGAATCACAATGACAAGTCAATAGCGTGAATTGTGTCCATGCAGTCCTACAGTAATAGTCCTATATATCCTAAAACATGCATTACTATAGATGCAAACACAGCCACTAAACACAGCAAATAAAATACAAAATAACTAAGTATAATTAAATATTATTATCAGTTGTTGGCCAGATTGAGGTGAGGTTTTTCTTTTCAGTCACTCTTCAAGACAATGGGGGTGATTCGCTAAGCGGTGAAGAAGTCATCTCCACTTTATAACCTCGTTATCACCTCTTTATCACCACTTAGTGAATATGCCCCAATGTATTCTTAATGGTATAATACTTTCATAAAAATAAACTGAATTTGACCGATAATTTCTGATACCTCATTCTATTTATTTTGTTGCTCTTCTATGCACAGTGCGATTGAACAAAACATTGAATAAAAAATGTTAATGTATGGTTATTAAAAAGTTCATTTTAATGCGCAAAGAAATCTTGATGTAACAAAACTTTAGGCTGCAAAAAATTACACATAAAACCATAAATTTAAAGACAAAAACTGACATTGACTGTGACATTATATCCTCACTCATTTGAGTAAATGCAGGGAAATGTGACGATCTTTCACTCCAGCACACCCCTTGGTTTGTTCTAATTGATGACATCTATTTAATAACCAACAAAACACATGGGTGTCTTGGAGGTAAATCTTTATAAGTTCACCAGAATTTCCCTGCTTTTGATTGAATAAGCGAGAACTAAAACACTGACTTTTAATTTATATCTATCATCTTACAAGCATTATATAGCATTATAAACAATCATATTTAATAATTGTATTTCATAATTATTACAACTGTTTCAATATATGTTACTAAAATTGTAAAAACTTGATTATTTTGTGAATATCTATGACTAGCAAATACTAAAACTGAGACAATTATGGAATAAAGAATCAAATTTTTTTTTTATTTGTTATAATAGGTTTCCCAAAACCCCACCTTTTTCTTAATAAAAATATCTATATATAAAGGAGAACGTGGTCATGTGACCAGCAATTCTCCAGATGTGCCACTCACACCCCAGGCGGCCAGAAGGGGGAGACAAGCACATCTCCTTCATTTACATCACTTGAACACACAGGGGGTCACACCGGTTTCCAGTAACCTGTCTCCAAGGACTTTACAACAAGGTGTGATGGTCACTTCTGTGAACATCAGTGCAATGAGTTAGGCCGCTATCACTATTGCCTTGATAATGACAACAACATGCCCAAGTCATTGCTGCTCACGTACAATGGACTTCTGCTGCTGCAGCCTCACTCGTTCACCACCAATGTCACCTCCCTCACTATCTCTTTATAAAGCATGCTGGTGTATGTGTATATACATCTCCACATCAGGTGGCCTCTGCTCCTGCCCTCAATAGTAAAATATTAAAGGACTCCTCTTCACACCCGCAATGTCTTCTCAGGACAGGCTACCCCGCACAGATGGATCTTTCCTTGCTTTTGTCAGCAGTTCCACAGCTCATATTGTAAAGCAGAGTGCTAAGATCGCTACCCTGTGTCAGTACACACCCCTCCAGGAAACCTAAGTAGAGTGCTCCGATCCCTACCCTGTGTCAGTACACACCCCTCCAGGAAACCTAAGTAGAGTGCTCCGATCGCTACCCTGTGTCAGTACACACCCCTCCAGGAAACCTAAGTAGAGTGCTCCGATCACTACCCTGTGTCAGTACACACCCCTCCAGGAAACCTAAGTAGAGTGCTCCGATCACTACCCTGTGTTAGTACACACCCCTCCAGGAAACCTAAGTAGAGTGCTCCGACCACTACCCTGTGTCAGTACACACCCCTCCAGGAAACCTAAGTAGAGTGCTCCGACCACTACCCTGTGTCAGTACACACCCCTCCAGGAAACCTAAGTAGAGTGCTCCGATCGCTACCCTGTGTCAGTACACACCCCTCCAGGAAACCTAAGTAGAGTTCTCCAACCGCTACCCTGTGTCAGTACACACCCCTCCAGGAAACCTAAGTAGAGTGCTCCGATCGCTACCCTGTGTTAGTACACACCCCTCCAGGAAACCTAAGTAGAGTGCTCCGACCACTACCCTGTGTCAGTACACACCCCTCCAGGAAACCTAAGTAGAGTGCTCCGACCACTACTCTGTGTCAGTACACACCCCTCCAGGAAACCTAAGTAGAGTGCTCCGATCGCTACCCTGTGTTAGTACACACCCCTCCAGGAAACCTAAGTAGAGTGCTCCAACCGCTACCCTGTGTCAGTACACACCCCTCCAGAAAACCTATGTAGAGTGCTCCGATCGCTACCCTGTGTCAGTACACACCCCTCCAGGAAACCTAAGTAGAGTGCTCCGATCGCTACCCTGTGTTAGTACACACCCCTCCAGGAAACCTAAGTAGAGTGCTCCGATCGCTACCCTATGTCAGTACACACCCCTCCAGGAAACCTAAGTAGAGTGCTGCGACCACTACCCTGTGTCAGTACACACCCCTCCAGGAAACCTAAGTAGAGTGCTCCGATCGCTACCCTGTGTCAGTACACACCCCTCCAGGAAACCTAAGTAGAGTGCTCCGACCGCTAGCCTGTGTCAGTACACACCCCTCCAGGAAACCTAAGTAGAGTGCTCCGACCGCTACCCTGTGTCAGTACACACCCCTCCAGGAAACCTAAGTGGAGTGCTCCGACCGCTACCCTGTGTCAGTACACACCCCTCCAGGAAACCTAAGTAGAGTGCTCCGACCACTACCCTATGTCAGTACACACCCTTCCAGGAAACCTAAGTAGAGTGCTCCGACCGCTACCCTGTGTCAGTACACACACCTCCAGGAAACCTAAGTGGAGTGCTCCGATCGCTACCCTGTGTCAGTACACACCCCTCCAGGAAACCTAAGTAGAGTTCTCCAACCGCTACCCTGTGTCAGTACACACCCCTCCAGGAAACCTAAGTAGAGTGCTCCGATCGCTACCCTGTGTCAGTACACACCCCTCCAGGAAACCAAAGTAGAGTGCTCCGATCGCTACCCTGTGTTAGTACACACCCCTCCAGGAAACCTAAGTAGAGTGCTCCGACCACTACCCTGTGTCAGTACACACCCCTCCAGGAAACCTAAGTAGAGTGCTCCGACCACTACTCTGTGTCAGTACACACCCCTCCAGGAAACCTAAGTAGAGTGCTCCGATCGCTACCCTGTGTTAGTACACACCCCTCCAGGAAACCTAAGTAGAGTGCTCCAACCGCTACCCTGTGTCAGTACACACCCCTCCAGAAAACCTATGTAGAGTGCTCCGATCGCTACCCTGTGTCAGTACACACCCCTCCAGGAAACCTAAGTAGAGTGCTCCGATCGCTACCCTGTGTTAGTACACACCCCTCCAGGAAACCTAAGTAGAGTGCTCCGATCGCTACCCTATGTCAGTACACACCCCTCCAGGAAACCTAAGTAGAGTGCTGCGACCACTACCCTGTGTCAGTACACACCCCTCCAGGAAACCTAAGTAGAGTGCTCCGATCGCTACCCTGTGTCAGTACACACCCCTCCAGGAAACCTAAGTAGAGTGCTCCGACCGCTAGCCTGTGTCAGTACACACCCCTCCAGGAAACCTAAGTAGAGTGCTCCGACCGCTACCCTGTGTCAGTACACACCCCTCCAGGAAACCTAAGTGGAGTGCTCCGACCGCTACCCTGTGTCAGTACACACCCCTCCAGGAAACCTAAGTAGAGTGCTCCGACCACTACCCTATGTCAGTACACACCCTTCCAGGAAACCTAAGTGGAGTGCTCCGACCGCTACCCTGTGTCAGTACACACCCCTCCAGGAAACCTAAGTAGAGTGCTCCGACCACTACCCTGTGTCAGTACACACCCCTCCAGGAAACCTAAGTAGAGTGCTCCGACCCCTACCCTGTGTCAGTACACACCCCTCCAGGAAACCTAAGTAGAGTGCTCTGATCGCTACCCTGTGTCATTACACACCCCTCCAGGAAACCTAAGTAGAGTGCTCCGATCGCTACCGTATGTCAGTACACACTCCTCCAGGAAACCTAAGTAGAGTGCTCCGATCGCTACCCTGTGTCAGTACACACCCCTCCAGGAAACCTAAGTAGAGTGCTCCGATCGCTACCCTATGTCAGTACACACCCCTCCAGGAAACCTAAGTAGAGTGCTCCGATCGCTATCCTATGTCAGTACATACCCCTCCAGGAAACCTAAGTAGAGTGCTCCGATCCCTACCCTGTGTCAGTACACACCCCTCCAGGAAACCTAAGTAGAGTGCTCCGATCGCTACCCTATGTCAGTACACACCCCTCCAGGAAACCTAAGTAGAGTGCTCCGATCGCTATCCTATGTCAGTACACACCCCTCCAGGAAACCTAAGTAGAGTGCTCCGATCGCTACCCTGTGTCAGTACACACCCCTCCAGGAAACCTAAGTAGAGTGCTCCGATCGCTACCCTGTGTCAGTACACACCCCTCCAGGAAACCTAAGTAGAGTGCTCCGATCGCTACCCTGTGTCAGTAAACACCCCTCCAGGAAACCTAAGTAGAGTGCTCCGATCGCTACCCTGTGTCAGTACACACCCCTCCAGGAAACCTAAGTAGAGTGCTCCAACCACTACCCTGTGTCAGTACACACCCCTCCAGGAAACCTAAGTAGAGTGCTCCGATCGATACGCTATGTCAGTACACACCCCTCCAGGAAACCTAAGTAAAGTGCTCCGATTGCTACCCTGTGTCAGTACACACCCCTCCAGGAAACCTAAGTAGAGTGCTCCGATCGCTACCCTGTGTCAGTACACACCCCTCCAGGAAACCTAAGTAGAGTGCTCCGATCGCTACCCTGTGTCAGTACACACCCCTCCAGGAAACCTAAGAAGAGTGCTCCGATCGCTACCCTGTGTCAGTACACACCCCTCCAGGAAACCTAAGAAGAGTGCTCCGATCGCTACCCTGTGTCAGTACACACCCCTCCAGGAAACCTAAGTAGAGTGCTCCGATCGCTACCCTGTGTCAGTACACACCCCTCCAGGAAACCTAAGTAGAGTGCTCCGACCGCTACCCTGTGTCAGTACACACCCCTCCAGGAAACCTATGTAGACTGCTCCGATCGCTACCCTGTGTCAGTACACACCCCTCCAGGAAACCTAAGTAGAGTTCTCCGATCGCTACCCTGTGTCAGTACACACCCCTCCAGGAAACCTAAGTAGAGTGCTCCGATCGCTACCCTGTGTCAGTACACACCCCTCCAGGAACCCTATGTAGACTGCTCCGATCGCTACCCTGTGTCAGTACACACCCCTCCAGGAAACCTATGTGTGACACAGAGCACTGACACACAGTACCAGTCTGTGCTCTCTACTTCACTATATGAGATGTGATCTATCAGGATCCATCAGTGTGGGGTAGACTGTCCTATCTGTACTGGGGCAATACTGTGCTCTACGCCTCCACCAGCAGTGAACCACTCTATCAACATAACTCACCGCAAGCTGTGAACTCAGCTATAAATACTGTGGTCATTTAACCCTTTGAGTGCCAGATGACTATGCAATGCATTGCTATGGCTCTCAAAGGGTTAAGATCCTTTCCCTACCAGCGCACATATTGCTCCACCCTAACAAAGCCTCTTTTAAGTTGGAATATTCCACCTATATTAACCCTTCCAGTGCCACAGGACTACTAAGTGTGTTGCGAATCCCCTGCCACTCAGAGGGTTCACAGTGGTATATATACTGTATATTGCATCTTCTGCAGCAACATGTGGGTGACAGAGGTCTCTGCCACAACCCCTTTGTCACTCGAAGGGTTATAATGAATCTGTTTCTCTCTTCCTTTTTCTCCCTAGAAGATCCCTAATTATCTGTGTATCAAACTGCCTTCTACTGTCGTCAGCTCTCAGGGGTATAATGTCAGGTTTGGACAAATGACCAGTTCTCACTTACATGCAAGACCTGCCCAGTACGATCCTGTACTTTCACTGTGTATACACATCTGGAAATCACATATGTCCACAAGGAAAGGCCATTTTTGGGTGTAAAAATGCAGCTGCTGCAGAACTTATTTGTGCAATTATATGTACCATACCCTTAAGTGTCCCTTTTTAGGGGTATTAGGGGTATATACCTCCCAAGTGTCCCTCTTTAGGGGATATTAGGGGTATATACCTCCCAAGTGTCCCTCTTTAGGAGATATTAGGGATCCATACCTCCCAAGTGTCCCTCTTTAGGAGATATTAGGGGTCTGTACCTCCGAAGTGTCCCTCTTTAGGAGATATTAGGGGTCCATACCTCCCAAGTGTCCCTCTTTAGGAGATATTAGGGGTGAGTACCTCCCAAGTGTCCCTCTTTAGGAGGTATTAGGGGTCTGTACCTCCCAAGTGTCCCTATTTAGGAGATATTAGCAGTGTGGGACATGTTGGCCCTGTGTTTATTTTATAACCAATGTATAAGCCTTTGAGTGAAGAGGGGTACGCAATGCATTGTGGACCCCTCTTGCACTCTTAGGGTTAATGTGAGGCAACACCATTCCAAATTGCTAGTATATACTAAAAATGATGACGTAATTATTTTGTCACTAAACGCCCTATATTAGACAAAGTACCAGTTTCAGTACAAAAACTCAGCTGAAACTCCTAAAGCAGAAAAGGAAAGACGTACATGATACGAGTGCAGACTGTTGGATATGACATATTATCACCTCCTCTTTGCATAGAGTACAGGACTAGTTACATATTGATGAGGCAAAAATAAAATAAAAAAATAAAAATTTTAAAGCCCCTAATGAAGTAGCGTGATGCTCTGAAACGCATTGGGCGTTAATGGTCATGACTATTTTCTTTATATATTATTTTGATTTTTTTATCTTTTTATTGTAATTATTGCTTTTCTATATCATTGATTTTAACAAAATCCCCCGGTATTCTGTAGCTTGTTTGATTGGTACAATAATACATTGCCTCTCAAGCAAAGCCACACCAATGCTTCCCTCTAGTGGTTATACAGATAAATAGATCTACCCACATTATGGAGTGTTATAGGCCTCTTGTGTCGAGCTTCTCCAGGCACCAAGGCTGACCCTGCACTGTTGCCTTGCAGCGCTGGGGTCCTGGGTTCAAATCCCACCAAGGACACCATCTCCAATGAGTTTGTATGTTGTCACTGTGTTTGCGTGGGTTTCCTCCGGGTACTCCGGTTTCCTCCCACACTCCAAAAACATACTGATAGGTGAATTTAGATTGTGAGCCCCAATGGGGACAGGAACCAATATGAGTTTAAAGCGCTGCGGAATCTGTGTGCGCTATATAAATAAAGGATTATTATTATATTCAGTTGAAACTACATATTGTGTCTACAGTTACGACTTGGTGGGAAACGAAAGTATAAACCTCAGATACATATGTCCTGTCTCTTCCTCAGTACAACTGCATTAAAACTTCAAAAATAACAAAAATAGATTATACCGTAAATGAAATGGCCTACTCAGTCATGTTAAGACCTTATATCAATGCAGCCGAGAGATTATTTCATCATCTATAAACCCACTCTGAATACTGAACATCAAACAGATCACAAAACTTGAGTCCTATGTAGCTTTTGGGGGGATACTTAGTCTTCGAATATGGCACTGTGATTTTAATCGTGATTGTATGCAATAGTTTTGCTATCCATACTAGACCTACACTTTACTCCATTCAGTCTTCTAGCTCTTAGATTCGAGAGGAGATCATTGATTGTTAGCATACATCCACTACATTGACAAGTCTTTATAACAGACTGAACAGATCTGGCAACAGATCTGATCCTTTATAATCTGATCATAGATTAACTACAGATCAGACTTTGTTGGGTTGTTTATACATACAACCTATGCTAGATAGTCTGACATGATAATGAATACTTGTGAGGGTTACATATTGGTTCTTGTGACTGGCCCAGTAGCCATTTAAATGTATCGATCCATAAATGAAGCTGGCGTTTTTTAAAATGTCCCCCTTGCCTTCATACTAGAGATATATACATGGGGATGGAATGTGTTTTTAATATTTACTAATAAAAGTATATGTTTTATGATCTGATTGATGTGCTAGTATCCAGAGTGGTCCTGTAGGTGCTGAACTGGTCTCTGGACTGCAGTGATATAAGATCTTTACATACTTAATTAGACAATTTCTTTCATTGTGCATCTCTTTTTGTTCTTTTTTTCATAGATGTAAATTAAGATCTGCAGCATAGTTACATATTTAAACACCAAACTTTTGTTTTTCTATTAAAACCTCAGAATGGACCTTCTATCAATAAAAATAACTCTGAGGGCCGACTTAATCTCTTGATTTCTTAAAGTGTATATAATAGGGTTTAATAGTGGAGTAACGACAATATAAATTAGAGATAGAATCTTGTTTAGTAACGATGTATGACCTCTGGAAGGTACCGCATATACCATGATTACAGTTGTATAAAATGTGGAAACAACCCCCAGGTGAGAACTACAGGTGGAGAAGGCTTTCTTCTTTCCCTTTACTGTCTGGATTTTCAGGATAGATCTGATAATACATCCATAGGTTACTACAATGAAGATGAAAGGGAACAGAGTGGATGCAGTGGCGAGCAAGTTTACCACCATCTCAACAGTGATGGTGTCAGAACATGAGAGAACCAGAAGAGGAACAAAGTCACAGAAGAAATGGTCAATGATATTTAGATCACAGAAGTGGAGTGTCGATACAACACCTAATGAGATCGACATAACGAGTAAAGCCAAAGCCCAGCAGGTGAAAGACAAGTAGCGGCAGCACCAAAAGTCCATTATAGAAGAGTAATGTAGTGGGCTACATATGGCCAAATATCGGTCATAAGACATCACTGTAAGGAGAAAACACTCTGTTACAACAAAAGAGCCAAACAAGAAGAACTGTGTGAGGCAGCCAGTGATAGATATGGTGACTCCATTTGTCAGTAACACATGAAGCATGACTGGAATGATGTTTGTGGTGAATAACATTTCAGATAATGACAGATTACAGAGAAAATAGTACATGGGGGATTCAAGCAATTCACTAAACAACATCAATACAATGATTAGAAGATTCCCAGATAAAGTCAATAAATAAGTAACGAGGAACACAGAGAAGAGACTGACCCTGATGCCACTGGGGACCTGAAATCCCAGGATGAGAACTTCCCTGATGAACGTCTGGTTCTGAGGACCCTTTGTCTGTAGGAAGATGGATTCACTCATGTTGTCTGTTAATTGAGAACTGAAACCAAGTTTAAATATTTAGTACAGAATAATTCCTACCTATAATATCTAAGGAAATTATTTCATAAGTATATTTATTTGTGTTCCTATGCACTTTTATTATTATTATTATTACCGTATCAGGAAGCATGAAAGATTTATGTGCAATTCACCGGTTTAGTATTAAACAATATAGAAATTAAGGAGGAAATATATTAAACACAGTTACACAGGGCAAGAGAAAACAGGAAGTGCCTGATAGCAACACAGTAACACAGGACAGAGAAAACAGGAAGTGCCTGATAGTAACTCAGTATCACAGGACAGAGAAAACAGGAAGTGCCTGATAGTAACACAGTAACACATGACAGAGACAACATGAAGTGCCTGATAGTAACTCAGTATCACAGGACAGAGAAAACAGGAAGTGCCTGATAGTAACTCAGTAACACAGGACAGAGACAACAGGAAGTACCTGATAGCAACACAGTAACACATGAGAGAAACAACAGGAAGTGCCTGATAGCAGAAAAGTAACACAGGACAGAGACAACAGGAAGTACCTGATAGTAACTCAGTAACACAGGACAGAAACAACAGGAAGTACCTGAAAGTAACACAGTAACACATGACAGAGACAACAGGAAGTGCCTGATAGCAGCACAGTAACACAGGACAGAGACAACAGGAAGTACCTGAAAGTAACACAGTAACACATGACAGAGACAACAGGAAGTGCCTGATAGCAGCACAGTAACACAGGACAGAGACAACAGGAAGTACCTGAAAGTAACACAGTAACACATGACATAGACAACAGGAAGTGCCTGATAGCAGCACAGTAACACAGGACAGAGACAACAGGAAGTACCTGATAGTAACACAGTAACACATGACAGAGAAAACAGGAAGTACCTGATATCAGCACAGTAACACATGACAGACAACAGGAAGTGCCTGATAGCAGCACAGTAACACAGGACAGAGACAACAGGAAGTACCTGAAAGTAACACAGTAACACATGACAGAGACAACAGGAAGTTCCTGATAGCAGCACAGTAACACAGGACAGAGAAAACAGGAGGTGCCTGATAGCAACACAGTAACACAGGACAGAGACAACAGGAAGTGCCTGATAGCAACACAGTAACACATGACAGAGACAACAAGAAGTGCCTGAGAGTAACACAGTAACACAGGACAGAGATAACAGGAAGTGCCTGATAGCAACACAGGACAGAGACAACAGGAAGTGCCTGCGAGCAACACAGTAACACAGGACAGAGACAACAGGAAGTGCTTGATAGTAACACAGTAACACAGGACAGAGACAACAGGAAGTGACTGATAGTAACACAGTATCACATAGGATAGCAGGAAGTGGGAGTGTAGCACTGTGAGTGCAATGGAATGGAATAGCAAAATTAATACTCAATAAGATATGGACTGATGGCACCAACACATCTGATAGCTCAGCATATGGAGAGAATTTATAAGAAAATGTTTTATTCATGTCATTAGAGGTACATACATGTTAGACAGTGGATTATAACAGGATTAGAATTGTAGTACAGAGACATGTAGCAAAATGACCAAATGACACCACTAACAATGATTTTAAGATGAGCATTATGAAACCCTCTTCATCCATGCTAAAAGGGGAACCACTGTAAACTTCTTCCCTTCTTTTGGGGTGACTGGGACACCTCTTCTGCAGAAAGGCTTTAACCACTCCCCGGGGAGAGTTTTCTCCTACACCTCCAGATCTTCACCCCAGAATACAGGTCTCAAGCGCTTGGAGCAGCATTCAAATGAATTGACACCACACAAGTATCAATGCACAAAATATTGCTAACTTTATTCAACATCCACCAAACTTTTATACTGGGAGAACTGGGAGGGTCTGCAGAGTGGAAAATTACAAGCTTCACCTAGTATAGTCTCTAAAGGTCATACAAATATGGTAAAGAGGAAATTAGGTAGTGAGGGGGCATGGAGCACATATAGTTAATGGTTAACATGCATCTCTTGGTTCTAATGGAATTAAGGATATTCTACAATTATATGCAACAGTAAAAATTATACTTATCTCTTGTCTACATCAAGGCCTCTGGGAAGGGCACTAAGTAACCTTCTGGTGTAGAACAAGCTGCTAGTTAAAAGTATAATTTAACCCCTATCGCTCTTGTTAGTGTATTAGAGCAACTGCCTACTTATAAATGTCCATTTTAACCCTTTCAGTCCCTCCTTTTGTTCTGAAAGAACAACACCTGGATATCAAAACCTGGCCATACAGTGCACAGCGTACATGAACAACAGCATACGTTCATGGCGTGTGGGAGAGCCAGATGGCATCAGGCAACAGAGCTCCCACCCTGATCCAAGAAGGGGCTGAAGTCAGTAACATTCATGACATCTTTGACCAATGCTATCCAGACATTTGGGATGTCTGCCTCCTCAGTGTTATTGCTAGCTTCTGACATGTCCTATCGGTATTTAGTGTGTGTGTGAAAATATCCAAGGGTTGTGTGGTGGTGTGCCCCATACCCCAAGTTCTGGGATATACATATATACACATTAATATACCAAACATGATTAAAGCAATGCATATGACCATCATTTTGGTAATGGTGCAGTCTAGTTTTTCTCTGGGAGATTTTCCAAGGGCCCACAGTGGGAGCCATGTCCTCAGATGGGGGATTTCTTCACCCGACTGGAGTGGATCCATGCTGGTGAGTCTTCTGTCAATATGGCTGTGCGGGTCACTGCAACCACCATTGTGGGAGGTCCAAAGGGAGGATCTAGTGTCTTATTTTTGAACAATGGTTTCACCAGCACCTTGTCACCTGGTTGATATGGATGTGTAGGATTTCTTGTGGGAAGAGGGGAAGAGAGAGAAACATCACCATAGATGCCATTCAATTTATCAATCAATTATGATACATATTTTTTATTTAGTATATTCCAAGTCACCTAGGGACTTGGGGCGCCATGTGGCTTGGCCCAGTGCCTTTCCTCAATTTATCTTTATTTATCAATTGTCCTATTGATTCCTTCTACTTGTGGTGTGTAATTGTTGCTATAAATGGTATACCTTTGTCATTGTTTATCATCAGAGGGCATCCAAATCTGGGAATTACTCCTGTACATAGTATATTTTCAACAGTTTTGGCATTTTCCTTGGCCATAGGAAAAAGCTTCAAACCATTTGGAAAACTAATCACAAATAACCAACAGGTATTGGATGCTTCCTGATTCATGTATGTGTGTAAAATCTATTTGTAACTGTTGCATTGGTCCCTCAGGGGATGGCAACTGGTCATGAGCATCATGCATTATTTCCTGTTCTTACATATATGAGATATCTATATATCTGATTCTCCACTAGTTCTGTCGAATTCAAAATTGCAAACCTGGTCTGTATGGAGTTATAAGTCTATTTCTTACCAATGTGACTAAATCCCTGCAAAATTACTAATGAAAAGAATTGGAGCAGCTGTTTTATGGTATCCCTATTCTACCCTCCTTGTCTGACCATAGACCAGTATGGTCTAGTGTCAGACCCTCCTTTTATCAAAACTGTAGGTCATCTTTTGAGGCTAATACTTGCAACGAATATTGAATTGAGCATGGAAGCGAGGCATCATAATCAGCTGTACTATGGTCCTAGCATTTAACTACTGCTATGGTGTATGGCAAGGATATAGAAACAAACAGATCATCAACCAATTGGGCAAATGATATTCCTTTTCTGTCAGCTGTCACAAATCCTCCATTTCTACCTATAATTCCAAAATCAAGTACCACACCAAAAGCATACCTGGAGTTAGTCACAATAGTCACATCACTGTTTACAAATAGGGAACATGTGTGTTAGAGCTATTAGTTCAGCAGCCTGGGCAAATACAAAAGGGAAGGAGTTAGTTATTAATACCATATCTAGTATTTGGACTACAGAAAATCCTATCAGGTATACCCCATTAGCTGGATTTGAGCATGACTCATCCACGTATACTGTCTCACTGCATTCAAGGGGAACAGACTACAGGTCAGGTCTTGCTGAGGTAGCCATGTGAATGGTCTGTATGTAATCGTGTGCCTCAACCTCTGATATGTCAGAGGGAGAATGTAAAATTAATGTATGTAAGGTCACAGAGAGTACTGAGTATGAAAGGTAATATTGAATGTGTAAATAGTCTCATAATCAAATTCTCTCTGTGCAGTCATGTGTCTGAACCGTCCCTACCATCATAACACAGGCTTCTACTCCCCTAAGCATGCAGGCAAGCCCTGAACCACTGATGTTAGTACATTAAAACAACAAACCACTTATCCACAGCTGAGCCATATTCCCTTTGCAAGGACACCTGAAAGAGTGGGACCTCCCTCCTTACAAGACAGATGAAACTGGAGAGAGTAGTTGGGCAGTCCCAGAACAGGAACAAAACATAAGGCTGTTTTTTTTCTTTTTTTTTTTTTTCCTTTATATTTCGTGTCCATGTCCATAATCCATTGTATTACACCAGGAGCATCTCTCAAGGTACCCTGTCTCAATATGTGATCGTGGTGAGAACAGTCTGAAATCCTTTGCCTACAGTATGTCACTATGCCTAGGATAGATAACAGTGCAGGTTTAATCTTTGGCTTTGGGAGCAGGATAATGACTTTTACTCATGCAGCAGCCAGCAACCTCTGTCCATATGACAACACAAATCCTAGGTATTTCACAGTCTCTTGACAATACTGTAGCTTAGCAGGTGATACCTGATGACCAATTTTTGGTAGAATCTGCAACAAGGAAGATGCATTTTTCATACCGGACTCTTCATCTGGGATACACATCAACCACAAATCATCCACATACTGAAGCAACGTGGAGCCACAATCAGGTGACCAAGACTCTAGGGTTTCCTGACTACAGCAAATAGGCAGTGGGGGAATCAACACACAATCTATTTCACACATATTGATTCCCTTTATACGTGAAAGCAAACAGTGGTTGCATGTCAGGGCACCCCGGAATGCTAAAGAATGTTCTACACAAAGAAAGTAATTGGCAGATGATGGTACTGCAGACAAAATAGAGTTTACATCAGGCACTATAAGTGCCAGTGGCTGAATAAATGTATTCACTGCCCTTTCCACTTGTCTTACAACAAGGGATTATGCTTAATATGCATGGGGATTCACCTGGTCTAAACCTGGGTATGTGGAACTTTCAGCCAACAAAGAGATGGGAAGTGTGTGCAATGTGTCAGGTAATATGCGTTATAGATACCATAGTGTAAATTGGGTGTAATGACATGAACACTGATGCCTGAATCAGATTTTCCCCACACACCCATAGAAACACTCCACCATTTAGAACAATGAAACCTTAGCAGGGGTCACCCATATTTCTTGAGTTAGATCATTCTTTCACACATCAATGTCATCCTGCATGCACACTGGGGTCTAAAACCAACCACTAACCCTAACGGTGGGAGCACATACACAAGAGAATATTCCCTTCAAGAATATGCTAATACCCAGGGTTAATTATAAAGTACATGCAGGTATTACAGGGTTAGTCATTGAGGTAGTCATGTGTGAATAAGCAGCAGGTTAACTGGGCAAGTAGGAGTAATTAGAAAGGCATTCCTAAGTACATTCTGTATTATGGTCTAAAACTACAAGCATGTTACAATTTGTAGTCCAAAAGCAAAACAACAATATTATATTCATACCCCTTTGCATGTATGCTTATCTATATCTCCCTCAATCAAGTCCATTCAACCTTCACCCAATTATTGCTAGCCAAAAATGTCTTAACAAGAAACCCTTTAGTATAGCAAAGATAGCCATAACTGTGACCTTGAATTGCAGTGTTATGCAGAAAGTAAAACATGGAAGTAAAGAAAGAGGAGGATATGGGGGAGTTTAGATAAAAGGGGAGGAGTAACAGCTGTGGGGACAGAAAAGCTATCTTTCTCATAGAACTACAATTTTACAGGTATGGTGGTTTTAACCTCTTTTTGCCATCACCATGCAAATACATTATATTAATATCAATGGAAACATCTTCCTGATTCTCTAGTGCCCTAGTTCCATCTACTTCTGTGTTACCCTCTGCCTCAGACTAAGAGTATATTTCCACCTTCTCTGTATCTTTCTTAAAGCAACCTGTCACATCCATTACTCTTATTGCCATTTCCAAGACTTCACTTTCTAAGCTATGCCAATTATTAATACCCATTCTGACTACTTGAGCCACTTCAGAATGAAGTGGTCCCAAATCTTCTGTCTTACAAGTCCATATGCATTTTTCCAACAATCACCAAAACTCTCACACTTTCTTCTGCCTTCTTCTTAAATGTTATTTAACCTCTTAAATGTCCTATATATCACCTCCTACGTCAGTCAAAACTCTTGTCATTTGTCCCTACATCTTTACTATATGTATACATTAGTCCCAATGTCAGTAGGGAAGTCATATTTCTCACAAGTATCACAATTAACATCTGATACCCATGTCTTTTGTACCCACTTCTAACAAAAACCTGTAATCAGAAGTAGTCAACTGCTGTCACATTCTACATACAATTTTTTTTTTTTTTTTTAGATAAACTTTATCAGTACTAGGGTATTTAATGGGGTTAGGACAATATTTAGCCCGTACATTCATTATTAATTCATCTGGGGGTTTATTAACAACCTGTTCTCCCACAGTCATGAATGGCATTTCTATTTTCACGTCACTTTGTCAGCCTTTTTCTCCCTGCCTCCAATTTAACAATTTCTCTTCTAGCTTCTGCTAAAAGTAAACTTATTTCTACCTCACTTAAACTGTCTTGCCACTAAAATGCTGGATGTATTTTACTGATGTGGGGGAGATGGTACTTCATGTTGCACACAGTATTTAACTCATTGATGTTTTTTACCAGTTTTACCCTTGATTTTAACCTTAGTTTATCTGACCCATTTCCCTATTGTCAAAGATATATATATTTATACAAATAACAACAGAACAATACAAACAACACCAGACAGACAGTGAATACAGTTACAAGCAAACTTAGACATTACAAATTCTTACAAATTAGGTAATGAGACCACTTACCAAAGTCAGATTATACAAACATAGAAAACACAATGACAAATAAGTGCACTTATTGCTAGACAAACAGTAATCGAGCAGCATGCAATTGTGACAAACAACAAAGGGGGGTGACCTGCTTCTTAAAGTGAAGATCATGGGGTGTAACCCACTTAGGACATATTCCCAAGTAATTTTCTATTTCTGTCTGGGACTCCAACCCAAACCCCAACATGTGGGACTATAACCCACAAGGCCTGGTACCGGACTCTAACCGGCACCCTTCAGTCACCCTTGTCAGGTAGATTCTCAGGGGTGAGTGGACACATATATTTATTATATTTAATAACAAAAAGGTCCACTGACCTGTGAGAATCCTGTTCACAGCGCCAAATTAAAAGGGGAACCACTGTAAACTTCTTCCCTTCTTTTGGGGTGACTGGGACACCTCTTCTGCAGAAAGGCTTTAACCACTCCCCGGGGAGAGTTTTCTCCTACACCTCCAGATCTTCACCCCAGAATACAGGTCTCAAGCGCTTGGAGCAGCATTCAAATGAATTGACACCACACAAGTATCAATGCACAAAATATTGCTAACTTTATTCAACATCCACCAAACTTTTATACTGGGAGAACTGGGAGGGTCTGCAGAGTGGAAAATTACAAGCTTCACCTAGTATAGTCTCTAAAGGTCATACAAATATGGTAAAGAGGAAATTAGGTAGTGAGGGGGCATGGAGCACATATAGTTAATGGTTAACATGCATCTCTTGGTTCTAATGGAATTAAGGATATTCTACAATTATATGCAACAGTAAAAATTATACTTATCTCTTGTCTACATCAAGGCCTCTGGGAAGGGCACTAAGTAACCTTCTGGTGTAGAACAAGCTGCTAGTTAAAAGTATAATTTAACCCCTATCGCTCTTGTTAGTGTATTAGAGCAACTGCCTACTTATAAATGTCCATTTTAACCCTTTCACATGCATTTTCTTTTTTATACCCTGAAACAACCCATCCCCACAACCAAACCCCTAAACAGGCCCCAAATCACTCTCTAACCTAACCTGCCATCACCAGGAGCTCCGACAGACGTCTTCCATCAGTATTTGAGTCAATGTCATCAGGTAATATAGCAAGAATGCACATTTTAGGAGTCAGGGGAAGGGGACGCTGGAAGGCCTCCTCTAAATGTTTGATCACAGATGTCCAAAAAGTCCATGACCCCGGGACATGACCAGAAAATGTGTAAAAAATCTTCCCCAAACAATCACACCTGGGATACGCACTGCCAGGGCGTCCACCCATTCTGCACAATCATACCAGAATATAATATATCCTATGGAGGACTCAGTTGAATAAGTTGATGCCTGGTAGTGGTGGCAACCATCGCCAGAGCATTGAGGGCCGCCTCCCATTCCCAGTCCTCCAAGTCCCCCATGTCACTCTCCCATCTAGCCCTCAGAGGTCTCATCGGTGACTCAGAATGTTCATACAACCAGTTGTAAATGAAATATACTAGCTTTTGGTATCTGTCAAGTAGTCAAAGTTTGGAGAAAAGAAAACCCCAGTATAAGTGGTCCCTTTTCCCATTGCGCCCCCAGCGCGTCTCAGTCTTAAGTAAGAGTAGAAAAGATTATTCGGTAGGCCAAATTCCTGACGTAGCTGTTGGAAGGACTTGAGGGTGCCCTGTCACATATCTGATCTATAGTGTGAATCCCATGCATGATCCAGGTCTGGCCAAAGTCAAGAGCACGTAAGTGGTCGCATGCTGCTGCACCCCAAAGAGGTGTAGAGGGGTCAATGCCCCCAAAACCCACCAAGTGTTGTATTGCCGACCATGCCTTGCTGTAACGGTTTGTTTGACTCACAGACACAGTGGTTAGGATAAAAACACAGTTTTATTGAATAAAACAATACAGTAGGAACACTCACAGGTCCTGTAGTATACAACAGTATAGTACAGACACATGACAGGTAAATATTCAATTCCCACACAGGTCCAGCATAACATGAAGGTACAGACAGTATATACTGACACAGGTCAGGCAAGAGAAGTAGGTTCCCAGGATTCCGATACTGCAGGAGTTAAAGTTCATCAATGATGGTAGGCAGTCCCATGTGTGAAGGTACTGGAATCATACTTTAACAAGCCAAGGTCAGCAAACATACGTGAACTGTCAGAGCTCAAATGAGGTAGAATGAGCACTACCGGAGCAATCACGGAGGCAACACTTGCAACCGGTATGACAGTAATGGAGGACTAAGCCAGAGGTGCTCTGTCGGAGCAGTAACTGAGACAACACTGGCAACCTGCCGGATCAGTAGCGGAGGACAAGCCAGAGGCACTTTACCGGAGCAATCATGGAGACAACACTTGCAACCAGTATGACAGTAGCGGAGGACTAGGCCAGAGGCATTCTGCCGGAGCAGTAACTGAGACAACACTGTCAACCTGCAGGAGCAGTAGTGGAGGACAAGCCAATGGCACTATACCGGAGCAATCATGGAGGCAACACTTGCAACCGGTATGACAGTAACTGAGGACTAGGCCAGAGGCATTCTGCCGGAGCAGTAACTGAGGCAACATTGGCAACCTGCAGGAGCAGTAGTGGAGGACAAGCCAATGGCACTATACCGGAGCAATCACGGAGGCAAAACTTGCAACCGGTATGACAGTAACTGAGGACTAGGCCAGAGGCGTTCTGCCGGAGCAGTAACTGAGACAACACTGGCAACCTGCCGGAGCAGTAGCGGAGGAAAAGCCAATGGTAACCGGATTTTCAGAGGACTAATAATGTCACCTCTGCCACAAGGACAGAGGAAGCAGGAACATCGATCAAGCCGGGTCGGTGCACAGGAACAGGAACGTCAGCCAGGCCGGGTCAGAACACAGGGGCAGGAAAGTCAACCAGGCCGGGTCAGAACACAGGAGCAGGAATGTCAGCCGGTCCGGGTCGGTACACAGGAGCACGAATGTCAGCCAGGCCGGTTCGATACACCGGAGCAGATACTGAAGAGTAGTCAGGCAAGCCAAGTCGGTACACTGGGAACACTGAGCAGTTAGTTGGCACTAATACAGGAACACCACGAAAGGGCCCCGTGTGGGTGCAGGAGCCCAGTATATAAAGGCCATACTGGGCAGGCTCAACACAGGGCAACCAATGAGAGCATGACACAGGATAACTGACAGAAAAACAAAAACAAGGGAGCACGGGCACCGTGATACTTGCATACAGATCGAACCACTGTAGTAGGACTCTGACTAACCGTCGGGCCCAAAGAGAGATAATGAGCAGTGTCATAGGTAGCGTGGAGAGATATTTCCTCCAGGCATATGAACTCTAAGGTAGTATTAGAAGAAGTGTATGCCAAAGCCAGTAAGCCCCGTGCTGCCAAGTAATATCTATAGAAGTCCAGAAGGGCAATACCTCCTGCATCCTTAAGGTTTTTAAGTGTGGCTAAGCTTATCCTAGGCCTACCACCCCACCAAATAAAGAAAGAAACAGCCTTATCTATTTGTATAGTATTGTAAGTAACGCTTGGGAATATTTATAGAGGTGTTACCGAATATATAGAGAAATTTGGGTTGGAAGATCATCTTTCTCAAATTAGAATGGCCTATTATATTAAGGGGCAGCGTGATCCACAAGTGAGATTTCTCTTGCAGTAACGATATTAGGGGCTCTAAATTAAGCTTCAGAAACAGTGTTTGATCTAGGGATACCTCCACACACAGATATTTAATCTGAGATGTACAAATTAAAGGTGTGTGGGAGCTCGTCACAGGTTCCAGTAAAGAATCTATAAGCAACGTAGAGGACTTTGACCAATTTATGGACAGGCCAGAGTACGAACCAAAATCATCAATGGAGGAAAGAACATTATGTAGAGAGTTTTGCGTGTCCCCCAAGAACAGTACGATGTCAGCAACGTACAGCGTCAATTTATCCTCCCTAGGTCCCACCTGAAGTCCCCGAATCTGCGCATCATTACGGAGTCTGATGGCCAAGGGTTCCAGAGCCAGGGCAAAGAGACCTGGAGAGAGGGTACATCCCTGCCTCGTGCCCCTAGACAGGGAGAAAACATCGGAAACCATTGTGCCAATCGCTACTCGAGTTGTCGGGGCAGTGTATAATACTGTTGATCCAGTTGATGAAACACTGACCAAAACCAAAGCCCTCCAAAACCCCCAACAAATAGGTCCACTCAATGGAGTCAAATGCCTTAGTAGCATCCAGAGGGAGTACCGCCCTGTTACCACTCTTGTCATGTAGTGTCTGCAAATGCGTGTATAAGCTGTAAAGGTTATGCAATGTGGATCTATGGGGCATGAAACCAGTTTGGTCTGTATGAATAATAGTGGAAATCACTTGTCTGAGTCTGCTGTCCAGTATCTTGGCCATGATCTTGTCATCAGTGGTAAGGAGGGATATGGGCCTATGTGACTCAGTTTTCTGTGGATTCTTACCTGGCTTCGGAAGAACTATAATCATGGCCTCATTCAGCCATGAAGGAAGGGGGTGGTTGTCATTTGCGGCGCAGTACATATTTAGCATATGAAGTGCCAGGATATCTACATAGGTCTTGTACCATTCAGCCAGGAGGCCATCCCTACCCGGTGCCTTACCATTTGGCGCGTCTTTAATCGCTTTGTGCACCTCCCAAAGCAATATCGGGGAGTCAAGCATTTGCCTATCCTCCGACAACTGGGGTAAATCATGGGAATAAAGATATTCCCATATTTGACTAGCAGATTTAGTGTTTACGGTGGTATACAGCTGATTGTAGTATTCAGCAATTTTTTTGTTAATAGCAGTTGTGTCCAAAACCAGACTTGAGTCTTCCTCCTGAAGACAACTAACGTTAGCCACCCACTGTTATTTTTAATTAGATTAGCCATCATCCTACCTGCTTTGTCTCCATTCTCAAATATATTTTGGTGTTTAAGGAAAAGGCTAGCTGTGGATACTTCAGCCGCTGCAGATTGAAACTGAACCGAGGCCCCGAGAAACCTGTCATATAAGCATGGGTCCGGCTGGTTTATATATTCAAGTTCTGACAAGTTAGCTCATTCCTCCAGTTCGTCAAGTTCTCTGGTCTTTGAACATCTATAGGTAGTAATACGTGAAATAAGAGACCCCTGCGCTACTGCCGCCTCCCACACCACATCATCAGAGGTGGATTGTTTATTGTTTTCAAAGTAGTCAGTTAGATCCATTTTATGGTTTCCCCGTACCCCTTCCACTATAAGCCAGTGGGAGTTGAGTCTCCATCTCCCTCTAGCCAGTCCTGCTGCCCATCCCACAGTAAGTAAAAGAGGAGAGTGGTCAGATGTAATCCTCGGCAGGAAGGAACAGTCAGTAACTTCATTCCATATTGTCTGGTTCACGAGGGCATAGTCGATGCAGGACAAAGTTTTGTGTGTGGATGAATGACAAGAGTAGCCTTTCCCATCTGGGTGTCTGGTTCTCCAAGCATCAATGAGGCCTGCATCTCCCACCCAACCCCTGAAGCAGGTGGAGGAAATGGTCAGGTCTGAACGGGCCGCACCCACTCTATCCATCCCGGGGTCCAAACATGCATTAAAGTCACCCATAACTATCACCCTATGGTCTCCCCTGTCCGTTATGTAAGTGAGAGCTTCTTGAAGGACCTCTGCCAAGAAGGGCAGCAGGATGTATCTATTTACTAGAACAAATGGATTATGATAGATTTTGCAGTACATGAATATATACCTCCCCTGAATATCAGTCTAAAGATTTATCAGTTCAAAAGGCAGAGATTTATTTATGAGGAGAGACACACCCCTGGAGTGTATAGAGTGGTATCTTCAGGGATAAAACCTTACCCCTGTATAGATGTGTTTCTTGAAGCATAATTATGCCTGGCCTGTTTCCTCACGTGTTTAAGGACCAATGTACTTTTAATTGGATCGCTCAGGCACCTGACATTCCAGGAGAATATACTAAGACTGTTCGCTGCCATGATGTTGGTATAGGAGAAAATAAAAGCATGTTGCTTTTTGACCCAACACAGAGGAGCGCGCAGCCACCCTAGATGTGTACCAAAGCACCCACCCACCCCGGGAGGGACCCCGTCCGGCACCAAGCCCCAGTCCAGTAAGTATAACCAAGGAACCCCTAAGCCCCCCTATCTCCATCCCCCCCAACTTGACAGAGATTTGCACCCCTTAATATGGAGAGAATTTAACCTGTATACATTCGGGTGGAGGGTATCACACAAGCCATCCAATATGGATAAAACAGAGGCAGGACTTCCTTTTAAAAGATTTATTGGACATTCATAAATATGAAATAAGGCTTATTTTATATTTACATTATATATTATATTGTATATTTATGAAAAAAAACAGCTGCACCGTTGGGGAAAATTAAGATTCCCAAAATTGCCATTGACTTAAATCAGGATTTGTTTTAACCCCTTAGATGCTTGAGAGGTCTTTTATTTTACCTCTAAATGCAGTAGATTTACTCTAAATTCCTCCTCTATTACTTCCCAAGTATGGCCCTTAAGACTTCTCACTATGTATATAGAACTCCAAGGGCCGTATGTTCAAAGGGATAACGACAAAAAAATGTTGTATGAATGAGAAAAATAAGTAACTGCATGAATGAACAATACATTTTCTATAGAATGTAGGACAAAAAAACTATTAATGTTCATCGTCTATGAATCAACTCCAGAATTACCAAGCAAAGGGGTGGGGCAAGGGGTGGGGCCAAACTATTTGTCAGTGTCGTATAGAAGAAAAGAAAATTTGTCGTATACAACAACAAAAAATATGTCGTAGGAATGACAGAATTTGTATGTTAAAAAAAAATTGGAGGGAATGTGAAGTCCTGAATGTAAGAAACCTATAATAATTGAAGGAAACACAACACAAGCACAATTACCTTACCTATATACCGATGACTTTTTTGTTAATTAGGACATTTTTGTAGTTACATAAGACAATGTCAGTCAGGAATCGTACTTCAATAACAAAACAACATATTTCCGATCACAAACGACACTCTCTGAAAATATTAATGAGCCCAAAAAGACTGTACTTTGAACTGTCGTAACAAACGACAAAAGTAATTTCGATACATCTTTGAACATATGGCCTCAAATGGGAATCAGATATTTCCCTGTATCAACATGTTACCTTCTTGGAAACAAACATTCATAATTCTCAATACTGTTCTGTGCTAGATAGGTATCCATTATGTTTTTGAAAGCAACTACAGTATGTGCAAAAGCAGCATAATGAATTGATGAATGCAAGATATTTACTGCCCTTACAGTAAAAAAATCCATGCGTTTGTTCTAGTCAAAAGCGCCATTTCTCTAGTCTTAATGGATGACCTTTTATTCTTATATCAGCTCAATGAGTAAATTATTAATTGGAGAGTTCTTTGTATTGACCTTTAATATAGGTGTAAATGGTAATCATATCACCCCTTAGACGTCTCTTCTCTATTGTAAACAAACACAGTTTGGCTAGTCTCTCTTTATAACTCAGATCCTCCAATCCCTTTATCAGTTTTGTTGCACGTCTCTACAATTTTTCCAGTTCAATAATTTATCTTTTAGGAATTAGTGTCCAAAACTGCACTCCATTTTCTAGATTAGGAGGTAGAATTATATTCCCATCCTATTCACCTATAGCCCTTTTTTTACACAGAATATTTGTTGTTGCAACAGCTGAGTGCTGCAAAATCCTAAATCTTTCTGTAATGAGGATTCCCCAAACAGTTCCCCATTTAGAGTATATGTATCATGTTTGTTTCTACAGCTCAAATGCATAACCTTACATTTATCTACATAAAACCTCATCTGCCACTTTTCTGCCTATTCACCCAGTTTATCTAATTGTTTTAAATATAGAGAACAGACATCCTGCTCTGTGTATATATATTTCCTCACACCATTTATCTCTATGGACTTCAATAGGAATCAGACAGACTAGAATTAACTGCAATTCAATCAAGGCCTTTGAGCTTTGAAATTACTACCCACAGTGCTGTGTAGTAGTGGATTTGTAGTAGGCAAAGGCAGAGTTTATTGAGAAAGTGAAGAAGTGCAAAGAATAAAGTGTCAGTACTGTTGTAACTTGCTCCCTGTGGAAGTGAAAGTATGAGGATTTAGAGGGATGCTGCTTGGGAGGAGAAATCCACATGCAGCAATAGTGGAAGCCCACTCAGCCCAGCACACGGTGTTGCCATCTGCAAAACATTCTCAGGGACCTGAGGTATTAGTTTAAACATGGGAATGTTAGATATGACTGTGTGCAGTAGATGTCTGTGCCTGAACATGATGATTCTCTGTCTGTGTTGAAGACGAGTGTAACACCAGGGACCCTATATTAATCTACCCACTGACAAGAAGGAAAGAAGTTACTGGTGGTGGTGAGGACTCTGATGGTGGTGGAGAGTGGGAGAGGGACATACAGATGAGAATGGGTATCACCACCACCAGCAGTGACATTATTGTTTTTGCTGATTTACATCCTTGCCAAGTCATCCAAATTTGAACATCATGTGTCACGGCAGGATCAGGAGGCTGGTGCATACACTGTGCTCATGGGTTTTAGTCACAGTGTTGGTGGGAGTGGTGGTGATGATATTGGACAGGTAGTGGTGGATTCAGTTCCTAGTTCTCCTCCTAGTACTCCTACTAAGGATGCACCAGCAGCAAAAGCACCAAAAGACACTGCAGGTTGATCAATGACATCCATACCCATAAGGTGTATAAGTGGCAGTTAAGGGCAGTTCATCAAGTGGATATGGAGGGAAGGAGGGTGGGTCGAGCGAAATGGAGATTAGGCCAACAGCGAGGCTGGTTCTAGGATGGGTGTGTGTGATTCTGAAGAGAGACATTTTGGTCACGGAAAACTGAGAGGAATTGTGATACCGACTAAGGAAGTTGAGATCTGAAGAAGTTTGAATATTTGGGGAAAGGATCCTCTAAATAATTGAAACTTGGGAGGAACCTTGAAAGTTGGAAAGACATGAAAAATCTGAATACCTTCACCATGTTATAACTGACAGAGCAAAATAGAGCTGAAATGTGTAATTGTATCACAAAATGTAAATGTGTCAGTCAGTGAATATAAAATAGTGTTATCAGAGATTATATTTTCTGCAGAATTTTTACAAATACATAAAAACATAGAATTTAATAGCAGATAAAAACCAGCTGGCCCATATAGTTCAATCACTACTCTATGTAGTCATCTCAGACTTATTTTATTCTTATAATAATAGCCTTATATCTATCCCAAGAGTTCTTCTAGTCATACATGTATAGTGGGATAGACACTTACCTGATATACTTACCACCAGAATTACTTACTAGATATCCTTACTATATATTCTTACTATAAATATATGCATTTACTAGATATACTTACTTACAAAGGATACTTACTTGCTTAAATTCATTTTAAGAAGGCAATTTAAACATAACAATACTCTATGTCCCATATATTGGCTTTCCAGCTGTATAATATTTTATAACAGGGAATGAACATCCTATTAGCAGACAAGTAGTAATGATTATTAATATTCCGGCAGAAGTCATTTTATACTTTTCTCTATGAACACTGTATAATTTTATGCTGAATTTAATTGTATAATTTAACAGAAACCTCTTGGTATACATATGTTAGGAGACAATTTCCACTGGGATCAGTCTGTGAAGTTCGGAGATAATTCACCAATTAGTACAAGAAGTCTTCAAGGAGCAAATGTCCCCGAAGCCTCCAGAAGGATCTTTGACTTATAAAATTACACACAAACAGATACTAATAAAACAAAGGATTGTTAAAATTCTAACTAGGGTATTTGACGAAAAGCAGAAACAGTAGAGGGGTGCTACATGTTCAAAATATATGTTGATTTAACTGTTTCCCAAGGTTGTCATCAGGCCCACCAGTAAAGTGGAACCAGGGACTGTTGTCTCGGGCTCAGGTGAGAAGGGTCCTGGACACCATTTCATGTTCAAATGAGGTCTAAAGATATGAGCAAAAAAGTTACCTAGGTATGACTGTGACAACATGAATGTGTAAAGGTGACTGTGTCCTTTTTATACATTTCTTCTATTGTTTCAAACATTGAACCATGTTGCAGTGGAAGACAGTTAGGGAGCAAATTTACTATAATTTATGATACAAGTGGAATAATTTTATACATTGCGTGCACCTTATTAAAATGTCCTCTTTTTTACACTGTTACATATGGCACATATAGGGTTATACAATGCACTAATTGGATTTCTTTCATTTTGTGCAATAACTTTCACCTACTGCCTCATTTATACTTTGTTCCCCCCCATGCCTGGAATTACCTGTAGTTCAGATGAGGACTTGTACATATATTACACTTATATTCCACAATAAACACCATCAATACCAGAGGCCGCCTGTAGGCATCAACTCTCTGGGGAATCTATGAGGTCACATCAGAGCTTTCCCTGACTGCGGGCACTCATACGGCAGAACATGGGATTGTCTGGAGCGGAAACGCTATCCCCACCGAATGATTGGCAGGAGAGTCAATAAACTTGTTCGGTGGTATTACTGTTTAATTAACTCTCTGAGTACCACTGAGGTATACATGCATGTGTTGGATACATCACTAGTACTCTAAGGGTTAATAATACTGAGAGGGCAACAGTTGCCAGGGTCCAACAGAGGGACAGGACACTAAAACGTTGATGGGTCCCATTAGATATTCCTGCTCGGGGCTGAATTATTTCTTCTGGTGGATTTATTTGTCTGTGGATTTTTAGTTCTTCTGTGGAGATATGATTTTGCTGATGTATTGATATAGGATTCCTATACTAGTGACCCCGCTGATGTATTGATATAGGATTCTTACACTAGTGACCCCGCTGATGTATTGATATAGGATTCCTATACTAGTGACCCCGCTGATGGATTGATATAGGATTCCTATACTAGTGACCCCGCTGATGGATTGATATGGGATTCCTATACTATTGACCCCACTGATGTATTGATATGGGATTCCTATACTAGTGACCCCGCTGATGTATTGATATGGGATTCCTATACTAATGACCCCACTGATGTATTGATATGGGATTCCTATACTAGTGACCCCGCTGATGGATTGATATAGGATTCCTATACTAGTGACCCCGCTGATGTATTGATATAGGATTCCTATACTAATGACCCCACTGATGTATTGATATAGGATTCCTATACTAGTGACCCCGCTGATGGATTGATATAGGATTCCTATACTAGTGACCCCGCTGATGTATTGATATGGGATTCCTATACTAGTGACCCACTGATGTATTGATATGGATTCCTATACTAGTGACCCACTGATGTATTGATATGGGATTCTTACACTAGTGACCCTCTGATGTATTGATATGGATTCCTATACTAGTGACCCACTGATGTATTGATATGGGATTCCTATACTAGTGACCCACTGATGTATTGATATGGGATTCTTACACTAGTGACCCTCTGATGTATTGATATGGATTCCTATACTATTGACCCCACTGATGTATTGATATGGGATTCCTATACTAGTGACCCACTGATGTATTGATATGGGATTCCTATACTATTGACCCCACTGATGTATTGATATGGGATTCCTATACTAGTGACCCCGCTGATGTATTGATATGGGATTCCTATACTAATGACCCCACTGATGTATTGATATGGGATTCCTATACTAGTGACCCCGCTGATGGATTGATATAGGATTCCTATACTAGTGACCCCGCTGATGTATTGATATAGGATTCCTATACTAATGACCCCACTGATGTATTGATATAGGATTCCTATACTAGTGACCCCGCTGATGGATTGATATAGGATTCCTATACTAGTGACCCCGCTGATGTATTGATATGGGATTCCTATACTAGTGACCCACTGATGTATTGATATGGGATTCTTACACTAGTGACCCTCTGATGTATTGATATGGATTCCTATACTAGTGACCCACTGATGTATTGATATGGGATTCCTATACTAGTGACCCACTGATGTATTGATATGGGATTCTTACACTAGTGACCCTCTGATGTATTGATATGGATTCCTATACTATTGACCCCACTGATGTATTGATATGGGATTCCTATACTAGTGACCCACTGATGTATTGATATGGGATTCTTACACTAGTGACCCTCTGATGTATTGATATGGATTCCTATACTAGTGACCCACTGATGTATTGATATGGGATTCCTATACTAGTGACCCACTGATGTATTGATATGGGATTCTTACACTAGTGACCCTCTGATGTATTGATATGGATTCCTATACTATTGACCCCACTGATGTATTGATATGGGATTCCTATACTAGTGACCCACTGATGTATTGATATGGGATTCTTACACTAGTGACCCTCTGATGTATTGATATGGGATTCCTATACTAGTGACCCGTTGATGTATTGATATAGGATTCTTACACTAGTGACCCCGCTGATGTATTGATATGGGATTCCTATACTATTGACCCCACTGATGTATTGATATGGGATTCCTATACTAGTGACCCACTGATGTATTGATATGGATTCCTATACTAGAGACCCACTGATGTATTGATATGGGATTCCTATACTAGTGACCCACTGATGTATTGATATGGGATTCCTATACTAATGACCCCACTGATGTATTGATATGGGATTCCTATACTAGTGACCCACTGATGTATTGATATGGATTCCTATACTAGTGACCCCACTGATGTATTGATATGGGATTCCTATACTAGTGACCCACTGATGTATTGATATGGATTCCTATACTAGTGACCCACTGATGTATTGATATGGGATTCTTACACTAGTGACCCTCTGATGTATTGATATGGATTCCTATACTAGTGACCCACTGATGTATTGATATGGGATTCCTATACTAGTGACCCACTGATGTATTGATATGGGATTCTTACACTAGTGACCCTCTGATGTATTGATATGGATTCCTATACTATTGACCCCACTGATGTATTGATATGGGATTCCTATACTAGTGACCCACTGATGTATTGATATGGGATTCTTACACTAGTGACCCTCTGATGTATTGATATGGATTCCTATACTAGTGACCCACTGATGTATTGATATGGGATTCCTATACTAGTGACCCACTGATGTATTGATATGGGATTCTTACACTAGTGACCCTCTGATGTATTGATATGGATTCCTATACTATTGACCCCACTGATGTATTGATATGGGATTCCTATACTAGTGACCCACTGATGTATTGATATGGGATTCTTACACTAGTGACCCTCTGATGTATTGATATGGGATTCCTATACTAGTGACCCGTTGATGTATTGATATAGGATTCTTACACTAGTGACCCCGCTGATGTATTGATATGGGATTCCTATACTATTGACCCCACTGATGTATTGATATGGGATTCCTATACTAGTGACCCACTGATGTATTGATATGGATTCCTATACTAGAGACCCACTGATGTATTGATATGGGATTCCTATACTAGTGACCCACTGATGTATTGTATGGGATTCTTATCCTAGTGACCCCGCTGATGTATTGATATGGGATTCCTATACTAGTGACCCCACTGATGTATTGATATGGATTCCTATACTAGTGACCTACTGATGTATTAATATGGGATTCCTATACTAGTGACCCCGCTGATGTATTGATATGGGATTCCTATACTATTGACCCCACTGATGTATTGATATGGGATTCCTATACTAGTGACCCACTGATGTATTGTATGGGATTCCTATACTAGAGACCCACTGATGTATTGATATGGGATTCCTATACTATTGACCCCACTGATGTATTGATATGGGATTCTTACACTAGTGACCCTCTGATGTATTGATATGGGATTCCTATACTAGTGACCCGTTGATGTATTGATATAGGATTCTTACACTAGTGACCCCGCTGATGTATTGATATGGGATTCCTATACTATTGACCCCACTGATGTATTGATATGGGATTCCTATACTAGTGACCCACTGATGTATTGATATGGATTCCTATACTAGAGACCCACTGATGTATTGATATGGGATTCCTATACTAGTGACCCACTGATGTATTGTATGGGATTCTTATCCTAGTGACCCCGCTGATGTATTGATATGGGATTCCTATACTAGTGACCCCACTGATGTATTGATATGGATTCCTATACTAGTGACCTACTGATGTATTAATATGGGATTCCTATACTAGTGACCCCGCTGATGTATTGATATGGGATTCCTATACTATTGACCCCACTGATGTATTGATATGGGATTCCTATACTAGTGACCCACTGATGTATTGTATGGGATTCCTATACTAGAGACCCACTGATGTATTGATATGGGATTCCTATACTAGTGACCCACTGATGTATTGTATGGGATTCTTATCCTAGTGACCCCGCTGATGTATTGATATGGGATTCCTATACTAGTGACCCCACTGATATATTGATATGGATTCCTATACTAGTGACCTACTGATGTATTAATATGGGATTCCTATACTAGTGACCCCACTGATGTATTGATATGGGATTCTTACACTAGTGGCCCTCTGATGTATTGATATGGGATTCCTATACTAATGACCCCACTGATGTATTGATATGGGATTCTTACACTAGTGGCCCTCTGATGTATTGATATGGGATTCCTATACTAATGACCCCACTGATGTATTGATATGGGATTCTTACACTAGTGGCCCTCTGATGTATTGATATGGGATTCCTATACTAGTGACACACTGATATATTGATATGGGTAGGGACTCGTACTTCTACCCACTGGAACAGGTCACTGTAGAGCAGGTATTGTCCCCTCTGCTGCATAGTCTCCTCTAGGCAGGCATTAACGTTTCTGCCTTGTTCTGGGGGACAGGTCCAGTCCCCTCTGCGACGACGAAAAACGACAACGACGACGACGACGACACCACCACCACCACCACCACCTTCTCCAGGCAGGAACTAGGCCTTCTCCCATAGAAACTCACACATTTCAGTATTTTGAAATTGAATACCAGGTTTTTCACAGCCTACATTTAACTTGGGACGACATGAAAATAACAAAATATCACAATACACAGAAGACGAAACATACAACAAACATAACAGAGTATCACAATTTTGGGGTGTAGGATGAGGGGGATATAATTAAAATATTGAAGAGAAACTGGATTACCAGAATGCAACAGTGACATATCTACATACTCGCACGGGACACAGCAATGTTGCAATGTATGTCACCAACCAATAGATGGCAGTGCACCGAACAATGCTGCTATGCTTGTCACCAACCAATAGAGGGCAGTGCATAGCACAATGCTGCGATGCAAGGGTCAACCAATAGATGTCAAGACTGAGTTCAAAGGACTTGAGATAGGAAAAGTCCATAGCAGATGTATTGCTGTAATATCCATGCAATCCCACAGTCCTCATATATCACAGGGACATGAAAGTTTAACCTCCTGTTTCTTCACACTCCCCCCCATCCTAAATAAGTGAGTGTTGGGGCGGTCTCCCACAGGCCCCCCGCAGACGCATTTGATTTACAGGGGGAATTAAAACACAGTTGTCCCTGAGTCCTGCTTGTAGGACCAGAGTATGCCTCGTGCAGAGTCCCACAGTCCAAAATAAGGGTGAGTTGGGTGTGACACGCACCAGGCGCAACTATCTGTCCCACCTCCTATTTCCAAGAGTAGCAAACTGCCAGTCCATTGGGCCACGCTAAATGGATCCCACCCCTCCAGCCAAAACATAAAACTTTGAAGAGCAACAGAAGCCCTAGTATCTCCTGGGGAAAGAGGGTCACCTGGACTATGAACTTTGGGGACCAAGGATACATGTGTTGGTGGGTCCCAACCCTACAGCAGCAAGTGGTCCCAAATGCGGTCCTCTGCAAACATCCAAAAGGGTCAGGAGAACCAACAGAGGAAAAAACTCTGGGGATGTTCCAATCTTTTGGGACACCCTCCAACTTGGGTGCCTGGAGCACTATGGCTCCCAAATCAAAGACAATGTTTTGGGCCAAGGTGCCAAGGCTGGAGCCCTGCTCCACAATGCTGGAGGCTTCCAGTATATCACAGGAGTGATAAGTTCCTTGGCACTCCCCTGACCTATGCTCTGGGACCCCTTCCAAGGGACTGATGCAGGAATCCAGCACATTGCACTCTGCCATCTCCAATGCTGCAACATCACTTGTACCTGGCATGTCGGTGGGTGGAGGAAGTGTGTGGCTAATTGCTCCATAGCCATCATTTTGAGGAACTGCGTTCCTCGCCGTGACACCTTCTGCCACTTGACCAGAGACTTTTGGGTCATATGTCTCCATGTCCTGCGGGAGCTGTTGGGAAGCAGAGTCATCCCACTGGCTTTCATTCTCTAGTTCCACAACACTACTGGGCAACAACCTCTCTACATCCTCACTGGATTTCTCACAGTGGATCTCCTCAGGCATGTCTTTGCAGGTGGCTGGTTGGGGAACCAGACTGGTTATCTGCATCCCTCCCTGAGGTTCACCTCTGCCTCCTGATCCTTGAAGGGCTGGTGGGTTACTTTAAGATCCATTACTATTCCGCTGCTTCTTCAGGATGCAGCATCAAGCAGGGATCTGCTATTGAACTCTGTGTCTCCTGCATGGTCTAGTTCTGCCTGAACCTGCCGCATTACCTCTATTATGGCGCCCTCACTTGTGAGCAAGTAAGCCAGTCTCTTCTGCATCCTCTGCTGAAAGGGGGTTTCTGTCCTTTGCTGTGGAGCTGGGGCCTCCACATCAATTTTGATCAGCTGAACAGCAAGCTCTGGCTTATTACGTTGACCATGATCAGACCCTCGGTCGGTGACCAGCTCCTTCAGCGCTGTGATGGTCAGCTGCTTGTAAATGCCTTCCATCTCAGGGTCTAGCTGTGCTGTTCTCTGAATGCTGGATGGAGATGAATCTGGTGGTAGTTTGGACTCTGTAGTGCAGAAATCCCACAGCTGCCAACAATGTGACAGCCCCACAGCAGGCACCCGCCCCTGTAACGTTAGGGGGGGCACCTACCAGGTCATTTACACCAGACAGACCTAGGCCATTTGCCACTGGATCTAGCTGCACTACCCAGAGGAGAAGCAGCCAGCCCAGTGGAGAGCAGTGACCTGAGCAGGGACTTCCACATTTACCCACTGGAACAGGTCACTGCAGAGCAGGTATCATGCCCTCTGATGCAAAGTCTCTACTTGGCAGGCACTAAGCCCTCTGCAAAACCACACTGCTGTTAACAAGGCAATCTTGGCTACACAGGCCTGGTGTCAGCAATCCCCCACCCCCACCCCCACAACAGAGGATAAACATCTGCATCAGAAATAGAAACACACACCTAAGTTTATTGAAATTGAATACCATATCTTTCACAGCATATATTTAACTTGGGGCGACATGACTATAACAAAATATCACAATACACAGACAAAACATACGACAAACATAACAGAGTATCACAATTTTGGGGTATAGGATGGGGGAGAATAATTAAAACATTGAAGAGAAACTGAAAGTACCAGAATGCAACAGTGACATATTTACATACTTGTATGGGACACATCAATGCTGCAATGTATGTCACCAACCAATAGATGGCAGTGCACCGAACAATACTGCTATGCTTGTCACCAACCAATTGATGGCAGTGCATAGCACAATGCTGCAATGCAAGGTTCAACCAATAGATGGCGAGGTTGAGTTCAAAGGACTGACACTCAAAAGATGAATCCCCCTAAATCTAACACCATCACATCAAGCACTTACCTGTAAGTGTGAGGTCCAGGAGGGTCTTCTGCACCCTTGTCTTCCTCTCTAATTCTTCTTTTGTAAGCTTCTTTCTTCTTTATTTTCTTCTTTCCTCTTCTTTAAAGTGCCCCTACAAAAGAAGAACACTCATTCAATCCAATGGCCACATGGCAGTAACTTCAGGGCCATTGCCCTATCCAAACTAAGGGAAATGTGAGCAGAGACTGACTTTTATATGGTCTTCCACTTTAATTCTTCTTCTGTAAGCTTCTTTCTTCTTCTATCGCTTTGTCTTTCTTCTTTCTTCAAAGTGCCCCTAAAAAGAACAATACTCATTTGATCCAATGCAAAAGTGAACAGAAAGGAGAAGGGAGCCCAATAGTGTAATACTGTCTTTAAGGACAATGTTTGTAAAACAATAATAATGGGTACTCACAATTGAAGAGGTCAGTTCAGGCTAGGCTGACTATCACGTGTTCGGAGATTTACCCGTCTCCGCTTGGAAACCACTCACACACAAAATATTCAGCACGACTCCACTTTTTAAAAAAAAATATTTAAATTTAATAAAAATGTATATGAATATATCACAAAAATAAAAACACATATTTAGTTAAAAAATATATAACCCAATGTCACGGTTTTCAGGCAAAGAAAAATCTATTGCGAGATACCAGAAACTAGGCCCAAAGTGCGGATGAAACAACAGAGGGGATAGTACTGATGCACCAGTCTCCACTTCAGGTCATGTGACTGGAGGCAACAGGGAGAGAGAGCAGGCCAGAACCACGGAACACCGAGACTGACGGTCAGGCACTCAGGAGGGTACAGAGCAAGTAGTCAGCCACAGGACAGTCACAGTACAGACAAGTTGGGGACTGCACAGAGCGATAGTCAGAAGATTCAGAGGTCAGGACTGAAGTGAATAGTCAGGCAAGCCAGGGTCATACACGGAGCAGATTCTCAGATAAAGCACGGGTCACAACAGAGCACAAGAGACACTAGCGGAAACACCATGGAAGGACAATGACTTCTAGGCCCAGGGAGGTTTTTAAAGGAGCAGGAGAAGGCAGGACCCAATTAGGCAACACAGAATAGGCCCATAAACAGGTATCCTTGCTAGTGCCTGTGTCATGATGTCAGCAATGCGGGAGTGGCCGCAAATATGCCGGCTGACACACCACAGAGGAAAGAAGCACAAGAAGGCCCAAGGGAGACTGTGATAGTACCTCCCCCCCAACATCCTCTCCCCAGCGGAAGGGGACCAGCACCAGAGGAATTAAGGGAGAGGAATTCACGGAGAAGAGCAGGCACATGAAGATCTTTCTTAGCGACCCAGGAACGCTCCTCAGGCCCATACCCTTTCCAGTGGACTAGATATTGGACTTGGCCTCTGACCCTGCGAGAGTCCAAAATACTTTGTACCTCATATTCCTCATGGTTCCCCACTTGGACAGGTCTGGGACGGACAGGAGCAGTAGTATATCTATTACAGACCAATGGTTTCAGTAGAGACACATGGAAAGTATTAAAGATGAGCATATTAGCAGGGTGTTCAAGGGCATAGGTTACGGGGTTAATCCTACGGAGAACCCGAAAAGGATCTACAAATCGGGGAACCAGCTTTTTACAAGGCACCTGGAGATGGAGATTGTGTGAGGACAGCCATACTCTCCCACCTGGAACACTGGAGCCGGTAGCCGTCTACGGTCTGCTTTTCTCTTATAGCACAACATGGAACTCTACAGGGATCTCTGAACCTGTACCCATGTGGAGCAGAGCGCCCTCAAGTGCTCCTCCAGAGCAGCAATATTCTGAGCCTCGAAAGACTCTGGCAGCAGCGATGGTTGGAATCCATAGTTAATCAGAAAGCGTGAGTTCCGAGAGGAGGAATTGACTGCATTATTTCTGGCCAGCTCTACCCACAGTAAAAGGTTCACCAAATTGTCATGATGGTCTGAGATAAAGCAATGAAGGAACTGTTCCAATGCCTGATTAGACCTTTCTGCAGCACCGTTAGACTGTGAATGGTAAGCCGAGGAGAACGAGAGCTGTATGCCCATCTGACCGCAGAATGCTTTCCAAAAACATAAGACAAACTGGCTCCAACAATCTGAGACTACCACCTTGGGTAAACTGTGGAGAAGAACCACCTTCTTGGTAAATATCTCGGCCAACTCCTTGGAGGAAGGTAGTCCTTTGAGTGGTACAAAATGGGCCATCTTAGAAAATCTATCCACAATCATGAGGATGACTGTGTAACCCTCTGAGTCAGGCAACTCCACCAGAAAATCAATAGATAAGTGCAACCATGGACGTTCCCCATTCAGAATGAGTTGCAGGAGACCAATCGCGAGGTGTCTAGGAGTCTTAGTCTGAGCACAAGTGGAACAGGCAGCAACAAATGCAGAGCAATCTGCCCTCAGGCTGGACCACCAAAAGAGTTTAGTCTCCAAATGTGGCCTGCAGCCTTCGAGGAATGGTAAGTCTCAAGCAGTCTGTTTTCAGGCACAAAACATTTTTCATTAGGCTTATCCGCCGGGGAGGAAGCTTGAGCAGCCAAAATCTCCTCCCCCAACTGGGATGTAATACTGGTACATATCGTCAAGATGCGGTTAGGAGGAATGATAAGTACCGGAAGAGATTCCTCTTGGGATTCAGCCCCAAACTGTCGAGAAATAACATCTGCTCTAATATTTTTTGTACCAGGGAGGTAGGAGACCACAAAATGAAACCTCGAGAGGAAAAGGGCCCATCTGGCCTGACGTGGAGACAACCTCTTTGCCTCAGAACAAATATGTGAGGTTCTTGTTGTCTGTTAGTATCAGGATAGGGACCGTAGTACTCTCCAAGAGATATCTCCATTCTTTCAGGGCAAGGATGATGGTGAGTAACTCCCAGTCGCCTACATCATATAAACTCTCAGTCTTAGACAGTTTCTTAGAGAAGAAACCACACAGAAGCAATGGTTTCCCAGGGCCTGCATGCTGGGACAACAAGGCGTCCACTCCAGACTCTGAAGCATCGACCTCCAGGTTGAAAGGAAGGGTGGGATTTGGGTGGGACAATATTGGAGCTTTGGCAAAAGCCGACTTCAAGTCCTCAAATGCCTGCAAAGCCTCAGGTGACCAGTCTGAAGGATTAGCTCCCTTCTAAGTCATGTCCATGATAGGTTTGACTATGGAGGAAAAGTTTTGAATGAACTTCCTATAGTAATTTGTGAAGCCCAGGAACCTCTGTATGGACTTTAGTCCCACTGGAAGTGGACACTCTAATATGGCAGACAGTTTTTGCAGATCCATGGCTAGGCCAGAGGATGAAATAACATATCCTAGGAATGTCACATGGGATTTGTGAAATTCACACTTTTCTAGCTTGCAGAACAACTTGCTCTCCCTGAGCAGTTGTAGGAATTAAGCTAAGTCTGCTCTATGTGCCTCCAAGGTAGGAGAATGGATGAGTATATCATGCAGATAGACCACAACACAGCTCTGTAACACATCATTAATGAATTCCTGGAAGATAGCAGAAGCGTTGCACAATCCGAAGGGCATCACCAAATATTCATAGTGCCTGCTCCGGGTGTTAAACTCCCTATTCCGCTCATGGCTTTCTCGTATTCATTCCAAATTCTACGGTGCCCTCAACTTAAGCAGAGCTAGTAGAGCCTGTGATACGATCAAAAAGCTCTGTGATCAACAGAATCGGATAGGCGTTCCTTACCATCAGTTTGTTCAGACACCTGAAATCGATGCATGTTCTGAGTTCCCCATCTCTATTCTTAACAAAAAAAGAAACCAGTGCCTGCAGGTGAGGAGGACTTCCGGATAATGCCTCTAGATAAAGCATCAGCCACATAATCCTCTATTGCCTTGTTTTCCTCCACTGACAAGGGGTATACTCAGCCCTTAAATGGTCTGGCTCCCGGTACCAGATCAACAATACAATTGTATGGCCTGTGTGGTAGTAACATACTGGCCTCTTCCTTATTAAATACCTCTTGTAGGACTGGTACTCAGCAGGTAAAGAGGTAGAGGTACACAATATTCTAGTAGGTTGTTGGAGGCAAGATTTCGTACATTGAGAAGACTACGACAGAATATCGCAAGTCTGCCAATCAGTTCTTGGGCTGTGAATCTGCAACCAGGGAAATCCCAGAATGATGGCATGATGGGGAGAATGTATGACCTGGAACTGTTGTGTCTCTACAAGGAATGCCCCTTACCCGTGGCCCCTGAGTCAAGTAGTGCCGAAGCCACTATCGATGACTCTGTCCAAGACAATATTACATTGAGAATCGGTTTGTCCTGAAGTCTTTCTGGGGACTGTGAAATTCCACCCATGGTCTGTCCCCTACCTGACCCTAGGTGCGAGCATTTCCCGGCCGTATAGGGAAAGCATGCAACATATGGCCCGGCTCCCCACAGTATAAGCAAAGACCCCTCCTCCTTAGCTGAGCCCTCTTCTCCACCGAAAGACATGTAAAGCCTAGCTGCATTGGTTCCCCCTGGCGGGGTCAGAACTAGGAGGTATGGGAGGTGAGAGAGGACAAGGTGGGAGTAAGAAGCTAGGTGCCAACCGAGGTAAAGGTTTATGCCCTTGTTCCTTGAACAAAGTCCTCTCTCGGATTCTCAAATCAATCAGGGTGGGGACTGCGATTAACTCCTCCAGATCACCAGGCAGGTCTCGGGCTGCCGTCTCATCTTTAATAGATGAGCCCTGGAACAAGCCCTGGGAGAAAGTGGCAACTAGGGCTTCATTGTTCCATCCTACCTCTGCTGCCAACGTACGGAATTCAATAGTGTAGTCCGTTACTGTACATGAGCCCTGCCGTATTGTCATAAGTCTTTTGGCAGCGGAGGTTGCACACCCAGGAACATCAAAAACTGTCCGGAAAGAGGCCACAAATTCGGTAAAGTTATGAATTATGGGTTTCTCCATCTCCCAGATTGGGTTGGCCCAGGCCAATGCCTTGCCAGACAGGAGGGAGATCAGGAATCCCACCTTACTCTGCTCAGTAGGGAAGGCATGTGGTACCATTTCCAAAAAAAATCCCAGCTGATTGAGGAACCCCCAGCACAGTGTAGGTTCTCCATCATATCTTTGGGGTAAAGGAGTGGAGCCAGACAACCCTCTATTCATGCCAGCCTCAGAGGAAGTTGCCACAATCGGTGCAGGTACTGGGCAAGCCACCTGTTGCTGAGCGAAGCGATCAAGGTGAGCCATGCAATTCAGTAGTGTCTGCATAGCAAAAGACAACTGGTCGATTCTCTGGTCCTGAGAATCCATCCTGGACAGGATGCTCTGATTAGATGGACTGCCTGATCCTTCAGTAGACATGGCCCTTACATACTGTCATGGTTTTCAGGTAAAGAAAGACAGACACATTCGTAAAATATAAATAACCACCTTTAGGCTACCCATCTCTGCTCGGGAACCACTCACACACAAAATATTCAACACAACTCCACTTTTTAAAAAAATATCAAAATTTAATAAAAATGTATATGAATATATCACAAAAAAACAAATATTTGGATAAAAAGTATATAACCCAATGTCACTGTTTTCAGGCAAAGAAGGACAGACACAATCGTAGAATATAAATAACCACCTTTATTTATAATGTACAGCAAATAATAGCATAGCCCACACAACCCCAGAACTCAGGATGATAGGACCCAGGCTCCTAACTGGAGCAGCACACTGTGCTGCGCACTGCACTCCTGTGAGATACCGGAGACTAGGACCAAGGTGTGGGTGGAACACCAGAGGGAACGGTAACTGAGGCACAAGTCTTCACTCTGGGTCATGAGACCAGAAGTAACAGGGAGAGAGAGCAGGCCCAAACCACGGAATACCGAGACTGATGGTCAGGCACTCTAGGAGGGTACTGAGCAAGTAGTCAGCCAGAGCCACAGGTCAGACAAGCCAGGGACTGCACGGAGTGATAGTCAGCAAGAACCAGAGGTCAGACAACTGGGGACTATACAGAGCGAGCTAGTCAGCCAGGTCCACAGGTCAGAACCGATGTGGGTAGTCAGACAAGCCTGGGTCATACACAAAGCGAGTTAGTCATCCAGAGCCACAGGTCAGGACCGAAGTGGGTAGTCACAAAAGCCGTGGTCATACAAAGAGCGAGTTAGTCAGCCAGAGCCACAGGTCAGAACCAATGTGGGCTGTCAGACAAACTGGGGTCATACATGGAACGGATTCTCAGGAGAACACGGGCCACAATGGAGCGCAAGTGACAATATCAGAAACACCATGTAAGGGCAATGACTCCCATGCCCAGGGAGTTTTATAAAGGAGCAGGAAAAGGTGGGACCCAATTAGGCAACACAGAATAGGCCCATAAACAGGCGTCGTTGCCAGTGCCTGTTGCATAATCTCAGCATTGCGGGAGTGGCCGCAAGTATGCCGGGCAACACACCACAGAGGAAGGAAGCACAGGATAGTCCAAGGGAGACTGTGATAGTGACACACTGAAGGGATCAAGAATACACGCAGTGTTGGGATCTTTGAGATTTAGTTTGGGGAATACAGACTCAGTGATTGTTACCTGATTCACTTGTGCTGGTGTGATTGCATGTGAACCAGATGTCAGTTGGCATACATATGCACAATCTTTCTTAAAATACAGGGAGTGCAACAAAGATTGCAAAAAGGCAATTAGGGTAGCAAAAATAGATAATATAACTCAAATTGCAAGGGTAAGCAAGCTTAATGAAAAAAAGTTTTTCAGATATATAAATAGCAAAAAACTTAAGAGGGAGTGTATTAGACCATTCAAAAATGAGATGGGAGAGTTGATTAGAGAGGATAAGGAAAATGCCGATGTTCTAAACACTTTCTTTGCATCAGTATAAACAAGGGAACAAGGAATGGTAGAAGAGCCTCATCAAGTAACAAGTAAAACAATACAATTATCAGATATTGGGTTAACTCAAGAAGATGTCATGGGAAGACTGAACAAAATTAAGACTGACAAAGCACCGGGTCCTGATGGTATACATCCAAGGGTGCTTAAAGGGATAGTAACGTTTCATAATAAAAGCAGCTCTAATTAATCATCATAGTATTTGGACTTTGGAGAGTGTTATTTCAATTCTGTCAGAGTTATAGTTCAAGAGTAATTCAATGACAAAGTATCCCCCTCCCTCCCCTTTTACTGATGTAACACTGTTCAGCCAGATCAGAAGGGAGGTGCCCAGGTAGACTGCAGAGAGGGACAATCTTCAATTAAGATAAGGGAAAAACCTGAAAAGCTTGTCAAGGGGGGCAGGGCTTTCATTGTTCTCATAGGAATAAGAGTGTCTCCTTCTGTTATCTGTCTGGTCTATGGACTGCATTCCACATCTGAGAAAAGATGGCTTACACTAGGTAAAAGGGGCGGGAGGGGAATCTTTGCTTGTGAATATCTCTCAAACCATAAAGGTTTGAGAGATAAGACTTATATAATTCTTCATGTTTTTTTTAATGCCTACAAAATAAAATAAAGTTAAAACGAAGTATTACTATCCCTTTAAGGAACTTAGTGCAGTGTTAGCAAGACCCCTATATTTACTCTTTAAAGATTCTATCACCACAGGCTCAGAGCCATAAGATTGGTGAAGAGCTAACATAGTGCCTCTATTTATGAAGGGAACTAAAACAGAAACTGGGGATTATAGACCCGTGAGTTTGACATCTGTAGTGATAAAACTGCTAGAATGGATAATAAGGGACTATATCCAGGATTACAACACAAAAAATAAGATCATTAGCAGGAATCAACATGGTTTTATGAGGAATAGTTCATGTCAAACTAAACTTTTCAGCTTCTATGAGGAAGTACGTAGCAACATTGACAATGGCAAGGCAGTAGATGTAGTATATCTAGACTTTACAAAGGCATTTGATACAGTGCCACACAGAAGGCTGGGGTATAAAATAAGGAAATCGGGGCTAGGAGATAACCTTTGCGGTTGGATACAAAACTGGTTGAAGGATAGGGAACAGTGTGTGGTTGTAAATGGACAATTGTCCAATACAGTTAAAGTGGAGAGTGGAGTACCTCAGGGCTCAGTATTAGGTCTGCTGCTTTTTAACATGTTTATAAATGACCTGGAAATAGATATAGAAAGCAAAATATCAGTATTTGCAGATGACAGTAAATTATGCAGGGTAATTAATTCAGAACAGGATATTTGCTCTCTACAGAGGGATTAATATAAAATGTCAGACTGGGCAAACAAATGGAATATGAAGTTTAAAGGGATAGTAATACTTAAAATGTAAAAAAAAATATGTTGTAGGGTTTATCCCCCTGAGTAAAACAACAGTACTCCCACTGCTGAAAGGTGTTTCATTCAAAAGTTATTAATTTTCAAAGTTTAATTTTTTAGGTGCAATATCACAGTGGCCTGAAATTGTACAGTGGCGCTGTTGCTATACCATCCTATGGAGATTTATGGTCCCGGGACCAGAGCTGTCCATAGGATCATGTAGCAACAGCGCCACTGTACAATTTCAGGCCACTGTGATATTGCACCTAAAAAATTCAACTTTGAAAATTAATAACTTTTGAATTAAACATTTTTCAGCAGTGGGAGTACTCTTGTTTTACTAAGGGGGATAAACACTACAACATATCTTTTTTTACATTTTAAGTATTACTATCCCTTTAATGTGGGGAAGTGTAAAGACATGCATTTGGGAGGAAATAATCCCAAGACTAATTATGAACTTAATGGAATCATTTTAGGGGACTGGTTGCTAGAGAAAGACCTGGGCATCCTTGTCAACTACAAACTTGGAAACAGTGACCAGTGTCAAACAGCAGTAGCAAAGGCAAACAAAATCCTGTCTTGCATAAAAAGAGGTATCGAAGCAAGAGTGGATAACATTATTTTGCCATTATACAAATCATTGGTAAGACCTCACCTTGAGTATGCAGTGCAATTTTGGGCACCGGTTCTGAAAAAGGATATACTAGAACTAGAGAGGGTACAGTGAAGAGCAAGAGCTATTCATTCCAAGCCTGATCAGGTGGCCAGGGGACACCCCTTGAGATTAGAGGAAAGGAGGTTAATACTTCAGCAGAGGAAGGGTTTTTTTTTTTACAGTAAGGTCTGTTAAATGGTGAAATTCATTGCCCAAGGAGGTGGTTATGGCAGATACAATGGATACATTTAAGAGAAGATTAGATAGATTTCTTTCAAAAGGCAACATACAGGGTTATACTGTGTATTAATAGACAGATCAGGAAGATCTGATAAATACTAACTTATTTGGTAGCAGGAAATCTATACAATTCTCAGTCACTGGGCTATGAGGCAAAGGTTGAGCTTGATGGACTTGTGTCTTTATTCAACCTAATTTACGATGTTACTATGTTACTATATTACCATCCTGTCATTTGTGAAACTTGTTTTGTTGTCCTTACACTGGCCCAATGTTACAAATCTGAACCTGCATTAACCCATATGTAGGTAACAATCTGTGTCACTTGTTATTAACCAACAGCTTACATGAGTCCTATCTCTGTCCCCCATGTTGATGACTTCCAGGTAATATGAAAGTCAACAAGAGATGAGGATTGTTTGTTACACTGACACAACACACCTGAACCCCAACGGACTGTGGAGTACCAGAGTGCTGTCCATTGTATTGTTTTGCAATGCATTGGATTCCCCTCTGGTAATCACAGTGTGCAACCACAGTGAAAAACACAGACACCATCTTACCAATGAAGGGATGTTTTATTATAATGGAAAATCACTTCCTTCTCTTTTTTTCCGGGGGGGGGAGCATGGGAGGACTGAGGGGGTCAGACAGTCTCCACCTTCAAGGCCACCTTGTGGACACACCGTGTCTTGGGGTCTGGGCTGGTGTTGTGGTGGAGGATAAGGGGGTAGAGGCTGACTGCTGTATAATGAGTAGCTGAGTCTGCCATCACACTCCTGAATTGCCGCAGTTCCTGGGTCAAGTAGACACCTGGCATTCCAGGTGTCGATGATGCCACCTGTTATCATAAATCATCCTCCACTGCAAGTCAAGAAATTCCCTATCCAGGGGAAGCACACCACCAACTGGTTCAGGTGGAGATGGTGCAGGCAGAGATGGTGCATGTGGAGATGAGATGGTGCAGGCAGATATGGTGCAGGTGGAGATGGTGCAGGTAGAGATGGCGCAGGTGGAGATAGTGCAGCCGGAGATGGTGCAGGCAGAGATGGTGCAGATGGAGATGGTGCAGGCAGAGATGGTGCAGGTGGAGATGATGCAGGTGGAGATGGTGCAGGCGGAGATGGTGTAGCCCATGATTCCTCCCCAGAGAAATGTCCCCCTTCAACAGCAGACTACATTGGTGACACTGGCTCAACTGGTGATGAGGATCCTCCACCCACCATATCGATTAACTCCCCCTGTACGGATCCAGCCTGGGTTTGTGGGCTTGTGGTCTCTGGGGCTCACCCACAAGCCCAATGTGTAATTGAGTGGCCAGGGTTCTCTCACCAGCCACTGACTGCTCTGTGGCCTACTCCATCCTTGCTGGGTATGTGTGCTGTATGTTGGTGGTGTGAGCCATGTTGGGTCTGTTGGCCCCATGTGGGACCCAGATGTGGGGTAGAGGGGCATCTGTGGTGGTAGCCATGTGTAGCTGTGGGGCATCCCCCACCTTGTGGTTGTAGCAGGCGGCAGCCAAACTGAGGAACCTCTTGTCTCAGGATTATGTGGGACCAGTGCCTGTAGGTGTGGCCATGCCAAGTCCAGTGGCTGGGGCTGGTCCACCTGCTGTGGCTGGTCCACCTGCTGGGACTGGATCACCTGCTGTGCTTGGTCCACCTGCTTGGGCTGGATCACCTGCTGTGCCTGGTCCACCTGCTGGGGCTGGATCACCTGCTGGGACTGTTGCTGGACAGGGGAAGGTTCCTTTTCAGGGTCTTGGTCCATGACCCCTGCTGGCAGCTCCTGTGCTGGTCCCTGGGTCTCTGACACAGACATTGCATCTGGAGGAAGAAGAAAGGGAATTTGTTGCAGGTGCGATTATAACATGGTCTGCTGTGACATACATTATGTACAACTGGACCCGAGCCTGGACATATGGAAAGACTGTCTGAGCCTATATCAGGCTTATCCCTTTGCAAAGCAATGTGTTGCGTACCCCCGCTAGCACTCAAAGGGTTAATATCCTTACAAGTTCCTCTACTCATTTGAGGGTTTCATCATGTTGTACTCCCACTGATGCTTCTGTGAACTGATGCTGACTGATTCTCCAGGAGGTGCATTTTGTGGGTGCATCACTACCTTCACTCAGCATTGTGATATTTATTTTCTTTTAGATAACTGTGTTTTTATAGATAACATCATTGTATATAATGTAAAATGTCACTATTTTTCTTGCCTTGTAACTACCAGATAGGTTGTGCAGTTACAATGTAAATACTTACATATGTTAACAACATAATTGTAAAAAATGAATTAATGATGTGCCACCATTATGTTAGATTTTTAAAATCCTATGTCTCACATACCATATGGATTATTATATCTTAATAAGTGTATCGCATATGCATTATTTTATTTGCATTTTTAAGCCTTGTTTTATAAGCACTTTTCATACTATGATTTTTATCTGTATAAGAGCGATGTTCTTAACTAATATTATTGTTCATTGGCACAAAATTTCACACTAATTATTCTCCATCACTTTTTTCACCATATTGAAAGCAATCGGTTATTCTCACCTTCATCTTTACTTTAATACACATCCAATATATGTACATAAGACCAATTTCAGACCAAGTAACACATTTACCCTTGCAATGCAGATCAGACCACAGGTAAAAACTTTCTGCAATCTAATCTGTCGGGATATTATGAATTTACCATCATCCCATGTCTTTGCTAATAATTAGTGATGATCGAGCACCCCAATGCTCGGGTGTTCGGGTGCTCTGACCGAGCGCCCCCGGAGGCTCGAGTGCTCGGCCGAGCACCCGAGCCCCATTGAAGTCAATGGGAGGACTCGAGCATTACACCAGGCACCCCCTGCTCTGATGAGGGGAGGGTGCCTGGTCCATAGGAAAAGGGCAGAAAATGATGGAAACACCACAGAAATGGTTCAGGGACAGCATAGGGAGGATGTCTGGATGCATCTTGGACTCCAACGTCGCTGCTGGGAACGATCTTTCGCCCGTAGTACGCCATTTTTACAGACTGACCGTAAAACACACAAAAAGGAAGATAAAAACGACTTTAGGCGAAAAATTGTTACCAAACAGTATTTGCTGCAAATTCTGCCAAAAATTTCCTCGATTTTTCTGAACTGAGGCCATGATTAAGAGGGAAACGTGCGCAGAGGCAAATTCTCCCAAAAATTTCCTTGATTTTTCTGAACTGAGGCCATGATTAAGAGGGAAACGTGCGCAAAGGCAAATTCTCCCAAAAATTTCCTCGATTTTTCTGAACTGGGGCCATGATTAAGAGGGAAACGTGCGCTGAGCCGACCATCTAAAACATTATGGGTGAGGGTCTGCTGCGGAGCTGACCATCCTAAACATTATATGCGAAGGCCCGCTAGTGAGCTGACGCTATAAAACATTATATGAGAGGGCCCGCTAGAGAGTTGACCCAATAAAACATTATATGAGAAGGCCCGCTGGTGAGCTGACCTATACAAAAATTGTCAAACAGCGCCCGCTGGTGAGCTGGCCCTATATAAAAATTATATCACAGGGCCCGCTGGTGAGCTGGCCCTATATAAAAATTATATCACTGGGCCCGCTGGTGAGCTGGCCCTATATAAAAATTATATCACTGGGCATATGGAAGAGAGTCAACCATATACCCGTTTTTTGGGTGGAAGGGGTGAATGGGAATACAGAGTATTCCCATCATTGTAAATAACATATATAAAGTGAGTTTATGTTCCCCCGGGGCTTTCCTCCAGTGGAGTGGAGAAGTCAGGGGAAATCCAGGCCTTGTTCATTTTTATAAGTGTCAACCTATCAGCATTTTCGGTGGAAAGGCGGATACGCTTATCTGTTATGATGCCACCAGCAGCACTAAATACCCGCTCAGACGGAACGCTGGCGGCAGGGCAGGCCAGCACCTCCAAGGCGTAGAGTGCCAGTTCATACCACGTGTCCAGCTTGGACACCCAGTAGTTGTAAGGCACAGAGGGATCATTGAGGACGCTGACACGGTCTGCTACGTACTCCTTCACCATCTTCCAAAACTTTTCCCTCCTTGTGACACTAGGCTGCGCATCAGGGTGAGGGTGCTGGCGGGGTGTCATGAAGGTGTCCCACGCCTTGGAGAGTGTTGCCCTGCCTTTGTCGGAACTGCTGTGTGCTCCCCTTTTCTCCCCTTCTCGGTTGGCCAAGGTAGCACGTACTCTGCCGCCAGCGTTGTTAGATGGAAAATTTTGGAGCAATTTTTCAACAAGAACCTTCTGGTATTGCACCATTTTGCTTGTCCTCTCCACCGGAGGAATGAGAGATGAGAAATTCTCTTTGTAGCGGGGGTCCAGAAGGGTGAACACCCAGTAATCCGTGTTGTCTAAAATGCGTGTAACGCGTGGGTCACGGGAAAGGCAGCCTAACATAAAGTCAGCCATGTGTGCCAGAGTACCAACAGGCAAGATTTCACTGTCCTCACCAGGAGGATGACTCTCAATCTCCTCATCCTCTTCCTCCTCTTCTGCCCACCCACGCTGAAGAGATGGAACTAAAGTTCCATGGCTACCCTCTGTATCGGAGGCAACCGTGTCTTCCTCCTCCTCCTCCTCTGCCTCCTCCAATTGTCGCTGAGAAGACGAAGTGAGGGTGCTCTGGCTATCACCTTGTGTAAGCTCTTCCTCCCGCATTTCCACCTCTTCCACAAGCAAAGCGTCGGTTTTAATTGTGAGCAGCGAGCGTTTCAGTAGACACAGAAGTGGGATGGTTACACTGATAATAGCGTTATCGCCGCTCACCATCTGTGTCGATTCCTCAAAATTGCGTAAAACCTCACAGAGGTCTGACATCCATTCCCACTCCTCACTTCTGATTACAGGAAGTTGAACGGAGAGGCGACGACCGTGTAACAGCTGGTACTCCACTACTGCCCTCTGCTGCTCACAAAGCCGGGCCAACATGTGAAAGGTGGAGTTCCAGCGCGTGCTCACGTCACACAGCAGCCGGTGAGCTGGCAATTGTAAGCGCTGCTGCAGCTTCAACAGGCCGGCTGAAGCTGTAGATGACTTACGGAAATGTGCACACACGCGGCGCACCTTGGTCAAGAGATCATGCAAATTGGGGTAGGTTTTTAGAAATTGCTGAACCACTAAATTAAATACATGCGCTAGGCATGGTACGTGTGTGAGCTTGCCGAGCTCCAAAGCCGCCACCAAGTTACGCCCATTATCACACACAACCATGCCTGGTGTCAGGTTGAGTGGCGAGAGCCACTGCTCGGTCTGGTGACTAATCCCCTGCAACAGCTCTGAGGCCGTGTGCTGTTTGTCCCCAAGGCAGATCAGCTTCAGCACGGCCTGTTGACACTTCCCCACTGCAGTGCTACACTGCTTCCAGCTACCGGCTGATGGGTGAGTGGCGCTGCGCGCAGAGAATTCGGAGGTGGAAACGGAGGAGGAGGAGCCAATAACGTAGGTGCTGGCGGAAACCCTGATGGAGGTAGGGCCCGCAATCCTCGGCGTGGGTAGCACCCGTGCCATCCCAGGGTCCGAGTCGCTCCCAGCCTCCACGACATTCACCCAGTGTGCCGTCAGGGAAATGTAGCGTCCCTGGCCACAAGCACTTGTCCATGTGTCAGTCGTTAAGTGGACCTTCCCAGTAACTGCGTTGGTCAGGGCACGGGTGATGTTACGGGACACATGGTGGTGTAAGGCGGGGACGGCACACCGGGAAAAGTAGTGGCGGCTGGGGACTGCGTACCGAGGGACAGCTGCTGCCATCAGGCTGCGGAAGGACTCAGTCTCCACAAGCCTAAATGGCAGCATTTCGATGGCCAGTAATTTGGAAAGGTGTGAGGTTAGTGCTATGGCCTGTGGGTGGGTGGCTGGGTATTTTCGCTTGCGCTCAAATGCCTGGGGTAACGACATTTGGACGCTGCGCTGGGACAGGGAAGTGGATGTGGTCGCTGATGGTGCTTCAGATGGTACAGGTGCAGGGCGGGAGGTATGCGGGCCTGCGCCTTCGACAGGCGATTGGCCGGCACCGAAAACAGGGGAAGAGGAGGCAGTGGTGTGGCCTGCAGACACAGATTGGCGATCCGGGTGTTCCTCCCACTTATTACGGTGCTTGGATGCCATGTGTCGGATCATGCTGGTGGTGGTGAGGTTTCTAGTGTTCATGCCTCAGCTCATTCTGGTGTGGCACAGGTTGCAAACTACAATTCTTTTGTCGTCCGCACTTTCCTTAAAAAAACGCCATACTGCGGAACACCTACCCCTTGGCAAGGGAGATTTACGCAAGGGGGTGCTCCGTGGAACATTTGCGGGCCGGTTTGGTGCGGTCCGCCTTCTTTCTGTAGCCACACCACTGCCTCTTCCAGCCTGTTGCGGTGCTGCAGATGGCTCACCCTCAGGACTGCTGTCATCGCTCGGCTCTCCACCTTCCCAGGTGGGGTCAGTCACCTCATCGTCCACCAAGTCCTCCTCCACTTCCTCACTCTGATCATCCTCCTCATGTCTTGATCCCACCACATACTCAGTCATTGACAACTGTATATCATCCTCCTCATCAAGGTCTTGAGACAGTAATAGTGGTTGATTTAATGGCAACTGTGTCTCATCATCATCATCATCCACTTCCTTTGACCTTAAATGCCGTTCCCCTCTGTCATCTTCTTGTGATTGGGTACCCTCTAGAGGTTGTGAATCAGGGCACAAGATGTCATGTTCCTCTGCAAGCGTGCTTGGAGAGAGGTTCAAATGAAGGATTGGTGATGAGACGAGCTCCTCACTATATCCCAGTGTGGGATCACTTCTTTGACCAGACCCTCTATGGTGGGAGGAAGGATGATCAGGGTGAGGATTATGTTGACCAAACTCTTGGCTACTGAGAGTGGACTTGGTGGAAGACAGGGTGGTGCTTAACCGACTGGAAGCAGTATCAGCTGAAATCCAACCGACCACCTGTTCGCAGTGGTCTGACCTCGAGAGTGATGTCCTGCGACGCCCTGTAAACTGAGACATGAAGCTAGGTATGGTGGATGTCTTTCTTTCTTGTGCTCTGGCACCAGGCACAGTTTCTACGCGTCCTGACCCGCGCCCTGAACTATCAGGATCACGTCCACTTCCCCGTCCCTTTTTACCCGCCTTCTTCATATTACACGGAATATGTGCTGCAAATCTGCAACTTTGCACACTAAACAGAATGTGCTGCTTATCTGCGGCTCGACACAGTGAATGGAATATGTGACTTTGATATTTTACACTTTGCACAGTAAACAGAATGTTCTCCTAATATGCAACTTTGCACACTAAACAGAATGTGCTGCTTATCTGCGGTTAGACACAGTGAATGGAATATGTGACTTTGATATTTTACACTTTGCACAGTAAACAGAATGTTCTCCTAATATGCAACTTTGCACAATAAACAGAATGTGCTTCTTATCTGCGGTTAGACACAGTGAATGGAATATGTGACTTTGATATTTTACACTTTGCACAGTAAACAGAATGTTCTCCTAATATGCAACTTTGCACACTAAACAGAATGTGCTGCTTATCTGCGGTTAGACACAGTGAATGGAATATGTGACTTTGATATTTTACACTTTGCACAGTAAACAGAATGTTCTCCTAATATGCAACTTTGCACACTAAACAGAATGTGCTTCTTATCTGCGGTTAGACACAATGAATGGAATATGTGACTTTGATATTTTACACTTTGCACAGTAAACAGAATGTTCTCCTAATATGCAACTTTGCACACTAAACAGAATGTGCTGCTTATCTGCGGTTAGACACAGTGAATGGAATATGTGACTTTGATATTTTACACTTTGCACAGTAAACAGAATGTTCTCCTAATATGCAACTTTGCACACTAAACAGAATGTGCTTCTTATCTGCGGCTAGGCACAGTGAATGGAATATGTGACTTTGATATTTTACACTTTGCACAGTAAACAGAATGTTCTCCTAATATGCAACTTTGCACACTAAACAGAATGTGCTTCTTATCTGCGGCTAGGCACAGTGAATGGAATATGTGACTTTGATATTTTACACTTTGCACAGTAAACAGAATGTTCTCCTAATATGCAACTTTGCACACTAAACAGAATGTGCTTCTTATCTGAAACTTTGCACACTAAACAGAATGTGCTGCTAATCTGCAACTTTGCACACTGAACAGAATGTGCTGCTAATCTGCAACTTTGCACACTAAACAGAATGTGCTGCTAATCTGAAACTTTGCACACTAAAAAGAATGTGCTGCTAATCTGCAACTTTGCACACTAACCAGAATGTGCTGCTAATCTGCAACTTTGCACACTAAACAGAATGTGCTGCTAATCTGCGGCTAGGCACAGTGAACGGAATATGTGACGTTTTTTTTTTTAAATCTCTGCCCCCCCAAACAAAATAAACTGCTGCCCCCACACACAGTAGTCCTAAAAAGGACTTTTGGGTCTTTTTTTTTTACAAACTCGCTTTTCTTCTCCCTACACTGACTTTCCCTTCCTATCCTCATCTCTCCCTGGCTAAGACTGAGCCGAACTCGCTGGTCAGGTGCTATACAGCACCCGATCACGGGTTCTGGCCAGCCAATCAGTGTAATGCCAGCAGCCAACATGGCTGCTGGCATTACACTGATGTCAGAGCCTCCCTGCACGTTTATTGGCTGCGCAGCAGCCGCGAAACGTGCAGGGAGGAGACCCGAACATGGCGGGCGAGCACATGCGGTACTCATACGAGTACCGCCATGTGCCGAGCAGAGCGATGTTCGAGCCGAACCGAGCTTCGGCCGAGCATGCTCGCTCATCACTACTAATAATCTTAGCAAACATGCTTTAAAGGAGATCTTATCCTGGACGGATGTAGTGATAAAGGAGGCTGACAAAGGGGGAAATGTGGTGATTTGGCCACGGGAAATGTATATACATGAAGTCCACAGACAATTGTGTAACACTGATACTTATCGTAAACTTCCTTCTGATCCGACAGATCGATTTAAAACTCACTTGGACCAAATACTAGTAGAAGCCTTTGGCTCTGATGTGATAACAAAGAAAGAATTGGAATATCTTAAAGTTGAGTGTTCTGTGGTTTCGACTATCTACGCCTTGCCTAAAGTCCATAAAAATACAGTGAATCCTCCGGGAAGACCGATAGTGGCAGGAATTGGTGGTCTGTGTGAACAGGTATGTACGTTTATTGACTTTTTCCTCCATCCTTTGGTTCTCTCCTTGAATTCTTATCTGCGAGATTCGGTGGACTTGTTGTCCAAATTGCAGGAGGTTGTGATGGGGCCGGGACCCTGCTTGTGACCTGTGATGTAGAAGCTTTGTATTCGAGCATAGGTCACGAGCAGGGTCTAGCGGCTGTCAGGTACTTCCTCCGGCAATCTAATCTCTTTGGAGATGAAAACTTTGTAACTTTTTGGTGACATTACTTAAATTTGTTTTACAACATAATTATTTTGTTTTTAATTCAGAATATTTTTTTACAGCTTGTTGGGAAAGCTATGGGGGCAAAGTGTGCCCCATCATTTGCTAATCTCTTCTTGGGATGGTGGGAGAGAGAAATTGTTTTTGGAGAAATGATGGAACCTTGGACGGATCATATTTTGGTCTGGTATCGATTTATTAACGATATTTTCTTCCTTTGGAACGGTACAACATCTTTGAGCACAGAATTCATTCAGGTGCTGAATAATAATTAGCTTAACATTCACTTAACTCAAGTGTACTCTTACACAACTGTGGATTTTCTAGATGTGACAATTCAACTGGATGATTCTGGTGTTGTTCACACTAATCTATTTAGGAAACCAACTTCTGTGAATTCTCTGCTACATTTTGAGAGTTTCCATCCACAACATCTGAAGAACGCTATACCAGTAGGCCAATACTTACAGGTCCACCGAAATTGATCTTCGGATCATACTTTCCATCAATACTCTAATGATCTCTTCAAACATTTCAGAGATAGAGGTTACTTACTAGATGTCACTCATCAATGTATCTCTTTGAATGGCATCTCTTTTCTTGGAATGGGTTTAGTACCGTGCAGTTATTACAGCCGAATTCGATATCAGTAATTTTAAGACAATATTAATTCACAGTTCCCATCCCTATTCTTTCATCCCCAACACCTAATATCTCCATTATCAATCTAACACCACCACCCGTCACAATCCTTACAATTCACTTAAAATCACTCACTCACTTCTCACACAAGATTCAAAATCCCTCAAAATAGATATCTTTTAAATGTGTGGTATTAATAACTGTTTTCAATACATTTACTAATGTGTCCTTTATTATTTAAACGTTTACCTATAATAAGCATTTCTGCCATCTTCCTAATAGTGAGAAGTTCACATTTAATTAAATACTTCCATTTATCAATCGAGCATGAACATCTGTCACGATCCCTGCATTCACTCAAAAATCACTCACTCACTTCTTACATATATTTTAGCATTCTCCAAAATGTATATCCTTTAAATGTGCAGTATTCATAACTTTTTCCAAAATATTTATTAATGAGTCCTTTATTATTCAAACACGTTCATCCATAACAAACATCTTGGCTATTTTTCTAATAATGACAATTTCACATTCTCTCACAACAAATTCTATTTTACACTTCAAACTGATAAAATGTAGTTATATTATTGGTTTCTACAAGGGATTAATTTTATCCATTATTATTTGCTATTACTTATGCTTCTTTGTTGTATTTTTTTGTATTTTACCCTTATTGAAAGAGCCTATATAAATCAATACTCATGAGGATCTAATTTGATGCCCCTTAGGAAAAAGAATGGAATCTGTGAAAGCATTTGGGCTAGTCTGTAGTCCTGACAGACAACGGGCCTCTCTCCACGCCCCCTGTGGGTTTTCTCCACTCTAGCCCCCCAAATATCTCGCAACTTTGGGCCGATTGGTGTCCATGAGGCATTTTGTATCAAGTGCCTACAACCAAATAAAATAACATAGATCTCAATTTTTTCCATCTGTCCAATGGACAAAAATACACTTTACTGTGAGTGGATTACACAGTGTCGGCAATTCCATCTAAACAAGTTTAACATCGATCCCCAGGACTAAGGAGGACCAGGAGATACGGGCAGGAGATCGGGAAAACACAGAATGCTGGCTAACAGGGAGGGAGACCCTGTGATGTGCATGAAGCCAAGAAGGGCAAATGTGTGTGAAATAAATACATTTTTATTTTATTATTTGTGTAATAACGTTAATATACTTAAATTGACTTATTTTTTTCTTCTGTTTTGCACTGCAACTGAGCTGATGCAAGATACAGTGCTTTCTATAAGTGGACAAGGCCACTTTACCAATTCCTTTATGCTGCATTACCAGGGAAAAAAAGATGTTTCAGTTCATCATTCATTCATCACCATCATTTGCTCCATCCTCATTTCATCTCCATATTTGATTCTCATTTCATTTCATCTCCATACATCCATCATTTCCTGTTAAAATGGATTAAACTGGTAATATTCCTCCTTATTTTCCAGCATTGTTTATCATTGTTTATGGACTCTTTATGAACATTCAGTACTGAACATTGGTATATTTTTGAATTTATATCTCTTCACCGAAGGGAATAGATTAAATTGGTAAACCGACCATTATCAATCATTGTGATTATCTTTCCTATTATCTTTGTATTTGTACATTTTTATTTGCATTTTTTATACCTATTTGATAATAGTAGGTTATTTTCTTTTTTCATATTGGGAGAATTGCAGGAGCACTAAATATTCATTTGCCTTTCTCTTCAAAAAATAAACTGAATTTGACCGATAATTTCTGATACCTCATTCTATTGATTTTGTTGCTCTTCTCTGCACAGTGCGTATGATTGAACAAAACATTGAATAAAAAATGTTAATTTATGGTTATTAAAAAAGTTTATTTTAATGTGCAAAGAACTCTTGATGTAAAAAAAAACTTTAGGCTGCAAAAAATTACAGTAACCTGTCTCCAAGGACTTTACAACAAGGTGTGATGGTCACTTCTGTGAACATCAGTGCAATGAGTTAGCCCACTATTGCCTTTATAATGACTACAACATGCCCAAGTCATTGCTGCTCACGTACAATGGACTTCTGCTGCTGCAGCCTCACTCGTTCACCACCAATGTCACCTCCCTCACTATCTCTATATAAAGCATGTTGGTGTATGTGTATATACATCTCCACATCAGGTGGCCTCTGCTCCTGCCCTCAATAATAAAATATTAAAGGACTCCTCTTTACACTCGCAATGTCTTCTCAGGACAGGCTACCCCGCACAGCTGGATCTTTCCTTGCTTTTGTCAGTAGTTCCACAGCTCATATATTGTAGTAGAGTGCTACGATCGCTACCCTATGTCAGTACACATCCCTGCAGGACACCTAAGTAGACTGCTCCGATCGCTACCCTATGTCAGTACACACCCCTCCAGGAAACCTAAGTGGAGTGCTCCGATCGCTACCCTGTGTCAGTACACACCCCTCCAGGAAACCTAAGTAGAGTGCTCCGACCGCTACCCTGTGTCAGTACACACCCCTCCAGGAAACCTAAGTATAGTGCTCCGATCACTACCCTGTGTCAGTACACACACCTCCAGGAAACCTAAGTAGACTGCTCCGATCGCTACCCTGTGTCAGTACACACCCCTCCAGGAAACCTAAGTAGAGTGCTCCGACCACTACCCTGTGTCAGTACACACCCCTCCAGGAAACCTAAGTAGAGTGCTCCGACCACTACCCTGTGTCAGTACACACCCCTCCAGGAAACCTAAGTAGAGTGCTCCGATCGCTACCCTGTGTCAGTACACACCCCTCCAGGAAACCTAAGTAGAGTGCTCCGATCACTACCCTATGTCAGTACACACCCCTCCAGGAAACCTAAGTAGAGTGCTCCGATCGCTACTCTGTGTCAGTACACACCCCTCCAGGAAACCTAAGTAGAGTGCTCTGATCGCTACCCTGTGTCAGTACACACCCCTCCAGGAAACCTAAGTAGAGTGCTCCGATCGCTACCCTGTGTCAGTACACACCCCTCCAGGAAACCTATATAGAGTGCTCCGACCACTACCCTGTGTCAGTACACACCCCTCCAGGAAACCTAAGTAGAGTGCTCCGATCGCTACCCTGTGTCAGTACACCCCCCACCAGGAAACCTAAGTAGAGTGCTCCGACCACTACCCTGTGTCAGTACACACCCCTCCAGGAAACCTAAGTAGAGTGCTCCGGCCACTACCCTGTGTCAGTACACACCCCTCCAGGAAAGCTAAGTAGAGTGCTCCGATCGCTACCCTATGTCAGTATACACCCCTCCAGGAAACCTAAGTAGAGTGCTCCGATCGCTACCCTGTGTCAGTACACACCCCTCCAGGAAACCTAAATAGAGTGCTCCAACCACTATCCTGTGTCAGTACACACCCCTCCAGGAAACCTAAGTAGAGTGCTCCGATCGCTACCCTGTGTCAGTACACACCCCTCCAGGAAACCTAAGTATAGTGCTCTGATCGCTACCCTGTGTCAGTACACACCCCTCCAGGAAACCTAAGTAGAGTGCTCCGACCACTACCCTGTGTCAGTACACACCCCTCCAGGAAACCTAAGTAGAGTGCTCCGATCGCTACCCTATGTCAGTACACACCCCTCCAGGAAACCTAAGTAGAGTGCTCCGATCGCTACCCTGTGTTAGTACACACCCCTCCAGGAAACCTAAGAAGAGTGCTCCGATCACTACCCTGTGTCAGTACACACCCCTCCAGGAAACCTAAGAAGAGTGCTCCGATCGCTACCCTGTGTCAGTACACCCCCCTCCAGGAAACCTAAGTAGAGTGCTCCGACCACTACCCTGTGTCAGTACACACCCCTCCAGGAAACCTAAGTAGAGTGCTCCGATCGCTACCCTGTGTCAGTACACACCCCTCCAGGAAACCTAAGTAGAGTGCTCCGATCGCTACCCTGTGTCAGTACACACCCCTCCAGGAAACCTAAGTAGAGTGCTCCAATCGCTACCCTGTGTCAGTACACACCCCTCCATGAAACCTAAGTAAAGTGCTCCAATCGCTACCCTGTGTCAGTACACACCCCTCCAGGAAACCTAAGTAGAGTGCTCCGATCGCTACCCTGTGTCAGTATACACCCCTCCAGGAAACCTATGTAGAGTGCTCCGATCGCTACCCTGTGTCAGTACACACCCCTCCAGGAAACCTAAGTAGAGTGCTCCGATCGCTACCCTGTGTCAGTACACACCCCTCCAGGAAACCTAAGTAGAGTGCTCCGATCGCTACCCTGTGTCAGTATACACCCCTCCAGGAAACCTATGTAGAGTGCTCCGATCGCTACCCTGTGTCAGTACACACCCCTCCAGGAAACCTAAGTAGAGTGCTCCGATCGCTACCCTGTGTCAGTACACACCCCTCCAGGAAACCTATGTGTGACACAGAGCACTGACACACAGTACCGGTCTGTGCTCTCTACTTCACTATATGAGATGTGATCCATCAGGATCCATCAGTGTGGAGTAGTCTGTCCTATCTGTACTGGGGCAATACCATGCTGTACACCCTCCACCAGCAGTGAACCACTCTATCAACATAACTCATCGCAAGCTGTGAACTCAGCTCTAAATACTGTGGTCATTTAACCCTTTGAGTGCCAGATGACTATGCAATGCATTGCTATGGCTCTCAAAGGATTAAGATCCTTTCCCTACCAGCGCACATATCGCTCCACACTGACAAAGCCTCTTTTAAGGTGGAATATTCCACCTATATTAACCCTTCCAGTGCCACAGGACTACTAAGTGTGTTGCGTATCCCCTGCCACTCAGAGGGTTCACACTGGTATATATACTGTATATTGCATCTTCTGCAGCAACAGAGGTCTCTGCCACAACCCCTTTGTCACTCAGAGGGTTATAATGAATCTGCTTCTCTTTTCCTTTTTCCCCCTAGATGAAAGGCGTACAGAATGCTTTCTTGGAAAGTTTCCTAATTATCTGTATAACAAACTGCCGTCTGCTGTCATCAGCTCTCAGGGGTATAATGTCAGGTTTGGACAAATGACCAGTTCTCACTTACATACAAGACCTGCCCAGTACGATCCTGTACTTTCACTGTGTATCCAGATCTGGAAATCACATATGTCCACTAGGAAAGGCCATTTTTGGGTGTAAAAATGCAGCTGCTGCAGAACTTATTTGTGCAATTATATGTACCATACCCTTAATTGTCACTTTTTAGGGGATATTAGGGGTATATACCTCCCAAGTGTCCCTCTTTAGGAGATATTAGGGGTCTGTACCTCCCAAGTGTCCCTCTTTAGGAGATATTAGGGGTCCCTACCTCCCAAGTGTCCCTCTTTAGGAGATATTAGGGGTCCATACCTCCCAAATGTCCCTCTTTAGGAGATATTAGGGGTCCGTACCTCCCAAGTGTCCCTCTTTAGGCGATATTAGGGGTCCATACTCCCTCAAGTGTCCCTCTTCAGTAGATATTAGGGGTCCATACCTCCCAAGTTTCCCTCTTCAGTAGATATTAGGGTCTGTACCTCACAAGTGTCCCTGTTTAGGAGATATTAGGGGTCTGTACCTCACAAGTGTCCCTCTTTAGGAGATATTAGGGGTCCATACTTCCCCACTGTCCCTCTTTAGGAGATATTAGGGATCTGTACCTCACAAGTGTCCCTCTTTAGGAAATATTAGGGGTCTGTACCTCCCAAGTGTCCCTCTTTTGGAGATATTAGGGATCTGTACCTCCCAAGTGTCCCTCTTTAGAAGATATTAGGGGTCTGTACCTCACAAGTGTCCCTCTTTAGGAGATATTAGGGGTCTGTACCTCACAAGTGTCCCTCTTTAGGAGATATTAGGGGTCTGTACCTCCCAAGTGTCCCTCTTTAGGAGTTATTAGGGGTACATACCTCCCAAGTGTCCCTCTTTAGGAGATATTAGGGGTCCGTACCTCCCAAGTGTTCCTCTTTAGGAGATATTAGGGGTCCGTACCTCCCAAGTGTCCCTCTTTAGGAGACATTAGGGGTCTGTACCTCACAAGTGTCCCTCTTTAGGAGATATTAGGGGTCTGTACCTCCCAAGTGTCCCACTTTAGGATATATTAGCAGTGTGGGACATGTTGGCCCTCTGTTTATTTTATAACCAATGTATAAGCCTTTGAGTGAAGAGGGGTACAGAATGCATTGTGCACCCCTCTTGCACACATGGGGTTAATGTGAGGCAACACTGTCCCAAATTGTTAGTATATACTAAAAATGATGACGTCACTATTTTGTCACTAAACACCGTATATTAGACAACGTACCAGTTTTAGTACAAAAACTCAGGTGAAACTCATAAAGCAGAAAGGAAAAGACGTACACGATACGAGTGGAGACTGTTGGATATGATATTGTCACCTCCTCTTTGCATAGAGTACAGGACTAGTCACATATTGATGAGGCAAAAATAAAAATAAAATAAAAAATAAAAATTGTAAAGCCCCTAATGAAGTAGCGTGATGCTCGGAAACACGTTGGGCATTAATGGTCATGACTATTTTCTTTATATATTACTTTAATTTTTTTATCTTTGTATTGTTATTATTGCTTTTTTATATAATTGATTTTGATAAAATCCCACAGTATTATATAACTTGTTTGATTGGTACAATCGAAGATTACCTCTCAAGCAAAGCCACACCACTGCTTCCCTCTAGTGGTTATACAGATAAATAGATCTACCCTCAATCAATAGATCTACCCACAATATGGAGTGTCATAGGTCTCTTGTGTAGACTTCTCCAGGCACCAGGGCTGATCCTGTTATTAAATAGCCATATCAACAGAATAGAGGAAAAGGATCCAGGAAATACAGACACTGAGGGTTATCCAATGAATATCTACAAATACACAATGCGCAACAACACTAACCAGGGCAATGAGTTGAATTTCACAGTCTTAGAGTTCTATCAGATGTGTCCTTTCACTTTGCAGGTTTCTCAACTGGTGTCCAGCAGCCACCTCTCAGGACCACTTACAAGGTAGAACAACAACTTAAAAAACAGAAGCGCAACAGTATCTGAGAGGAGTATCGGTATGATGATGTATAAATATAAGTGCTTCTACCCAGTAGCCATTCACCAATCCCTTGAATGGTTTATGGGGAAGACCTTTGAGAAAAGATTGTGAATCGAGATCACTTCCATTGAGTCTATGAGCTGATGTTTCTACACTTTCCTGTGAGTAGACGCACTTATGTTTATATATCATCATTAGTGTTGAGCGAGCATGCTCGGCCGATGCTCGGATCGGCTCGAGCATCGCTCTGCTCGGCACATGGCGGTACTCGTACGAGTACCGCATGTGCTCGCCCGCCATGTTCGGGTCTCCTCCCCGCACGTTTTGCGGCTGCTGCGCAGCCAATAAACGTGCAGGGAGGCTCTGACATCGGTGTAATGCCAGCAGCCATGTTGGCTGCTGGCATTACACTGATTGGCTGGCCAGAACCCGTGGTCAGGTGCTGTATAGCACCTGACCATCGAGTTCGGCTCAGTCTGAGCCAGGGAGAGCTGAGGATAGGAAGGGAAAGGCAGTGTAGGGAGGAAAAAACAAAAATTGTGACAAAAAAGAACCAAAAGTCCTTTTTAGGACTACTGTGTGTGTGGGGGCAGCAGGTTATATTGTGTGTGGGGGGAAAAAAACAAAAAAAAAAAAAAAAAAAATATTCTGTTTAGTGTGAAAAGTTGCAGATTAGAGCACATTCTGTTTAGTGTGCACAGTTGCAGATTAGAGCACATTCTGTTTAGTGTGCAAAGTTGCAGATTAGAGCACATTCTGTTTAGTGTGCAAAGTTGCAGATTAGAGCACATTCTGTTTAGTGTGCAAAGTTGCAGATTAGAGCACATTCTGTTAAGTCTTCAAACTAAAATATCAAAGTCACGTATTCCATTCAGTGTGCGTCGCCGCAGTTTAGCAGCACATTCTGAGTACTGTGCAGAGTTGCAGAATAGGAAGAAATACTGTTAAGTCTTCAAACTAAAATATCAAAGTCACATATTCCATTCAGTGTGCTTCGCCGCAGTTTAGCAGCACATTCTGTGTACTGTGCAGAGTTGCAGAATAGGAAGAAATACTGTTAAGTCTTCAAACTAAAATATCAAAGTCACATATTCCATTCAGTGTGCTTCGCCGCAGTTTAGCAGCCTATTCTGTGTACTGTGCAGAGTTGCAGAATAGGAAGAAATACTGTTAAGTCTTCAAACTAAAATATCAAAGTCACATATTCCATTCAGTGTGCTTCGCCGCAGTTTAGCAGCCTATTCTGTGTACTGTGCAGAGTTGCAGAATAGGAAGAAATACTGTTAAGTCTTCAAACTAAAATATCAAAGTCACATATTCCATTCAGTGTGTTTCACCGCCGTTTAGCAGCCTATTCTGTGTACTGTGCAGAGTTGCAGAATAATAAGAAATACTGTTAAGTTTTCAAACTCAAATATTAAAGTCACATATTCCATTCAGTGTGTTTCACCGCAGTTTAGCAGCCTTTTCTGTGTACTCTGCAGAGTTGCAGAATAATAAGAAATACTGTTAAGTTTTCAAACTCAAATATTAAAGTCACATATTCCATTCAGTGTGTTTCACCGCAGTTTAGCAGCCTATTCTGTGTACTCTGTACAGTTGCAGAATAATAAGAAATACTGTTAAGTTTTCAAACTCAAATATTAAAGTCACATATTCCATTCAGTGTGTTTCACCGCCGTTTAACAGCCTATTCTGTGTACTCTGTACAGTTGCAGAATAATAAGAAATACTGTTAAGTTTTCAAACTCAAATATTAAAGTCACATATTCCATTCAGTGTGTTTCACCGCAGTTTAGCAGCCTATTCTGTGTACTCTGTACAGTTGCAGAATAATAAGAAATACTGTTAAGTTTTCAAACTCAAATATTAAAGTCACATATTCCATTCAGTGTGTTTCACCGCCGTTTAACAGCCTATTCTGTGTACTCTGTACAGTTGCAGAATAATAAGAAATACTGTTAAGTTTTCAAACTCAAATATTAAAGTCACATATTCCATTCAGTGTGTTTCACCGCCGTTTAACAGCCTATTCTGTGTACTCTGTACAGTTGCAGAATAATAAGAAATACTGTTAAGTTTTCAAACTCAAATATTAAAGTCACATATTCCATTCAGTGTGTTTCACCGCAGTTTAGCAGCCTATTCTGTGTACTCTGTACAGTTGCAGAATAATAAGAAATACTGTTAAGTTTTCAAACTCAAATATTAAACTCACATATTCCATTCAGTGTGTTTCACCGCCGTTTAACAGCCTATTCTGTGTACTCTGTACAGTTGCAGAATAATAAGAAATACTGTTAAGTTTTCAAACTCAAATATTAAAGTCACATATTCCATTCAGTGTGTTTCACCGCAGTTTAGCAGCCTATTCTGTGTACTCTGCAGAGTTGCAGAATAATAAGAAATACTGTTAAGTTTTCAAACTCAAATATTAAAGTCACATATTCTGTGTAAGATGAAGAAGGCGGGTAAAAAGGGACGGGGAAGTGGACGTGATCCTGAAAGTTCAGGGCGCGGGTCAGGACGCGGAGAAACTGTGCCTGGTGCCAGAGCACAAGAAAGAAAGACATCCACCATACCTAGCTTCATGTGTAATTTTACAGGGCGTCGCAGGACATCACTCTCGAGGTCCGACCACTGCGAACAGGTGGTCGGTTGGATGACAGCTGATACTGCTTCCAGTCGGTTAAGCACCACCCTGTCTTCCACCAAGTCCACTCTCAGTAGCCAAGAGTCTGGTCAACATAATCCTCACTCTGATCATCCTTCCTCCCACCATACACGGTCTGGTCAAAGAAGTGATCCCACACTGGGATATAGTGAGGAGCTCGTCTCATCACCAATCCTTCATTTGACCCTCTCTCCAAGCACGCTTGCAGAGGAACATGACATCTTGTGCCCTGATTCACAACCTCTAGAGGCTACCCAATCTTAAGAAGATGACAGATGTGAACGGCATTTAAGGTCAAAGGAAGTAGTGGATGATGATGATGATGATGAGACACAGTTGCCATTAAATCAACCACTATTTCCGTCTCAAGACCTTGTTGAGGAGAATGTTATACAGTTGTCAATGACTGAGTATGTGGTGGGATCAAGACTTGAGGAGGATGATCAGAGTGAGGAAGTGGAGGAGGACTTGGTGGACGATGAGGTGACTGACCCCACCTGGGAAGGTGTAGAGCCGAGCGATGACAGCAGTCCTGAGGGTGAGCCATCTGCAGCACCGCAACAGGCTGGAAGAGGCAGTGGTGTGGCTACAGAAAGAAGGCGGACCGCACCAAACCGGCCCGCAAATGTTCCACGGAGCACCCCCTTGCGTAAATCTACCTTGCCAAGGGGTAGGTGTTCCGCGGTATGGCGTTTTTTTAAGGAAAGTGCGGACGACAAAAGAATTGTAGTTTGCAACCTGTGCCACACCAGAATGAGCCGAGGCATGAACACTAGAAACCTCACCACCACCAGCATGATCCGACACATGGCATCCAAGCACCGTAGTAAGTGGGAGGAACGCCTGGATCGCCCATCTGTGTCTGCAGGCCACACCACTGCCTCCTCTTCCCCTGTTTTCGGTGCCGGCCAATCGCCTGTCGAAGGCGCAGGCCCGCATACCTCCCGCCCTGCACCTGTAGCATCTGAAGCACCATCAGCGACCACATCCACTTCCCTGTCCCAGCACAGCGTCCAAATGTCGTTACCCCAGGCATTTGAGCGCAAGAGAAAGTACCCAGCCACCCACCCACAGGCCATAGCACTAACCTCACACCTTTCCAAATTACTGGCCATCGAAATGCTGCCATTTAGGCTTGTGGACACTGAGTCCTTCCGCAGCCTGATGGCAGCAGCTGTCCCTCGGTACGCGGTCCCCAGCCGCCACTACTTTTCCCGGTGTGCCATCCCCGCATTACACCACCATGTGTCCCGTAACATCACCCGTGCCCTGACCAACGCAGTTACTGGGAAGGTCCACTTAACGACTGACACATGGACAAGTGCTTGTGGCCAGGGACGCTACATTTCCCTGACGGCACACTGGGTGAATGTCGTGGAGGCTGGGAGCGACTCGGACCCTGGGATGGCACGGGTGCTACCCACGCCGAGGATTGCGGGCCCTACCTCCATCAGGGTTTCCACCAGCACCTACGTTATTGGCTCCTCCTCCTCCGTTTCCACCTCCGAATTCTCTACACACACCGCCACTCCCCCATCAGCCAGTAGCTGGAAGCAGTGTAGCACTGCAGTGGGGAAGCGTCAACAGGCCGTGCTGAAGCTGATCTGCCTTGGGGACAAACAGCACACGGCCTCAGAGCTGTTGCAGGGGATTAGTCACCAGACCGAGCAGTGGCTCTCGCCACTCAACCTGCAACCAGGCATGGTTGTGTGTGATAATGGGCGTAACTTGGTGGCGGCTTTGGAGCTCGGCAAGCTCACACACGTACCATGCCTAGCGCATGTATTTAATTTAGTGGTGCAGCGATTTCTAAAAACCTACCCCAATGTGCATGATCTCTTGACCAAGGTGCGCCGCGTGTGTGCACATTTCCGTAAGTCATCAACAGCTTCAGCCGGCCTGTTGAAGCTGCAGCAGCGCTTACAATTGCCAGCTCACCGGCTGCTGTGTGACGTGAGCACGCGCTGGAACTCCACCTTCCACATGTTGGCCCGGCTTTGTGAGCAGCAGAGGGCAGTAGTGGAGTACCAGCTGTTACACGGTCGTCGCCTCTCCGTTCAACTTCCTGTAATCAGAAGTGAGGAGTGGGAATGGATGTCAGACCTCTGTGAGGTTTTACGCAATTTTGAGGAATCGACACAGATGGTGAGCGGCGATAACGCTATTATCAGTGTAACCATCCCACTTCTGTGTCTACTGAAACGCTCGCTGCTCACAATTAAAACCGACGCTTTGCATGTGGAAGAGGTGGAAATGGGGGAGGAAGAGCTTACACAAGGTGATAGCCAGAGCACCCTCACTTCGTCTTCTCAGCGACAATTGGAGGAGGCGGAGGAGGAGGAGGAGGAGGAGGAGGAGGAGGAAGACACGGTTGTCTCCGCTACAGAGGGTAGCCATGGAACTTTAGTTCCATCTCTTCAGCGTGGGTGGGCAGAAGAGGAGGAAGAGGATGAGGAGATTGAGAGTCATCCTCCTGGTGAGGACAGCGAAATCTTGCCTGTTGGTACTCTGGCACACATGGCTGACTTTATGTTAGGCTGCCTTTCCCGTGACCCACGCGTTACACGCATTTTAGACAACACGGATTACTGGGTGTTCACCCTTCTGGACCCCCGCTACAAAGAGAATTTCTCATCTCTCATTCCTCCGGTGGAGAGGACAAGCAAAATGGTGCAATACCAGAAGGTTCTTGTTGAAAAATTGCTCCAAAATTTTCCATCTGACAACGCTGGCGGCAGAGTACGTGCTACCTTGGCCAACAGAGAAGGGGAGAAAAGGGGAGCACACAGCAGTTCCGAGAAAGGCAGGGCAACACTCTCCAAGGCGTGGGACACCTTCATGACACCCCGCCAGCACCCTCACCCTGATGCGCAACCTAGTGTCACAAGGAGGGAAAAGTTTTGGAAGATGGTGAAGGAGTACGTAGCAGACCGTGTCAGCGTCCTCAATGATCCCTCTGTGCCTTACAACTACTGGGTGTCCAAGCTGGACACGTGGTATGAACTGGCACTCTATGCCTTGGAGGTGCTGGCCTGCCCTGCCGCCAGCGTTCTGTCTGAGCGGGTATTTAGTGCTGCTGGTGGCATCATAACAGATAAGCGTATCCGCCTTTCCACCGACAATGCTGATAGGTTGACACTTATAAAAATGAACAAGGCCTGGATTTCCCCTGACTTCTCCACTCCACTGGAGGAAAGCCCCGGGGGAACATAAACTCACTTTATATATGTTATTTACAATGATGGGAATACTCTGTATTCCCATTCACCCCTTCCACCCAAAAAACGGGTATATGGTTGACTCTTAATCTTCTCATCCTCCTCCTCCTCTTCCATATGCCCTGGGATATAATTTTTATATAGGGCCAGCTCACCAGCGGGCCCTGTGATATAATTTTTATATAGGGCCAGCTCACCAGCGGGCCCTGTTTGACAATTTTTATATAGGTCAGCTCACCAGCGGGCCTTCTCATATAATGTTTTATTGGGTCAGCTCTCTAGCGGGCCCTCTCATATAATGTTTTATAGCGTCAGCTCACTAGCGGGCCTTCGCATATAATGTTTAGGATGGTCAGCTCTGCAGCAGACCCTCACCCATAATGTTTTAGATGGTCGGCTCAGCGCACGTTTCCCTCTTAATCATGGCCTCAGTTCAATAAAATCAAGGAAATTTTTGGGAGAATTTGTCTCTGTGCACGTTTCCCTCTTAATCATGGCCTCAGTTCTGAAAATCAAGGAAATTTTTGGGAGAATTTGCCTCTGCGCACGTTTCCCTCTTAATCATGGCCTCACTTCCGAAAACCAAGGAAATTTTTGGGAGAATTTGCAGATGATATACAAGTAAATATACAGCAAATATTGTTTGGTAACAATTTTTCGCCTAAAGTCGTTTTTATTTTCCTTTTTGTGTGTTTTATGGTCAGTCTGTAAAAATGGCGTACTACGGGCGAAAGATCGTTCCCAGCAGCGATGTTGGAGTCCAAGATGCATCCAGACATCCTCCCTATGCTGTCCCTGAACCATTTCTGTGGTGTTTCCATCCTTTTCTGCCCTTTTCCTATGGACCAGGCACCCTCCCCTCATCAGAGCAGGAGGTGCCTGGTGTAATGCTCGAGTCCTCCCATTGACTTCAATGGGGCTCGGGTGCTCGGCCGAGCACTCGAGCCTCAGGGGGTGCTCGGTTAGAGCACCCGAACACCCGAGCATTGGGGTGCTCGCTCATCACTAATCATCATACAGATGCTCCTCTCAGATACTCTTGTGCTTTTGTTTTGTTAGCTGTTGTTATCCAGTGAATGTCTACACACCAAGAGGCTGGTTTGTGCCTCTCCAGAAGGTGAGTAGTCTTGTACTCTGTACAGAAGAAGTGTTTCAGATCAGTGGAGGTAACAATTCTCATCTAACATCCAAAATTCTGCACTCAGAGCGTGTACGCCATTTCTTTTTTCGAGGTTCATATGAAAAATAGGAGCAATGACAAGTGAAGAATTTAAAGGACTCGGGTCATAATAGGTCCTATTCCTCCTATCTTTTTTGTGGGATGTGTTGTCCTACACACCTGTTGGATTAGCGCTGTAGGTAGTTTGGTTTAAGTACGCAGATGAAACTGCATATTGTGTCTACAGTTACGACTTGGTGGGAAACGGAAGTATAAACCTCAGACACATATGTCCTGTCTCTTCCTCAGTACAACTGCATTAAAACTTCAAAAAGAACAAAAATAGATGATACCGTAAATGAAATGGCCTACTCAGTCATGTTAAGACCTTATATCAATGCAGCCGAGAGATCATTTCATCATCTATAAACCCACTCTGAATACTGAACATCAAACAGATCACAAAACTTGAGTCCTATGTAGCTACTGGGGGATACTTAGTCTTGGAATATGGCACTGTGACTTTAAGTGTGATGGTATGCAATAGTTTTGCTATCCATACTAGACCTCCACTTTACTCCATTCAGTCTTTTAGCTCTTAGATTCGAGAGGATATCATTGATTGTTAGCATACATCCACTACATTGACAAGTCTTTGTAACAGACTGAACAGATCTGGCAAAAGATCTGATCCTTTATAGTCTGATCATAGATTAACTACAGATCAGACTTTGTTATGGGTTGTTTATACATACAACCTATACTAGATAGTCCTACATGGTAACTGAATACTTTTCAGACAGGGTTACATATTGGTTCTTGTGACTGGCCCAGTAGCCATTTACATTTATTGATCCATAAATTAAGCTGGCATTTATTAATATTTCCCCCTTGCCTTCATACTAGTGAACTGATATGTACGTGGGGATGGAAGGTGATTTTAATATTTACTAATAAAAGTATATGTTTTATGATCTGATTGATGCGCTAGTATCCAGAGTGGTCCTGTAGGTGCTGAACTGGTCTCTGGACTGCAGTGATATGAGGTCTTTACATAGTTGATTAGACCATTTCATTCACTGTGCATCTCTTTTTGTTCTTTTTTCATAGTTGTAAATTAAGATCCGCAGCATCATTAAATATTTAAACACCAGCATTTTTGTTTTTGTATTAAAACTTCAGAATGGACCTTCTGTCAATAAAGATCACTCTGAGGGCCGACTTAATCTCTTGATTTCTTAATGCGTATATGACAGGGTTTAATAGTGGAGTAATGAAAATATAAATAAGAGATAGAATCTTGTTTAGTAACGATGTATGACCTCTGGAAGGTACCGCATATACCATGATTACAGTTGTATAAAATGTGGAAACAACCCCCAGGTGAGAACTACAGGTGGAGAAGGCTTTCTTCTTTCCCTTTACTGTCTGGATTTTCAGGATAGATCTGATAATACATCCATAGGTTACTACAATGAAGATGAAAGGGAACAGAGTGGATGCAGTGGCGAGCAAGTTTACCACCATCTGAGCAGTGGAGGTGTCAGAACATGAGAGAACCAGAAGAGGAACAAAGTCACAGAAGAAATGGTCAATAATATTTAGACCACAGAAGTAGAGTGTCAATACAACACCTAATGATACTGACATAACGAGTAAAGCCAGAGCCCAGCAGGTGAAAGACAAGTAGCGGCAGCACCAAAAGTCCATTATAGAAGAGTAATGTAGTGGTCTACATATGGCCAAATATCGGTCATAAGACATCACTGTAAGGAGAAAACACTCCGTTACGATAAAACAGCCAAACAAGAAGAACTGTGTGAGGCAGCCAGTGATAGATATGGTGACTCCATTTGTCAGTAACGCATGAAGCATGACTGGAATGACGTTTGTGGTGAATAACATTTCAGATAATGACAGATTGCAGAGAAAATAGTACATGGGGGATTCAAGCAATTCACTAAACAACATCAATACAATGATTAGAAGATTCCCAGATAAAGTCAATAAATAAGTAACGAGGAACAAGGAGAAGAGACTGACCCTGATGCCACTGGGGACCTGGAATCCCAGGATGAGAACTTCCCTGATGAACGTCTGGTTCTGAGGACCCTTTGTTTGTAGGAAGATGGATTCACTCATATTGTCTGTTAATTGAGAACTGAAACCAATTTTAAATATTTAGTAGAGAATAATTGCTACTATAATAACTAAGGACATTATTTCATAAGTATATTTTTTTGTGTTCATATGCACCTTTATTATTATTTATTTATTATTATTAATGTATCAGGAAGAAGCATGAAGATTTATGTGCAATTCACTGCTTTAGTGTTATACGATATAGAAGTTAAAGAGGAAAAATATTAGACACAGTAACACAGGACAGAGACAACAGGAAGTGCCTGATAGTAACACAGTAACACAGGACAGAGACAACAGGAAGTGCCTGATAGTAACACAGGACAGAGACAACAGGAAGTGCCTGATAGTAACACAGTAACACATGACAGAGACAACAGGAAGTGCCTGATAGCAACACAGTAACACAAGACAGAGACAACAGGAAGTGCCTGATAGTAACACAGTAACACAGGACAGCAGGAAGTGATAGTGTAGCACTGTTAGTGCAATGGAATGGAATAACAAAAATAATACTCAATAAGATATGGACTGATGGTACCAACACATCTGATAGCTCAGCATATGGAGAGAATTCAACCCGTATCCATTTAGGTGGGAGGTGTTGTGAAGAAACAGGTGGTTAAACTCTTATGTCCCTGTGATATGTGGGGACTGTGGGATTACATGGACATTACAGGCAGTACATCTGATAATGACTTTTCCCATCTTAAACCCTTTGAACTCAACCTCCCCATCAATTGGTTGAACTGTGCATAGCAGCATTGTCCTGTGCACTGCCATCTATTAGTTGGTGACATGCATACAGCATTGTTCTGTGCACTGCCATCTATTGGTTGGTGACATGCATACAGCATTGTTCTGTTCACTGCCACCTATTGGTTGGTGACATGCATAGCAGCATTGTTCTGTGGACTGCCACCTATTCATTGGTGACATACATTGCTGTGTCCCATGTGAGTGGCCAATAGCTATTCAGTATGCAAATATGTTACTGTTGCATTCCTGTACCGCCAGTGTTCAATGCTTTAATTATACTCCCCCATCCTACACCCCAATATTATGAGATGCTGTTAAGATGGTTATATGTTTTGTATTCTGTGTATTACAATATTTTGTTTATATGCATGTCCTGTCACCTCAAGTTAAATGTAGATTGTGAAAGGTCTGGTATTGAATTTCAACATACTTAGAGTTGTGTGTCTCTACCCAAGAAGTAGATGTTGAGGGTTGAGGGTTGCTAACAACAGGCCTGTGTAGCCAAAAGTGCTCTGTTAAAGGCTGTGTCATTTTATCAAGGCAGAGGAGCTAGTTCCTGCCTGGAGGAGGCGTTGGAGCAGACGGAACTGTACCTGATCCTCAGCAATGAGGCAGAGGGGTTAGTGCCTGCATTGAGGCTCCTGTTCTTGCTCTGCAGAAACAAGGCAGAGTGGTTAGTGTCTGCCTACTGGAGACTTTGCAGCAGAGGGGACGATACCTGCTCTGCACTGACCTGTTCCAGTGGGTAGAAGTGTAAATCCCTACCCAAGTCACTGCGCTACAAGGCTGGCTACACCTGAAGGTCTTCCAATCCAGTTGACCGTTTCTCCTCTTAATAGTGCAACTAGATCCATTGGCAAATGGCCCAGGTCTGTCTGGTGGTCCTCTGCAGCCAGTCCGGTGTAAATAACATGGTAGGTATCCCCTAATCTACAGGGGCGGGCACCTGGGGCCGTCACTGGCATTTCACAAGCCATCCAATATGGATAAATCAGAGGCAGGGCTTCCTTTTAAAAAGTTTATTGGACATTCATAAATATGAAATATGGCTTATTTTATATTTACATTATATATTTTATTGTATATTTATGAAAATAAACCAGCTGCACCGTTGGGGAAAATTAAGATTCACCAAATTACCATTGACTTAAATCAGGATTTTTTTTAACCGCTTAGATGCTTGAGAGGTCTTTTATTTGGTCTCTTATATGCAGTAGATTTACTCTAAATTCCACCTCTATTACTTCCCAAGTATGGTTCTTAATTATTCTCACTATGTATATAGAACTCCAAGGGCCGTATGTTCAAAGGGATAACAACAAAAATAAGTAACTGTATGAATGAACAATAAATTTTCTATAGAAATGTAGGACACAAAATTATTAACCCCTTAAGGACCCTTGACGTACCAGGTCCGTCACGGTCCTTGAAATACTCAAGGACCGATGACGATCATAGTACGTCACATACTTTTTACTTACAGCGCTCTACCGGGAGCGCTGTAAGTAAAAATAGGGCCTGAAATTGACCGCTCCAAGATCGTAGCGATCTCTATCAGGCCCCATAATGATGCGCCGATACACGCGACAGGTCACGTGTACCGGCGCGTCCAAGTGCGCCTATGCGGCCATTATGGGACGGAAATGTCCCATGACCGCCGGTCCTTAAGGGGTTAATGTCCATCGTGTATGAAACAACTCCAGAATTACCAAGCAAAGGGGCATGGCAAGGGGCGGGGCTAAGCTATTTGTCAGTGTCGTATAGAAGAAAAGAAAAATGTTCGTATATAACAACAAAAAATATGTTTTAGAAACAATAGAATTTGTATGTTAAGAAAACAGTGAAGGCAATGTGAAGTTCTGAATGTGAGAAACCAATAATAATAATAGGAAACACAACACAAGCACAATTACCTTACCTATATACCAACGATTTTGTTGTTAATTAAAACATTTTTGTAGTTACATAAGACAATGTCAGTCAGGAATCGTACTTCAATAACAAAACAACATATTTCCGATCACAACCGACACTCTCTGAAAATATTAATGAGGCCAAAAAGACTGTACTTTGAACTGTCGTAACAAACGACAAAATTAATTTCGATACATCTTTGAACATATGGCCTCAAATGGGAGTCAGATATTTCCCTGTATCAACATGTTACCTGCTTGGAAACAAACATTCATAATTCTCAATATTGTTCTGTGCTAGATAGGTATTCATTATGTTTCTGAAAGCAACTACAGTATGTGCAAAAGCAGCACAATGAATCGATGAATGCAAGATATTTACTGCCCTTACAGTTAAAAAAATCCATGCCTTTGTTCTAGTCAAAAGCGCCATTTCTCTAGTCTTAATGGATGACCTTTTATTCTTATATCAGCTCATTGAGTAAATTATTAATTGGAGTGTTCTTTGTATTGACCTTCAATATGTGTGTAAATGGTAATCATATCACACCTTAGATGTCTCTTCTCTAATGTAAACAAACCCAGTTTCGCTAGACTCTCTTTATAACTCAGATCCTCCAATCCCTTTATCAGTTTTATTGCACGTCTCTGCAATTTTTCCAGTTCAACAATTTCTCTTTTAGGAATTAGTGCTCAAAACTGCACTCCAGTTTCTAGATTAGGAGGTATAATTATATTCCCATCCTATTCACCTATAGCCCTTTTTACACATGATATTTGCTCTTGCAGCAGCTGAGTGCTGCAAAATCCTAAATCTTTCTGTAATGAGGATTCCCCAAGTAGTTCCCCATTTCGAGTAATTGTATCATATTTGTTTCTACAGCCCAAATGAATAACCTTGCATTTATCTACATAAAACCTCATCTGCCACTTTTCTGCCTATTCACCCAGTTTACACAAATTTTTAAAAATAGAGAACAGAGCTCCTGCTCGGTATATATTTTCTAAACCATTTATCTCTATGGACTTCAATAGGAATCTGACGGAATAGAGTTAACATCTAGCTGCAATTCAATCTAGGCCTTTTTGGCTGCCATCTCCAAAACATCCTCAGGGACCTGGGGTATTAGTTTAAACATGGACATGTTAGATATGGCTGTGTGCAGTAAATGTCTATGCCTGAACTTAATGATGCTCTGTCTGTGTTGAAGACGAGTGTAACACCAGGGACCCTATATTACTCTACCCCGTGACAAGAAGGTAAGAAGTTACTGGTGGTGGTGAAGATTCTGAGGGTGGTGAAGAGTGGCAGAGAGACATGGGTATCACCACCAGCAGTGACACTATTGTTTTTGCTGATTTACATCCTTGCCAAGTCATCCAAGTCTGAACATCATATATCACAGCAGGAACAGGAGGCTGGTGCGTACACTGTGCTCATGGTTTTTAGTCACAGTGTTGATGGGAGTGGTGGTGATGATATGGGACAGGTAGTGGTGGATTCAGTTCATAGTACTCCTACTAAGAATGCACCAGCAGCAAAAGCACCAAAAGACACTGCAGGTTGATCTAGTCAATGACATCCATACCCATAAGGTGTATAAGTGGCAGTTAAGGGCAGTTCATCCAGTGGATATGGAGGGTGGGTGGGTCAAGTGAAATGGATATTAGGCCAACAGCGAGGCTGGTTCTAGGATGGGTGTGGGTGATTCTGAAGAGAGACATTTTGGTCATGGAAAACTGAGAGGAATTGTGAGGCAGACTAAGGAAGTTGAGGTCTGAAGAAGTTTGAATATTTGGGGAAAGGATCCTCTAAATATTTGAAACTTGGGAGAAACCTTGAAAGTTGGAAAGACCATGTTATAACTGACAGAGCAAAATAGAGCTGAAATGTGTAATTGTATCACAAAATGTAAATGTGTCAGTCAGTGAAGATAAAATAATGTTATCAGAGATTATATTTTCTGTAGAATTTTTACTAATACATAAAAACATAGAATTTAATAGCAGATAAGAACCAGCTGGCCCATATAGTTCAATCACTACTCTATGTAGTCATCGTAGACTTATTTTATTCTTATAATAATAGCCTTATATCTATCCCAAGAGTTCTTCTAGTCATACATGTATAGTGAGACAGACACTTACCTGAAATACATACTACATATACTTACCAGAGCTACTTAGTAGATACCGAGTGTACTTACTTGCTTAAATTCCTTTTAAGAAGATTGTTTAAACATAAAAATAGTTTATGCCCCATGTATTGGTTTTCCAGCTCTATAACATCTATCCCAAGAGTTCTTCTAATCAAACATGTATAGTGGGATAGACACTTACCTGATCAACTTACCTGATAAACTTACCACCAGAATTACTTACTAGATATCCTTACTATATATTCTTACTATAAATATATGCATTTACTAGATATACTTACTTACAAATGATACTTACATGCTTAAATTCATTTTAAGAACATTATTTAAACATAAAAATAGGTTATGTTCCATGTATTGGTTTTCCAGCTGTATAATATTTTATAACAGGGAATAAACATCCTATTAGCAGACAAGTAGTAATGATTATTAATATTCCGGCAGAAGACATTTTATACTTTTCTCTATGAACACTGTATCATTTTATGCTGAATTTAATTGTATAATTTAACAGAAACCTCTTGGTATAGATATGTTAGGAGACAATTTCCACTGGGATCAGTCTGTGAAGTTCGGAGATAATTCACCAATTAGTACAACAAGTCTACAAGGAGCAAATGCCCCCGGAGCCTCCAGAAGGATCATAAAACTTATAAAATTACACACAAACAGATACTAATAAAACAAAGGATTGTTAAAATTCTAACTAGGGTATTTGAAGAAAAGCAGAAACAGTAGTGGGGTGCTACATGTTCAAAATATATGTTGATTTAACTGTTTCCCAAGGTTGTCATGAGGGCCACCACTAAGGCCGGGATTCATCAAGGTGCGAATGGATTAATAAGCAGGAAAATCAGAGGATTTCTCTGCATATTAACCATTCACCCATTCAGCAAATTTTGGATTGTATCTGGCATTGCTTATTCTTCAATAAGATCCAGATAGATCCGCAAATGTGATCCGTTAGCTTCAAGCTGGCGGTTCCCATCTGAATGCATGGGGCGAACACACACATACACATTTTCACTTATGTGTATACGTGTGTGTAACAGATCCTACCCGTTACTTGAGTCCTTGTCTGGACCTCAAACTATTTATCCAAAGACTATGGACATTTATTACTGTTTGGGCTCTGTGCTGTGCCTTGGCGTACAAACTGGCCAGCTGTTCCCTAAGAGAAAGACTTAAATTCATAGACTTTGGATCATATAATATGTTGAATGTATGTTGAACGTTTTAGTTATTGTATGTAGTATGTTCGAGGGTTTACACATGCACCAATTACCAGTTGGCGGGGACTGGCACGGTGTGCGATCAGCACCACCAGATCGAACGTTCGGCAGCAGGGACAAGAGGTGAAAGCTGGGTCACTCAGAACCCTGGAGTAGCCATGCAAATATCTTCCATAGCCTAAGATGTGTATTGCAGCCACTCCAGCCATTTGACTATGTGTACTGTAGCTAGACCCCCTGCTGTGTGTTAAATAAGCCAATGTGAACTGCGGTCAGACCCCCTGCCATGTGGTAATTAGTTCAAGCCCTCAAGTCTTTGTTCAATCAAACCCTTTTGTATCTGAAATGTAATCCTAAGTTATTGTATCTGTTAAGACCACATGTTGCTGGCCTTTGTCTGATGTATTGTGATTGGATCACACCCTATTGTTTCTGGTTTCCCCCATAAGTAAGATTTGTGTATAAATTTCTGTGGTCTTTGTCAATAAAGTGAGTTATGTTTGGAGTGAACAAGGAGTCCTGGAGTCTTGTATTGCTTATGGTCTAAAGTGTCCACTCTAATACCCATCTGCGCCAAGTATCCTGAATCATCGACTGCCTGCTACAAGCTTCCTGCGACCCAACTTTGTACGCTGTCAGGCGGTGACATGGACTCCATCCTCTCATCCTTGTGTTCCTGTGACATCTTCCAGTGATCCTTTGACTGGGAGTAGAGGTCTCACTCTCTACTGCCCGTGTTTCCCTGCTCACAGCGATCCTGCAACTGTTTCAGAGACCGTCCATACTTCAAACGGTGCATCCGACGTTGCCAGTCCAGCGTCGAGAGGGAGAGACCCGGGATCGACGACGGAAGGCGATGTGGTCCCTTCTCAGCTTCTGTTACAGTGTGTTTTTCCCATGACTGACCAATTTACAGAAGTTTCCCTGCTTCACATATGTAAAGCAGGGCAACACGCAAAATCGGTAATGAATACCCAAAGGTATCCATCAATTATCGAGGTGAAGAGCAGCGTATTTGATACTCTGCTCTTCATGCAGTTTGATGAATCCCGGCCTTAAGTGGAACAAGGGGCTGTTGTCTCAGGCTCAGGTGAGAAGGGGTCCAGGACACTTTTTGATGTATAAATGTGGTCTAAAGATAAGTGCAAAAAAGTTGCCTAGGTATGACTGTGACAACATGAATGTGTAGAGGTGACTGTGTCCTTTTTATACATTTCTTCTATTGCTTCAAACGTTAAACCACGTTGCAGTGGCAGACATTTAGGGAGCAAATTTACTAAAATTTATGATGCAATATTCATATTTTTATACATTTCATGCACCTTATTAAATTGTCCTTCTTTATCCTGTGTCACATATAGGGTTACACAACACACTAACTGCATTTGTTTCATTTTGTGCAATAACTTTCACCTACTGCCTCATTTATACATCACCCCCCCATCCCTGGAATTACCTGTAGTTCAGCTGAGGACTTGTACATATATAACACTTATATTCCACAATAAACACCAACAATACCAGAGGCCGCCTGTAGGCACCAACTCTCTATGGAATCTATGAGGTCACATCAGAGCCTTCTCTGACCGCGGGCACTCATACAGCAGAACATGGGATTGTCTGGAGCAGAAACGCTATCCCCACCGAGTGATTGTCAGGAGAGTCAATAAACTTGTTGGGTGATATTACTGTTTAATTAACTCTCTGGGTACCAGTGAGGTATGCATGCATGTGTTGGATACATCACTGGTACTCTAAGGGTTAATATTACTGAGAGGGAAACAGTCACCAGGGTCCAACAGAGGGGCGGGACATTGAATAGATGGCGGCCCCCATTAGATGTTCCTGCCCTCAGCTGTATGATTTCTTCTGGTGGGTTTATTTGTCTGTTTATATACCAGATCCAAAATTATTCCCCTGTGTGCACCCCGTGGTCTTCTCCTTCTGTTACACTATAGTGGTCTCAGGTATAAAAGTACAATGAGACAATTCTGGGGCAAAGCAAATGCACCACAGGGGGCAAGTACAAATTCACACAACTCTCATTGATTAATATGGGGTTTTTAACCCTCTGAGTGCTAGAAAGGTCAGAACACATTGTTTCATGATACATTTGAGGACTCTCTATCATTCATGGTGTTAAAAGGCTTATTTAAAACAATGTGGATTTTAGTTCTGTTGTGGAGATATGATTTTGTCAATGTCTTCAAAGCACATCACCATTTTCACTAATATTTAGGGATGTGAGTGGAGGGGAGGAGAAGGTCACCATCAGCATACAGGTCTGTCATAGTGCTGTAGATGGAAGGGATGTATAACGGATGTGGATGATGTGTAATGGATGTGGAGCGGATGTGTAATGGATGAGGAAGGGGTGTATAATGGATGTAGAAAGGATGTGTAATGGATGTAGAAGAAATGTATAATGGACGTAGAAGGGATGTACACTGACTGACCCCTAGACTTGTTCCCTTGTCCACTGGTAGCCATAGACCCCCATATACAGTAAATGACCCCTAGACTTGTTCCCTTTGCCCACTGGTAGCCATAGACCCCCATATACAGTAACTGACCCCTAGACTTGTTCCCTTGCCCACTGGTAGCCATAGAACCCCATATACAGTAAATGACCCCTAGACTTGTTCCCTTGTCCACTGGTAGCCATAGACCCCCATATACAGTAACTGACCCCTAGACTTGTTCCCTTGTCCACTGGTAGCCATAGAACCCCATATACAGTAAATGACCCCTAGACTTGTTCCCTTTGCCCACTGGTAGCCATAGACCCCCATATACAGTAACTGACCCCTAGACTTGTTCCCTTGCCCACTGGTAGCCATAGAACCCCATATACAATACCTGACCCCTAGACTTGTTCCCTTGTCCACTGTTAGCCTTAGAACCCCATGTACAGTAACTGACCCCTAGACTTGTTCCCTTGTCCACTGGTAGCCTTAGAACCCCATGTACAGTAACTGACCTCTAGACTTGTTCCCTTGCCCACTGGTAGCCATAGACCCCCATATACAGTAACTGACCCCTAGACTTGTTCCCTTGTCCACTGGTAGCCTTAGAACCCCATGTACAGTAACTGACCCCTAGACTTGTTCCCTTTGCCCACTGGTAGCCTTAGAACCCCATGTACAGTAACTGACCCCTAGACTTGTTCCCTTTGCCCACTGGTAGCCTTAGAACCCCATGTACAGTAACTGACCTCTAGACTTGTTCCCTTGCCCACTGGTAGCCATAGACCCCCATATACAGTAACTGACCCCTAGACTTGTTCCCTTGTCCACTGGTAGCCTTAGACCCCCATATACAGTAACTGACCCCTAGACTTGTTCCCTTGTCCACTGGTAGCCTTAGAACCCCATGTACAGTAACTGACCTCTAGACTTGTTCCCTTGTCCACTGGTAGCCATAGAACCCCATATACACTAACTGACCTCTAGACTTGTTCCCTTGTCCAGTGGTAGCCATAGAACCCCATATACACTAACTGACCTCTAGACTTGTTCCCTTGTCCAGTGGTAGCCATAGAACCCCATATACACTAACTGACCTCTAGACTTGTTCCCTTGTCCACTGGTAGCCATAGAACCCCATATACACTAACTGACCTCTAGACTTGTTCCCTTGTCCACTGGTAGCCATGGAACCCCATATACAGTAACTGACCCCTAGACGTGTTCCCTTTGCCCACTGGTAGCCATAGACCCCCATATACAGTAACTGACCCCTAGACTTGTTCCCTTGTCCACTGTTAGCCATAGAACCCCTTGTGCACTAACTGACCCCTAGACTTGTTCCCTTGTCCACTGGTAGCCATAGAACCCCATACACAGTAAGTGACCCCTAGACTTGTTCCGTTGTCCACTGGTAGCCATAGACCCCCATATACAGTAACTGACTCCTAGACTTGTTCCCTTGCCCAATGGCAGCCACAGATCCCCATTTACAATGCCTGACCCCATGCCCTCAACCTTGTTCCCTTGCCTTCTACTAGACATAAGTCCCCATGGACACTGCCTGGGCAAGGGAACAAGTCTGGGGGTGTCAGTCAGTGTATGTGGGGCTAACACACAATGGTGATATTCCCCACTCTGCCCCACACTGTTCATATTCGACATGCTTCTCCACAATGCTTCCCATTCTGAAACACATTACATATACACAACTTCTCCTATTAGTATGGGAATGATTGTGTGTTTATACTAATATACTAATCCTGCACTATGCACGTTTTTATTTTTTTAAAGAAAATCAGACCATGCGAAGGCATCAGGATCCTTCCTGATGTCCACCCCTGGCATTTGTCATCTATCCAAAGGGACAGGTAATGAATGCAGCAACCAGGAAGGCGATCACCGCCTTACCCTTCCACCTCTCTTCATCCTTGTATTCTATGAATGCCTGAGTTGAGTAGGAGGATCCTCAAGACCCACATAATGTGAGTCTCAGACTTCAGAGTTGTCTACTGCTGTTGATGTGTGAGTGAGATCATCCCTTCCACATTGACAGCAGTTCACACGCTTCCCTGCTTCTGATTGATTGAGTGCTGTTACTGTATATGAAACTACAAGGAGATCTTCACCAGCCTCAGGTAGGTAAAGTTGAGGCTGGGAGGCTGCTATAAGAGTTCAGTGTATGTGGTGAAATGCCACATTAACATATAAACACATCCCCGTGAATACGATAATGCTCATTATCCTGCACTTCCTTATGGAAATTAGTCATTATTCTGCATTTCCATATGAAAATGGGCCATTGCCAATGTGAGAAGTGAAAATGTGTAAAACTGGTGAAGTTATGTCAGATAGATGTTCATGTGGGGAAATTTTCGACTCTGCTCCGACAGGACTTTGACATTATGAGCTTTCTTTGACCTTTAGTGCATCTCCTCCTATGTTTCTTTTAAACACAGAGATCTCTAAGAGTTGCAGCTTGTGCAGAAGTTGGAACATGAAGAGCAGATGGTTATGTATTGCACATGACCCCAAATCTTATAAACAACAGAAAAATAATAGCCTTTCCCTTCAACTATGTATCAGTAAACGTTCTCTGTGTGCAAGTGAAAAAACTGAACTTATCCTTAATATGATCTCATGAATTCTAATGACCTCTAGTAAAAAAGAAAGAAAGACATTCCATAGAGTTACAATATTTATTATATTAAAATAAATATAATGTCAGGACTAGTCAAAAAATATCAACAACATAATATTTTTCATATAAGCAGTTTTCCTTCTCAACAACAGTAACTGAATCTATGAATGACGGGTCTACTTTCAGATCGATATTGTGTATGTATATTATAAGCCAAGGTTACCTTCCGTGCCAGTAAATAATGGGTGATGTTCTAGAAGGGGTCAGGGAAGAGGGGATTGGAGAATGAAAAGGGCTGGGGACAATAAGGGTAGCCTTGCCTGGGGGTTTCTGGGATATAAATATGTCCCTCCTAATGTTTATTGACTTCCATAGAAGGTTGTGTTGTTGATTCCTCTGCACTTTCACAAACATGGCCACTTCGAAGCAATGTGGAAGTAAGACAGATCATTATGAGAAACGTCAGGTATTTGAGTAAAAAAATAAACTCATGTTTCATTCATATGTTCCCAGAAAAACTGTGAATTGGAAAAATATGAATTTGTGATGCTAGGTGTCCTGGATGTTTGCAATACACTGGAGACCTCCTTAATATTTTGTGTTTTTTGTTACAGAACATAATAGTATTGAATAATATCACCACTTCAGTTAATTCCCTTCTCTCCCAATTAGATCCCCACCAAGTATCCCAGTCCGCTCCCCAACATCCATTACACAGTTATTGTTCAGTGAAACGTAGGACACTGTATCTAAGCTGGTGCGCGTTGTTCCAGCATTTTCCCAATACAGACTCTAAGGCATTGTCATTTAACTAATTTGTTCATTTTATAGTAAATATAATTATGTTTCTGAGTTAATTGTATGTATGTGTGCTTGCAATCGGTAGTATAATTTGTTTTTTTGTTTCTCATTGGATTTTATGTTCGCTCCTGTCTCCTCTGAAATGGTTTTGTTTACAGCGACACCATTGCTTAATATGGATAATATATGTGTATTGCAGGGTCTGTCCTAGTGAGTAATGGAAGAACAATCCCACTGCTGAGAGATATTTTAGTTACAATTAATGACAGTAATGGTGATAATAATGAGTCCAAGTTTGCAGTTTTGGGTGCTGTACCTCCATGTCCTGAAATGACCACTATGGTCAAAGAACAATAACTCTTCATTGACTGCAGTCCAAACAGCTCCACTGTAACATTTCAGGCCATGGAGGTGTACTGCAGCCAAATAAATGTACGTCTGAACTGCAATAACCTGTGAATAAAAGTCATATATCTGTGGTGGACAAGGCAGTGTTTTACTCAGCAGAATAAACTCTGTAATAAATAAAGTTTTCATTTAAGTGTTACTGTCACTTTAAAGGGGCAGAAACACTTACTATGGAAACGATGGGGAAGATTCACTAGGCGGTGATAAAGAGGTGATAAAGTGGAGATAACTTCTCCAGTGATATCACTTCTACAGTTCCTATGTTATTCTATGGAACCTATGCATTAATATTTCTACCACTTAGTGAATTGGCTCCATAGAATAACATAGAAACTGGAGAAGTGATATCACAGGAGAAGTTATCCCCATTTCATCACCGCTAAATCCCTCCTTAGTGCATAATCCCCTCTATAATATATGCTGGTGGGATTTTACGGCTGTTTAAAACAATACTACTCAGTGCCACTGTACAATTTCAGCTCATGTAGGTACTGCACGAAAAATACATTAACTGCAATAACTATTGAATACACTATTTCTCACTAGTAACCCCCTAAATATATAATTTTTCAATATTAGACATTAGTATCAATGTAAACTAACATCAAATACTTTGTCAAATGTATTTATCAATCTCTGCAATCATAGTAGTGGGATCATGTACTGTGAATCTTACACTCTGTGTCATAGTAGAAGGATCATGAGTGTGAATCTTACACTCTGTGTCATGGTAGAGGGATCATGAGTTGTGAATCTTACACTCTGTGTCATGGTAGAGAGATCATGAGTTGTGAATCTTACACTCCCTGTCATGGAGGAGGGATCATGAGCTGTGAATCTTACACTCTGTGTCATGGTAGAAGGATCATGAGTTGTGAATCTTACACTCTGTGTTATGGTAGAGGGATCATGTACTGTGAATCTTACACTCCGTGTCATGGTAGAGGGATCATGAGTTGTGAATCTTACACTCTGTGTCATGGTAGAGGGATCATGTACTGTGAATCTTACTCTCTGTGTCATGGTAGAAGGATCATGAGTCATGTATCTTACACTCTGTGTCATAGTAGAGGGATCATGAGTTGTGAATCTTACACTCTGTGTCATGGTAGAAGGATCATGAGTGTGAATCTTACACTCTGTGTCATGGTAGAGGGATCATGAGTTGTGAATCTTACACTCTGTGTCATGGCAGAGGGATCATGTACTGTGAATCTTACACTCTGTGTCATGGTAGAGGGATCATGTACTGTGAATCTTACACTCTGTGTCATGGTAGAGGGATCATGTACTGTGAATCTTACACTCTGTGTCATGGTAGAGGGATAATGAGTTGTGAATCTTACACTCTGTGTCATGGTAGAGGGAACATGAGTTGTGAATCTTACACTCTGTGTCATGGTAGAGGGATCATGAGTTGTGAATCTTACATTCTGTGTCATGGTAGAGGGATCATGAGTTGTGAATCTTACACTCTGTGTCATGGTAGAGGGATCATGTACTGTGAATCTTACACTCTGTGTCATGGTAGAGGGATTATGAGCTGTGAATCTTACACTCTGTGTCATGGTAGAGGGAACATGAGTTGTGAATCTTACACTCTGTGTCATGGTAGAGGGATCATGAGTTGTGAATCTTACACTCTGTGTCATGGTAGAGGGATCATGAGTTGTGAATCTTACATTCTGTGTCATGGTAAAGGGATCATGTACTGTGAATCTTATACTCTGTGTCATGGTAGAGGGATAATGAGTTGTGAATCTTACACTCTGTGTCATGGTAGAGGGATCATGTACTGTGAATCTTACACTCTGTGTCATGGTAGAGGGATCATGTACTGTGAATCTTACACTCTGTGTCATGGTAGAGGGATAATGAGTTGTGAATCTTACACTCTGTGTCATGGTAGAGGTATAATGAGTTGTGAATCTTACACTCTGTGTCATGGTAGAGGGATAATGAGTTGTGAATCTTACACTCTGTGTCATGGTAGAGGGAACATGAGTTGTGAATCTTACACTCTGTGTCATGGTAGAGGGATCATGAGTTGTGAATCTTACATTCTGTGTCATGGTAGAGGGATCATGTACTGTGAATCTTACACTCTGTGTCATGGTAGAGGGATTATGAGCTGTGAATCTTACACTCTGTGTCATGGTAGAAGGAACATGAGTTGTGAATCTTACACTCTGTGTCATTGTAGAGGGATCATGAGCTATGAATCTTACACTCTATGTCATGGTAGAGGGATCATGAGTTGTGAATCTTACATTCTGTGTCATGGTAGAGGGATCATGTACTGTGAATCTTACACTCTGTGTCATGGTAGAGGGATAATGAGTTGTGAATCTTACACTCTGTGTCATGGTAGAGGGATCATGAGTTGTGAATCTTACATTCTGTGTCATGGTAGAGGGATCATGTACTGTGAATCTTATACTCTGTGTCATGGTAGAGGGATAATAAGCTTTGAATCTTACACTCTGTGTCATGGTAGAGGGATCATGTGTGTGAATCTTACACTCTGTGTCATGGTAGAAGGATCATGTACTGTGAATCTTACACTCTGTGTCATGGTAGAGGGATCATGTACTGTGAATCTTACACTCTGTGTCATGGTAGAGGGATAATAAGCTGTGAATCTTACACTCTGTGTCATGGTAGAAGGATCATGTACTGTGAATCTTACACTCTGTGTCATGGTAGAGGGATCATGTACTGTGAATCTTACACTCTGTGTCATGGTAGAGGGATAATAAGCTGTGAATCTTACACTGTGTCATGGTAGAGGGATCATGTGTGTGAATCTTACACTCTCTGTCATGGTAGAGGGATCCTGAGTTGAGAATTTTACACTCTGTTTCATGGTAGAGGGATAATGAGTTGTGAATCTTACATTCTGTGTCATGGTAGAGGGATCATGAGTTGTGAATCTTACACTCTGTGTCATGGTAGAGGGATCATGTACTGTGAATCTTACATTCTGTGTCATGGTAGAGGGATCATGAGCTGTGAATCTTACACTCTGTGTCATGGTAGAGGGATCATGTGTGTGACTCTTACACTCTGTGTCATGGTAGATGGATCATGTACTGTGAATCTTACACTCTGTGTCATAGCAGAGGGATCATGAGCTGTGAATCTTACACTCTGTTTCATGGTAGAGGGATCATGAGCTGTGAATTCGGTCTCCTATCTGATAGGAGGCAAATATAGTTGTTGATACCTTTATTGGCTAACTAAGCAGATTTATAATGCAAGCTTTCAAGACCTTAGGTCTCTTCCTCAGGCATGTTATACAGATAAATATGAAAACATCTCTCTTAAATACAAGTACACATCACATTGTTTAGAATGGAAATCAGATAAGAGAACTCAGCCCAGATCCAGATACTTTGATCAGTCAGTGGTAAATTGCACTCTTCCTCTGAGGCTTTAGAGGTATTTACGATGCTCTTGGGTCTGTTGGAAATGTTACTCCGCTAAGTAATAATGTGACAAGAATTCTCTGTCTTTTTACAACCCATTATGAATAGCACTAAACTTTAACACTAACTTTACCTCCCATACTTTTCTGTCCCTCTTAGTGCGGAACAGTCCCATCAGTGCAGTTAACTTAATGTCTGTGACACTGTGTTCATTTTGGCAAAAATGTTCACCCACTGGAGTCTCTGTCTTTTGTTATTAACACTGGATCTGTGGGAATTAAACCTTCTATGTAATGGCTGTCCAGTTTCACCCACATAAAGAGCTGTTGGGCATTTTGCACACATGATGAGGTATATTACATTAGATGATTTGCAGGTGAAGGTACCATTGATCTTATAGTGTAACTGGGTGTTTGGTATTGGTATCTTGTCAGTGGGACAGAAAAGTATGGAAGGTTAAGTTAATGACTGATCAAATATCTGGATCTGGGCTGAGTTCTCTTATCTGATTTCCATTCTAAACAATGCAATGTGTACTTGTATTTAAGAGTGATGATTTCATATTTATCTGGATAACATGCCTGAGGAAGAGACCTAAGGTCTTGAAAGCTTACATTCTAAATCTGCTTAGTTAGCCAATAAAGGTATCAACAACTATATTTGCCTCCTCTATTTCTACGGCAAACACAGTACCAACTCTCATCAGCTATCTGATAGGAGCATACAAAAAAACAGAACAGTGCTGTCCCCCTGTTTCTTTTCTTTTATTTTCTGCAAATTTTGCTCCCTCTGGGGGATCTTGGCAAGTGGAACGAGCGGCAGGCTACAGTATACCTCCAACATAACTCCCAGTGTACCCAGAAGCTGAACCATCAATATCATGTCTTTTTTTATGGACCATATAATCATCCAATATCTCAGTACATTTCAGGGAAACACTGATATAAGACAGTATGAGACTGATAGTTATTGCCTTTTTCAGATATTAACATTTTATGTTTTTTGGACTTGTTTCAGTGGCATATAATATTACATATTAAAGTACTATACTTATGGTTTTATATATTTTATTATCTATTTATTTAGCTGTTTGGGTTTTTTTATCATTATAATTTCCAGTCTCTAATTTTAGTCAAATTTTCTTGCACACTCAAGGGTGTATTTAAGCTTGGGGTAAAGCTTCCCACTTCAAGCAGTCAAATTTAAAAATTCTGGATTGATAAGCATTTCCTTGATTATTATTCAGAAAGAAACACAAATCTTTGTTTATATTTTTGTGAGTTACCATTGGTGAGGACAAATTTCACCTCTGACTGTGTGTTTTGTTTAAAGTCTCTCCAAGCTGAATGTTTTTTAAAGGTGTTTATTTAAAGCCATTTTTAGATCATCTGAAATAGTCTCCAGTACGATGATGATAATAATACACCCTAGGATTAATGGAAAACAGTGTTTTATTGTCACTTTATAAACCTGAAACTACATGATTTATCTCCTCCTTCAGTCAATATATTAGTGATACTTCAGTCTGTCTTTTTAACATGAAAGATCCATGTCAATGCTGCCCTGATCTCCTGATTTCTCAATGAGTATATAATAGGGTTTAGTAATGGAGTAAGTACAGTATAAAGCAACGATAGGACCTTGTTAACTACCACTGAATGACCACTGGCTGGTATGACGTACACTGTGATTATAGTTGTGTAATAGGTGAAAACAACACTCAGGTGAGAGCTGCAGGTGGAGAAGGTTTTCTTCTTTCCCTTGACTGACTGTATGCTCAGGATGGTTCTGATGATAGACACATATGTGACTATAATAAAGGTGAATGGAATCAAAGTTGCTGTGGCAGAAAGCAAGGAGACAACCGTCTGAGTGGTTGAGGTGTCAGAGCATGAGAGTTCTAGAATTGGAGCAAAGTCACAAAAAAAATGATCAATAGACTTCAGGTGACATAAATTTAGTCTAGAGAGGAAGCCTAAGGAGATGAACATGATTAGCAAAGCCACAACCCAGCAGGTCAGAGAGAGGTACAGGCATAAAGACTGGTCCATTAGAGAGGTATAATGTAATGGGCTGCATATGGCCAAATATCGGTCATAAGACATCACTGTAAGGAGAAGACACTCTGTAGCAGCAAACAAGCCAAACAATAAGAACTGCGTGAGGCAGCCAGTGATAGATATGGTGGCCCCATTTCTAAGTATCACATGCAGCATGTTTGGAGTGATGCTTGTGGTGAATAAGATTTCAGAGAGTGAGAGGTGACAAAGGAAGTAATACATGGGGGACTGGAGCAGTTTACTGAACAACATTAACATAATGATCAGAAAGTTTGCAGATAAAGTCAGGATATAAGTAATGAGGAACACAGAGAAGAGAATGACCCTGAAACTAAAGGAGGTCTGAAATCCCAAGATGAGAACTTCCTTGAGCGATGTCTGGTTCTGAGAGCATGTATTCTGTTGGATGGTGGATCCTCTCATTTTAGTGCACCTCTCAACCCTAGAAAAAAAGAGTCATTAATGGATGTATTGTCTGTATGACACCAGACAGTATCATGAGCACTGTGTAATAATAGAATATATATAGATATAAAAGAGAAAAACCTGTGTCTCCAGCAACACACACCCAGGGGCAGCAGTAAGGAGAAGATATTAATGTCTCCTCTCTACTGCCACTCCACAACATGCACAGGGGAGTGATTTTTGTACTTGCTTACACTATGTTATTAACCATTTGTGTGCCATAGGGGTAATGCAGTGCATTGCAGAGCAATGCATTGCACACCTCTTTTCCATTCAAAGGGTTACACTTTTTGAGCTTTGTACCTTCACCTATGAGTTTTCATCCATAGATTACCTCACATCCTCTCACTAATAAAGCCAATTAAGTCTGCTAAAATCACCCTTTTCATCACAAGCACTGAAAATGGGTAAGGATTATGGGAGTTGTAGTGCTATTAAACTATCACATGTTTCAGCATGTCTATCCTTACCTCACCTGCCTATCCTATAGCTCTGTGTGTATAATGTTGTCTGGATTGTGTTATACATAGAGCAGTTTTGCTGTACTATCTATGTGTATATACAGTTCAGAGTTGTAAATTCTTGAGAAAGGACACAATTCCTGGCCGAAACATCGAAAAAAACAACACTTGTCTTTGGAAGCAACAACAGCTCTGCGAGTGCCGTCTCTCCTTCTCTGAACTGTATGTATTCTGTTTTTTTGACGGGCACCCAGCTAATACTACCCATATACAGTGAGTGCATCTCATCTATATACTATGTATGTATATATATATATATATATATATATATATATATATATATATATATATATATGTAAATATATCTATAGTGTCTCTATCAATTTTGTCTGTTCTATATGTGTGTGTGTGTGTGTGTGTTGTGACAAAGTGTATGGGAGGATTGTAGAGGGAAGGTATTTAGGACCCAGAATCCTACATAGTCTCTACCCCTCCACCTGTCCCAATTAGCAGGTTTAACAATCCCAGGCTGCAGAGAAAAGAAAACAGAATTTGACTTGCTGTGAGCAAGAAGTTCAGAGCAATGCAACAAAGCAGGCCTTGAAAAGGTTGGTTAAACCTGTGTTGTTTTTTTTAGTTTAGAACCTTGAAGCAGAAGGGGAATCTTCTACAAGTAAACTATATATATATTGCATCTTCTACAGCAACATCTGGGTGGCAGAGGTCTCTGCTACAACCCCTTTGGCATCAAGAGGTTATAATGAATCTGTTTCTCTCTTCCTTTTTCCTCCCTAGATGAAAGGCGTAGAGAACGCTTTGTTGGAAAGTTCCCTAATTATCTGTATAACAAACTTCCTTCTACTGTCATCATCTCTCTGGGGTATAATGTCAGCTTTTAGACAAATGACCACTTCTCAGTCACATTCAAAAACTGCCCATTAGGATCCTGTACTTTCAATGCGTATACAGATCTGGAAATAACATATGTCCACAAGTAAAGGCCATTTTTTGGTGTAAAATTCAGCTGATGCAGAACTTCTTTTCAGGGATTATATTTACATACCCCCAATTGTCCCTTTTTAGGAGATATTAAGGCTCCATTCCTCCCAAGTGTCCCTGTTTAGGAGATAGTAGGGTCCATTCCTCCCAAGTGTCCTTCTTTAGGATGTAGTAGGACTCTGTACCTCCCAAGTGTCCCTCTTAAGGAGATAGTAGGACTATGTACATCCAAAGTGTCCCTCTTTAGGAGATAATAGGGGTCTGTATCTCCAAAGTGTCCTTCTTTAGGAGATATTAGGGGTCTGTACCTCCCAAGTGTTCCTCTTTAGGAGATACTAGCAGGGTGGGAAGCATTGGCCATCTGTTTGTTTAATTATTAATCAGTGCTTAAGCCTTTGAATAGCAGAGGGGTACGCAATGCATTGTGTACCCCTCTGCCACTCAAAGCGTTAACGTGAGTCTGAGTACATGACGGGCAACACCATCCCAAATTGCTAGCCTATATTTTCATGAATGTTTTCATAGCTTCACAGAGGCTGATGTACTAAGAAATATTGGGATCAATTCTGGTGCAAACCTATGGAATCGAATGTAACAAATAACAAAATTCTAAATTCTTTAAATGCACACATTTAATTTTGAATGTGAGAAAAGTTACCAGCGCATTAAATCAGTGACCATATTTCATTCTTCTCTATGATGCCACTGGTTTTCCCAACAATTCCTCCACTTTCTTAATAAAATCACCTTCACAGTGTTTTACTAGAGAGATGAGTGATAACATATCACTTCCCAGGAGATATTACCACTAAGGATGGGCGAAAGTTGTTGCCATGTTCCTGTGGGAAATTTTGCGAAAACCATGTTGTTATCTGCTTTATCACCGGAAAATCCACTTTAAACTAGCGCTTAAAATGTTTGCATCTTTCATCCATTGGGCAAAATTTTTTGCCATTTTTTCAATGGCTATAAAGTTTTCACTCATTGATTTACGTTGTTTTTGCACTATCACTATAAAAAGGTGACGTTTTTGCTGAAGGCAGACACAATAGAAGCAGCTACAGAGCGAGATAGACGTGCTGTGTTTTTCTGCTGTGATATTTTGCAAAAATTGAGGCAGGAGAGGCTCATAGTGACTCTTATCAGTATGGGCAGGGGAAAAATAATCAATGGAGGAGCTGGAAGGACCCTTATGTGTCCACTGAGTCTGAGGAGGAGGAAGTGACTAGCAGTACTGAACCGATTCTGTCCAGTCCCCCTAAATCACCACAAGGGATCTTGGGGAATTTAACAAGAAGGGAGGGAGAAAAGGGAATGGGAAGGAAGGGAGGAAAGGGCTGTACTATTGAGAGCAGGACAGGTCAGCTGCCTGTGCCTGCTGCAAGATGTGCTGCCCCTGCTGCCAGTGCCACCACTGTTTTACCTGCAGCCACTAGTGTTGTACCTGCTGCCAGATGTGATGCCCCTAGTGTTGTACCTGTTGCTAGTACTGAACCTGCTGCCAGTGCTGAACCTGCTGCCAGTGGCGAACCTGTTGCCACCAATACTTTGCCTGCTGCTACTGTTTCTTGTAGTACTCGGGGGGGAGGGGAAAATGATGCCAAGTGTGACAGCAGGGGACCTTCTGTCATATTGCTTGTCACCTCCTCCAAGCAGCAGTGAGCTGTCTGGAATAGAGCAGCATCATGCAGGGACTAGTGGTGGTGCTGGTGTTGGAGAAGCTGAGGTGGAAGAGACATTGATGGCCTTTTTATCAGAAACTGAGAAGGAATGGGAGACAGGGATGAGGATGGGCATCATCACCACCACTAGCAGTCAGCTTTTGGAATTTGCAGAAATTGCAGCTGCTCTAATTTCTGCTGCTGCTGGGATGAAAGGGCAGCAGGGTGCTGAGGAGCAGGTTAGTGTGACACAGACCTCCGTGGACACAGTGGGAATGGGATCAACAAGTAATGCAGGACTAGGACAGGTTCCATTTGCCAGCGCCATCAATACTCCCAGTCCTAGTTGCAGTGCTAAATCTGAGGCAGTAGCAGCAACATTACCCGCTGCCACAAAAAGTGAAGGAGAATGTGGAGGACAAGAAGAAAGAGGCCATTCTTCTCCACCTGTTCCCTATCCCTCCCCCCAGAAGTCATGGGTGTGGGACTATTATTCTCTTCTGGCAGGCACAGTGCAGTCATCATCAGCAATGGTACAGTGCAAAATTTGTGACAAGTCAGTGAGAAGGGGAAAGGAGGGAACACACTTTGGGACAAGCTCCCTGATAGCACACGTGAAACACAGACACCATGCATTTATGTCAAACATGTTAAAGCCAAACACCCATTACAGAAATCTAGCACCGCTGTTACTGTACCCCCTGACTCCCCAGAAAGGTGGAGATCAAAGAGGAGGAAGAACAAAGAAACCCAGACAGACACTGGAAGTTCCATGACAAGCAAAACAACTAGCTCACCATTACCATCACCTTCTTCCTCTAGGGTAACAAGTACCTCTCCTGCCAATCCACCTCGTTCATCGTTACCTCCCCCGCCAAATGGTAGCCACTCTTTTGATGTTAGGATGTGACAGTTCATCTCTACCCATTGCACACTGTGTGGTGCACTGACCCCACATGCCAGTATGGTGGAGGAGAATCAATACCAGGTCATCAGGTGGCATCTGAGGAGATTCCTTCCCACAGAATATGGTAGGATGCTGGTAGGGAGGGTCCATCATTACTATTAAACTGTCAGCAAGTTGTCATGTGTCCTTAGCGGAGTCTGGACAAGGGGTACAGTGACAGAGGCAGTACTTGGTTTCGGGTGTCATGGTGCTTGGACACAGTTGTGTCCCCAGGTGTTATTAACCACACACACACTGTGCACATTGCAGTTGCCGATGGAAACCACAGTTCCTACTCTCAAGGGAAATTTTCTGTTCTAATAACAACACAACCATGATTTTGGAAGAGGGGCAGGTGAAGAAGAATTATTGGCCAACTTCTTCTTTTCTCCACATATACTGGGGGCTACTTATCGTGCTGCTACTGCCTCATGTGCATCACTGTAGATAGCCATGGCATGTGGGACCTTCATCATCCATCTTCCATGTTACTGCTATTGTTGATCGCATTCCCTTTCAGCTGCCTAATCATCCTGCTGCTTAAACAACTCAGCAGCAGCAGTACGAACAGCAGTTGCAACTCAGGAGGACATCTGACAATGACCACTGGCCAACATGACCTGCTGTCATTAGGCTAGCAGGGTATTTTTATTTTTTTCTCAGGGATTCAGTTTTGAAAAAAATAAATAAATTAAATAAAAAACCTTGTCCTACAAAAAAAAAAATTGGGGTGTGTGTGTTTCTAACAAGCCTAAGTCCTACAAATCAATGTTTACTTAGGGCTTGTGCCAAACAAGCTTAAGTCCTACAAATCAATGTTTCTTCAGGGCTTGGGCCTCTAATAAGTCTAAGTCCTACAAAGTCCTCTAACAACAAATCAAACAAATCATCCTGTACAAAATACTCTATGAAGTCAAGTATCAGTCCACCCCAGTGGCAGCTTATGTCAGGGGGATCCTGTCTCTATCACTTTACATACAAATGTCTTATTTTATTTTATTGATCTAATATTTTTATTAACTTTCCCCCCAATAGCAGTCAAGAAACCCCCCAAAACAAATTCCCTGTTCAAATGATTAATTCATCCACCAACACGGACACCCTCCTCAGACCCCTTTATGCCATGTCTTATGGTTTCTATTTTATTTTATTTTATTTTATTTAGGATTTCTTTTTTATTAACTGCTCCCCAATCCCAGTAACCAACACCTCAAAAATCATCCCCTGTTCAACTGATTCTTAACCCACATCCCAACAACACAGACACCTTCATGCCCCTTTTATACTGTGCCTTTGGGAAATTAAATAATATTTATTTTATGTTATGTGTAACTTCAATGTTCCCACTGATTTAAATGGAATAAGCTAGGCACTTTTCGCAGGAAATTTTTCACCAAACGGAAAGTGCCATTTTTCACCAATTTCAGTTTGAGGTGGAAATTTTCGCCCATCCCTAATTACCACTGATAATTAATGACGATTGAAAATATATGTTTTCCCAAATTATATTACCAGTGATAACTAGAGACAAATGATAATATATGACTTTCCTGGTGATATAACAAGTGATATAACCATGTGTAAACGGCAATCATATCTAGGGATGGGTGAAAATTTTCACCTCAAACTAAAGTAGGCAAATAATGACACTTTCTGCTTGGCGAATAATTTCCCGCGAAAAGTGCAATTTTTTCCCACCTTTTTCACCCATTGAAATCAATGGGAAGAATTTTTTTTCTCCACCACACAAAAGTTTCCTACAGCCATATAAAAGGGTGTCAGGCTCTCACAGCAGCCATTCTGTGTACAGACATATAAAAGGGTATCGGGCTCTCACAGCAGCCATTCTGTGTACAGACATATAAAAGGGTGTCAGGCTCTCACAGCAGACATTCTGTGTACAGACATATAAAAGGGTGTCAGGGTGTCACAGCAGCCATTCTGTGTACAGCCATATAAAAGGGTGTCAGGGTGTCACAGCAGCCATTCTGTGTACAGACATATAAAAGGGTGTCAGGTCTCACAGCAGCCATTCTGTGTACAGATATATAAAAGGGTGTCAGGGTGTCACAGCAGCCATTCTTTGTACAGGCATATAAAAGGGTGTCAGGGTGTCACAGCAGCCATTCTGTGTACAGACATATAAAACGGTGTCAGGGTCTCACAGCAGCCATTCTGTGTACAGATATATAAAAGGGTGTCAGGCCCTCACAGCAGCCATTCTGTGTACAGACATATAAAAGGCTGTCAGGCTCTCACAGCAGCCATTCTGTGTTTGTGAGAGGAGAGAGCAGTACCTTGTTTGAGCTAGAGGAGATAGAGAGGGGAATTGAAGTTTAGTTTATGGAATCTTTTAGTAGGACATTTGTTCTGTGTAAGTGTGTATTAGGAAAGTCAGTGGGGCACTCTGGGGAGAAGATACACTATCAGCAGGCCAAAGGTACCACAACTAGCAGCAGCAGAAGCACTTTAAAAAGTTTCGAGGGCAGGAAAAAGAAGAAGTGAAGTTATTTATGTGTCAGACAGTGTACTACTGCCAGTGCCAACAGTTATTTCAGTCCAAATAACACCTATGGCACCTGCTGCAGAGGAGTATGACAGACAAAGGCAGGACAACTATATTAACAGCAGCACAGATGAGGAGGTAGAGGAGGAATGTGAAGAAGGGTTGCCACCAGCTACCCCACTTGGGACCACTGCTATGACCGATAAGTAATGTGTGTCAATAATCTGAGAAGGAGGATTGCATATGACAACGGTAAAAATACATACACAAATCACACTATGCCAGTTCCCCACCACCACCAATACAATACACATCTGCCACATTGTAGGTGGCACTTTATTTTTTTAATCACTTGACATCATCATGAATATGTACCAGTGTCACTTAAGCAGGAAGTAAGTGTTGTGGGCAAAGGACAAATGCTTTCTTCATGCTAACACATTTTTCAAGGTATATGTTGCAGTAGGATTTATAATTTTGACTTTTATCCACGTATTTCTAAACTTCAGCCCTCAGACAGAAAAGTCATGTAGGAAATTTTTCACACTTTTCACCCCAATCATTTCACCCCTTACACGTCTCTTCTCTAACGCAAACAAACCCAGTTTGGCTAGTCTCTCTTCATAACTCAGATCCTATAATCCTTTTATCAGTCTTGTTGAACATCTCTGCATTTTTTCCAGTTCAATAATGTCTTTTTAAAAAATGAGTGCCCAAAACTGTACTCCTCTTTCTAGATGAGGCCTAACCAAGGATTTATATATTCCCATCCCGTGCATCTATACCCCTTTTCATGCAGGATAGTACCCTATTTGCTCTTGCACACTGCTGTGAAGTTTATTGTCTATTAGTACACTAATGCAGCTGTCTGTGCCTGAACCTGCTGATGTTCTGCCTGAGTTGAAGATGAGTGTTATGCCAGGGTTCCCAATGCCACACTACCCACTGCCAAGAAAGAAGAAAGTTACTGGTGGTGGTGAGGACTTTGAGGATGGTGAGGAGTGGGAGAGGGGCATGCAGATGAGAATGGGTATCACCACCAACAGCAGTGACATTATGGTTTTTGCTGATTTACTTCCTTGCCAAGTCAGCCAAGTATGAACATCGTAAGTCACAGCAGGATTATGAGGTTGGTGCGTACACTATGCCCATAGGTTTTAGTCACAGTGGTGGTGGGAGTGGTGATGATGATATGAGACAGGTAGTGGTGGATTCAGTTCATAGTTCTCCTTCTAGTACGGCTGCTAAAGACGCAGCAGCAGCAAAAGCACCAAAAGACACTGCAGGTTGATCTAGTCAATGACATCCATACCCATAAGATGTAAGTAAGTGGCAGTTAAGGGCAGTTCATCAAGTGGATATGGAGGGAGGGTGGGTCGAGTGAAATGGAGATTAGGCCAACAGCGAGGCTGGTTCTAGGATGGGTGTGGGTGATTTTTAAGAGAGAGATTTTGGTCATGTAAAACAGAGAGGAATTGTGATACCGACGAAGCTGAAGAAGTTCAATTATATGGAGAAAGGATCCTGTAAATAAATGAGTCTTGGGAGAAACCTTGAAAGCTGTAAAGTCATGGAGAACCTGAATACCTTCACCAGCAATATGCTGTAATAACTGACAGAGCAAACTAGAACTGAAATTTGTAATTGTATCACAAAACATGAATGTGTCAGTCAGTGAAAATAAAATAATGTTATCAGAGATTATATTTTCTGTAACATTTTTACTAAAACATAGAAACATAGAATTTGATAGCAGCTGGCCCATATAGTTCTATCATTACTCTATGTAGTCATCTCAGACTTATTTTATTCTTATAATAATAGCCTTATATCTATCCCAAGAGCTCTTCTAATCATACATGTATAGTGGGATAGACACTTACCTGAGATACATACTAAATATTCATGCTGTATATACGTACTTAATATCTACTTACTTACCCAGCATATTTAATTGCTTAAATTCCTTTTAAGAAGATTATTTAAACATAACAATAGGTTATGTTCCATATATTGGCTTTCCAGCTGTATAATATTTTATAACAGGGAATGAACATCCTATTAGCAGACAAGTAGTAATGATTATTAATATTCCGGCAGAAGTCATTTTATACTTTTCTCTATGAACACTGTATAATTTTATGCTGAATTTAATTGTGTAATTTAACAGAAACCTCTTGGTATAGATATGTTAGGAGACAATTTCCACTGGGATCAGTCTGTGAAGTTCGGAGATAATTCACCAATTAGTACAACAAGTCTTCAAGGAGCAAATGCCCCCGGAGCCTCCAGAAGGGTCTTTGACTTATAAAATTACACACAAACAGATACTAATAAAACAAAGGATTGTTAAAATTCTAAGTAGGGTATTTGACGAAAAGCAAAACAGTAGTGGGGTGCTACATGTTCAAAATATATGTTGATTTAACTGTTTCCCAAGGTTGTCATAAGGCCCACCACTAAGGCCGGGATTCATCAAGGTGTGAATGGATTAATACACAGGAAATTCAGAGGATTTCTCTGTGTATTAACCATTCACCCATTCAGCAAATTTTGGATTGTATCTGGCCATTGCTTATTCTTCAATAAGATCCAGATAGATCCGCAAATGTGATCCGCTAGCTTCAACCTGGCAAACCCCATCTGAATGCATGGGGAGAACACATGCGTACACATTTTCGCTTATGCGTCTACGTGTGTTTTTCCCATGTCTGACCAATTTACACAAGTTTCCCTGCTTCGAATATGCAAAGTAGGGAAAACAAAAAAATCAGTAATGAATACCTGAAGGTATCCATCAATTATCGCGGTGAAGGGCAGCGTATTTGACACCTGCTTTTCCAGCAGTTTGATGAATCCCGGCCTTAAGTGGAACAAGGGGCTGTTGTCTCAGGCCCAGGTGAGAAGGGGTCCAGGACACTTTTTGATGTATAAACGTGGTCTAAAGATAAGTGCAAAAAAGTTACCTAGGTATGACTGTGACAACATGAATGTGTAGAGGTGACTGTGTCCTTTTTATACATTTCTTCTATTGCTTCAAACATTAAACCACATTGCAGTGGCAGACATTTAGGGAGCAAATTTACTATAATTTATGAAGCAATATTCATATTTTTATACATTTCATGCACCTTATTAAATTGTCCTTCTTTATCCTGTGGCACATATAGGGTTACACAACACACTAACTGCATTTGTTTCATTTAGTGCAATAACTTTCACCTACTGCCTCATTTATACATCACCCCCCCATCCCTGGAATTACCTGTAGTTCAGCTGAGGACTTGTACATATATAATACTTATATTCCACAATAAACACCAACAATACCAGAGGCCGCCTGTAGGCACCAACTCTCTGGGGAATCTATGAGGTCACATCAGAGCTTTCCCTGACCGCGGGCACTCCTACAGCAGAACATGGAATTGTCTGGAGTGGAAACGCTATCCCCTCCGAATCATTGGCAGGAGAGTCAATAAACTTGTTGGGTGATATTACTGTTTAATTAACTCTCTGGGTACCAGAGAGGTATCCATGCATGTGTTGGATGCATCACTGGTAATCTAAGGGTTAATATTCCTGAGAGGGAAACAGTCGCCAGGCTCCAACAGAGGGGCGGGACATTGAATAGATGGCGGCCCCCATTAGATGTTCCTGTCCTCAGCCGTATGATTTCTTCTGGTGGGTTTATTTGTCTGTTTATATACTAGATCCAAAATTATTCCCCTGTGTGCACCCCGTGGTCCTCTCCTTCTGTTACTCTATAGGGGTCTCAGGTATAAAAGTACAGTGAGACAATTCTGGGGCAATGCAAATGTACCACAGGGGGCAAGTACAAATTCACACAACTCTCATTTATTAATATGGGGTTTTTAACCCTCTGAGTGCTAGAAAGGTCATAACACATTGTTTCATGATACATTTGAGGACTCTATCATTTGTGGGGTTAAAAGGCTTATTTAAAACAATGTGGATTTCTAGTTCTGTGGTGGAGATATGATTTTGTTAATGTCTTCAAAGCACATCACCATTTTCACTAAAATTTAGGGATGCGAGTGGAGGGGAGGAGAAGGTCACCATCAGCATACAGGTCTGTCATAGTGCTGTAGATGGAAGGGATGTATAACGGATGTGGATGATGTGTAAAGGATGTGTAATGGCTGTGTATGGGATGAGGAAGGAATGTGTAATGGATGTATAATGGATGTAGAAGGGATGTATAATGGATGTGTATGGGATGAGGAAGGAATGTGTAATGGATGTGGAAGGAATGTGTAATGGATGTGGAAGGGATGTGTAATGGATGTGGAAGGGATGTATAATGGATATGGAAGGGAGGTGTAATGGATGTAGAAGTGATGTGTAATGGATATAGAAGGGATGTGTAATGGATGTAGACGGGATGTAGAAGGATATGTACACTACATATGTACACTAACTTACCCCTAAACTTGTTCCCTGTCCACTTGTAGCATTAGAACCCCATGTACACTAACTGACCCCTATACTTGTTCCCTTGTCCAATGGTAGCCTTAGAACCCCATGTACTGTCACGGTTTTCAAGACACTCAGACCAGTAGGTGAAATAAAATGCAGTTTTATTAAGAACAAAATAAAGGACAAAGATCGCCCCCTATAGGCAGCACTGCGTAGCAGCGGTAAGGCAATAGTGTGATCAATATACAAGTATAGCATAAAATAGCACAGGCAATTGACAGATACTGAGTACAGAGATACAAGGGTTAATAGAATAATCAGTCAGTCTCAGTTGTGATGTTTGGCACGCCCAAGGTGATAAAGGCAGTGAATGATGGAGAGGACTCAACACCAAAAGTTTGTGATACTGAGAAAACTGTCCAGCAAAGAGGAACCTGCCACCCAGAACCTGCTGCACTTGAACGGTAGCCCCCACGGGCGTATTAACGGAGCAAGTAGACTGCCAGAGCTTGAGCCAATAGCCCCCACGGGCGTAAAGGAAGTACCTGGATTGCAAGAGCTTGAGCCAATAGCCCCCACGGGCGTAATGGAAGCAACTGAATTGCAAGAGCTTGAGCCAATAGCCTCCACGGGCGTAATGGAAGGAACTGAATTGCAAGAGCTTGAGCCAATAGCCCCCACGGGCGTAATGGAAGAAACCGAATTGCAAGAGCTTGAGCCAATAGCCCCCACGGGCGTAACCACAGAGGCGTGCACAGTATCAGCCAGAGCCGTGCACCTACCAGGCGCGGTAACGAACTTCACTGTACTGCAAGGAAAGAAACAGCTCAGCACCAATGCAACACCCTGTACTAGACTGAAGGCTCAGAACCGGGACACAGCTCTGCACAGGTAAACGGCTCGATAGTTGGAACACAGCTCTGCACGGGTTACAGCTCGATAGTTGGAACACAGCTCTGCACGGGTTACAGCTCGATAGTTGGAACACAGCTCTGCACGGGTTAACAGCCCGATAGTTGGAACACAGCTCTGCACGGGTTAACAGCTCGATAGTAGGAACACAGCTCTGCAGGAAGCGGTTCAGCAGCAGGATCTAGCACAGTACAGGTTAACCACTGCAGCCGCTCAGGATAGTAACTGGAGACAGTCAAAATGTCGCTGTGGCGACAGAGGCGGCTAGAACGTAGGCTGGGCAGGAGTAACTGGTGCAGGTCACGGAACAGGAACGTCAACAAGCCGGATCGAATCACGGAGCAGGTTCTCAGACAAGCCGGGTCGAATCACGGAGCAGGTTCTCAGACAAGCCAGATCAGAATACAAGCAGGAATGTCAGCCAGGCCGGGTCAAATCACGGAGCAGGTTCTCAGACAAGCCGGATCCGGAAACGAGCAGGAACGTCAGCCAGGCCGGGTCAAATCACGGAGCAGGAACACAGGAATGTAGTCAGAGTAAGCCAAGTCGGTACACCGGAAATCAGGAATGCAGGAACACAGCACAGCAAAACTGGCTTGGGAACACCACGAAAGGGCACCTGACAGGTGCCACTGGCCCAATATAAAAAGGTCACCAGGGGCGGGCCAAACAGGCTCAACCAATCGGAGAGCAGCACAAGCGAGAGTGACATGAAGGGAGAAACTGCATCGTGATATGTACACTAACTGACCTCTACACTTGTTCTCTTGTCCACTGGTAGCCTTAGAACCCCATGTACACTAACTGACCCCTAGACTTGTTCCCTTGTCCACTGGTAGCCTTAGAACCCCATGTACATTAACTGACCCCTAGACTTGTTCCCTGTCTACTTGTAGCATTAGAACCCCATGTACATTAACTGACCCCTAGACTTATTCCCTTGTCCACTGGTAGCCTTAGAACCCCATGTACACTAACTGACCCCTAGACTTGTTCCCTGTCCATTTGTAGCCTTAGAACCCCATGTAGACTAAGTGAACCCCTAGACTTGTTCCCTTGTCCACTGGTAGCCTTAGAACCCCATATACACTAACTGACCCCTAGACTTGTTCCCTTGTCCATTGGTAGCCTTAGAACCCCATATACAGTAACTGACCCCTAGACTTGTTCTCTTGTCCACTGGTAGTCTTAGAACCCAATGTACACTAACTGACCCCTAGACTTTTTCCCATGCCCACTGGTAGCCTTAGAACCCCATGTACATTAACTGACCCCTAGACTTGTTCCCTGTCTACTTGTAGCATTAGAACCCCATGTATACTAACTGACCCCTAGACTTATTCCCTTGTCCACTGGTAGCCTTAGAACCCCATGTACACTAACTGACCCCTAGACTTGTTCCCTGTCCATTTGTAGCCTTAGAACCCCATGTACACTAAGTGAACCCCTAGACTTGTTCCCTTGTCCACTGGTAGCCTTAGAACCCCATATACACTAACTGACCCCTAGACTTGTTCCGTTGTCCACTGGTAGCCTTAGAACCCCATATACAGTAACTGACCCCTAGACTTGTTCCCTTGCCCAATGGCAGCCACAGATCCCCATTTACAATGCCTGACCCCATGCCCTCAGCCTTGTTCCCTTGCCTACTACTAGCCATAAGTCCCCATGGACACTGCCTGGGCAAGGGAACAAGTTTGGGGGTGTCAGTCAGTGTATGTGGGGCTAACACACAATGGTGATATTCCCCACTTTGCCCCACACTGTTCATATTCAACATGCTTCTCCACAATGCTTCCCCATTCTGAAACACATTACATATACACAACTTCTCCTATCAGCATGGGAATGTGGGAATGATTGTGTGTATATACTAATATACTAATCCTGCCCTATGCACGTTTTTATTTTTTTAAAGAAAATCAGACCATGTGAGGGCATCAGGATCCTTACTGATGTCCGCCCCTGGCATTTGTCATCTATCCAAAAGGACAGATAATGAATGCAGCAACCAGGAAGGCGATCACCACCTTCCCCTTCCACCTCCTCTTCATCCTTGTATTCTATGAATGCCTGGGTTGAGTAGGAGGATCCTCAAGACCCACATAATGTGAGTCTCAGACTTCAGAGTTGTCTACTGCTGTTGATGTGTGAGTGAGATCATCCCTTCCACATTGACAGCAGTTCACACTCCTCCCTGCTTCTGATTGATTGAGTGCTGTTACTCTATAGGAAACTACAAGGAGATCTTCACCAGCCTCAGGTAGGTAAAGTTGAAGCTGGGAGGCTGCTATAAGAATTTAGTGCAATTGGTGAAGTGCCAGATTAACATATAAACACATCCCTGTGAATACAATAATGCTCATTATCCTGCACTTCCTTATGGAAATTAGTCATTATTCTGCATTTCCATATGAAAGTTATGTCAGATAGATGTTCATGTGGGGAAATTTTCGACTCTGCTCCGACAGGACATTGACATTATGAGCTCTTTGACCTTTAGTGCATCTCCTCCTACATTTCTTTTAAACACAGAGATCTTTAAGAGTTGCAGCTTGTGCAGAAGTTGGCACATGAAGAGCAGATGGTTATGTATTGCACATGAACCCAAATCTTATAAACAACAGAAAAATAATAGCCTTCCCTTAAATTATGTATCAGTAAAAGTTCTTTGTGTGCAAGTGAAAAAACTGAACTTATCCTTAATATGATCTCATGAATTCTAATGACCTCTAGTAAAAAAGAAAGAAAGAAATTCCATAGAGTTACAATATTTATTATATTAAAATAAATATAATGTCAGGACTAGTCAAAAAATATCAACAACATAATATTTTTCATATAAGCAGTTTTCCTTCTCAACAACAGTAACTGAATCTATGAATGACGGGTCTACTTTCAGATCGGTTTTGTGTATGTATATTATAGGCCAAGGCTACCTTCCGTGCCAGTAAATAATGGGTGATGTTCTAGAAGGGGTCATGAAGGGGGGATTGGAGAATGAAAAGGGCTAGGGGCAATAAGGGCAGCCTTGCCTGGGGGGTTCTAGGATGTAAATATGTCCCTCCTAGTGTTTATTGACTTCCATAGAAGGTTGTGTTGTTGATTCCTCTGCACTTTCACAAACATGGCCACTTCGGAGCAATGTGGAAGTAAGACAGATCATTATGAGAAACGTCAGGTATTTGAGTAAAAAAATAAACTCATGTTTCATTCATATTTTCCCAGAAAAACTGTGAATTGGAAAAATATGAATTTGTGATGCTAGGTGTCCTGGATGTTTTGCAATACACTGGAGACCTCCTTAATATTTTGTGTTTTTTGTTATAGAACATAATAGTATTGAATAATATCACCACTTCAGTTTATTCCCTTCTCTCCCAATTAGACTCCCACCAAGTATCCCAGTCCGCTCCCCAACATCCATGACACAGTTATTGTTCAGTGAAACGTAGGACACTGTATCTAAGCTGGTGCGCGTTGTTCCAGCATTTTCCCAATACAGACTCCAATGCATTGTCATTTACCTTATTTGTTCATTTTATAGTAAATATAATTATGTTTCTGAGCTAATTGTATGTATGTGTGCTTGCTATCGGTAGTATAATTTGTTTTTTTGTTTCTCATTGGACTTTATGTTCGCTCCTGTCTCCTCTGAAATGGTTTTGTTTACAGCGACACCATTGCTTAATATGGATAATATATGTGTATTGCAGGGTCTGTCCTAGTGAGTAAAACAAGAGCAATCCCACCGCTGAGAGATATTTTAGTTACAATTAATGACAGTAATGGTGATAATAATGAGTCCAAGCTTGCAGTTTTGGGTGCTGCACCTCCATGTCCTGAAATGACCACTATGGTCAAAGAACAATAACTCTTCATTGACTGCAGTCCAAACAGCTCCACTGTAACGTTCCAGGCCATGGAGGTGTACTGCAGCCAAATAAATGTAAGTCTGAACTACAATAACCTGTGAATAAAAGTCATATATCTGTGGTGGACATTGCCGTGTTTTACTTAGCAGAATAAACTGTAATAAATAAAGTTTTAATTGTTAAGTGTTACTATCATTTTAAAGGGGCAGAAACACTTACTAAGGAAACGATGGGGAAGATTCACTAGGCGGTGATAAAGAGGTGATAAAGTGGATATGACTTCTCGAGTGATATCACTTCTCCAGTTCCTATGTTATTCTACGGAACCTATGCATTAATATTTCTACCACTTGAAAAATCTTAGTGAATTGGCTCCGTAGAATAACATAGAAACTGGAGAAGTAATATCACTGGAGAAGTTATCCCCATTTCATCACAGCTAAATCCCTCCTTAGTGCATAATCCCCTCTATAATATATGCTGCTGGGATTATACGGCCGTTTAAAACAATACTACTCAATGCCACTGTACAATTTCAGCTCATGGAGGTACTGCACGAAAAATACATTAACTGCAATAACTATTGAATACACTATTTCTCACTAGTAACCCCCTAAATATATAATTTTTCAATATTAGACATTAGTATCAATGTAAACTAACATCAAATACTTTGTCAAATGTATTTATCAATCTCTGCAATTATAGTAGTGGGATCATGAGTTGTGAATCTTACACTCTGTGTCATGGTAGAGGGATCATGAGTTGTGAATCTTACACTCTGTGTCATGGTAGAGGGATCATGTACTGTGAATCTTACACTCTGTGTCATGGTAGAGGGATCATGAGTTGTGAATCTTACACTCTGTGTCATGGTAGAGGGATCATGAGCTGTGAATCTTACATTCTGTGTTATGGTAGAGGGATCATGAGCTGTGAATCTTACACTCTGTGTAATGGTAGAGGGAACATGAGATGTGAATCTTACACTCTGTGTCATGGTAGAGGGAACATGAGTTGTGAATCTTACACTCTGTGTCATGGTAGAGAGATCATGTACGGTGAATCTTACACTCTGTGTCATGGTAGAGGGATCATGTACTGTGAATCTTACACTCTGTGTCATGGTAGAGGGATCATGAGCTGTGAATCTTACACTCTGTGTCATGGTAGAGGGATCATGAGCTGTGAATCTTACACTCTGTGTTATGGTAGAGGGATAATGAGCTGTGAATCTTATACTCTGTGTCATGGTAGAGGGAACATGAGTTGTGAATCTTACACTCTGTGTCATGGTAGAGGGTTCATGAGTTGTGAATCTTACACTCTGTGTCATAGTAGAGGGATCATGAGTTGTGAATCTTACACTCTGTGTCATGGTAGAAGGATCATGAGTGTGAATCTTACACTCTGTGTCATGGTAGAGGGAACATGAGTTGTGAATCTTACACTCTGTGTCATGGTAGAGGGATCATGAGTTGTGAATCTTACACTCTGTGTCATGGTAGAGGGAACATGAGTTGTGAATCTTACACTCTGTGTCATGGTAGAGGGATCATGAGTTGTGAATCTTACACTCTGTCATGGTAGAAGGATCATGAGTGTGAATCTTACACTCTATGTCATGGTAGAGGGAACATGAGTTGTGAATCTTACACTCTGTGTCATGGTAGAGGGATCATGAGTTGTGAATCTTACACTCTGTGTCATGGTAGAGGGATCATGAGTTGTGAATCTTACACTCTGTGTCATAGTAGAGGGATCATGAGTTGTGAATCTTACACTCTGTGTCATGGTAGAAGGATCATGAGTGTGAATCTTACACTCTGTGTCATGGTAGAGGGAAAATGAGTTGTGAATCTTACACTCTGTGTCATGGTAGAGGGATCATGAGTTGTGAATCTTACACTCTGTGTTATGGTAGAGGGATCATGAGCTGTGAATCTTACAGTCTGTGTCATGGTAGAGGGAACATGAGTTGTGAATCTTACACTCTGTGTCATGGTAGAGGAATCATGAGCTGTGACTCTTACACTCTGTGTCATGGTAGAGAGATCATGTACTGTGAATCTTACACTCTGTGTCATGGTAGAGGGTTCATGAGTTGTGAATCTTACACTCTGTGTCATGGTAGAGGGATCATGTACTGTGAATCTTACACTCTGTGTCATAGTAGAGGGATCATGAGTTGTGAATCTTACACTCTGTGTCATGGTAGAAGGATCATGAGTGTGAATCTTACACTCTGTGTCATGGTAGAGGGAACATGAGTTGTGAATCTTACACTCTGTGTCATGGTAGAGGGAACATGAGTTGTGAATCTTACACTCTGTGTCATGGTAGAGGTATAATGAGTTGTGAATCTTACACTCTGTGTCATGGTAGAGGGATAATGAGTTGTGAATCTTACACTCTGTGTCATGGTAGAGGGATAATGAGTTGTGAATCTTACACTCTGTGTCATGGTAGAGGAATCATGAGTTGTGACTCTTACACTCTGTGTCATGGTAGAGGGATCATGAGTTGTGAATCTTACATTCTGTGTCATGGTAGAGGGATCATGTACTGTGAATCTTACACTCTGTGTCATGGTAGATGGATCATGATTTGTGAATCTTACACTCTGTGTCATGGTAGAGGGATCATGAGTTGTGAATCTTACACACTGTGTCATGGTAGAGCGATCATGTACTGTGAATCTTATACTCTGTGTCATAGTAGAGGGATCATGTACTGTGAATCTTACACTCTGTGTCATGGTAGAGGGATCATGAGTTGTGAATCTTACACTCTGTGTTATGGTAGAGGGATCATGAGCTGTGAATCTTACAGTCTGTGTCATGGTAGAGGGAACATGAGTATTGAATCTTACACTCTGTGTCATGGTAGAGGAATCATGAGCTGTGACTCTTACACTCTGTGTCATGGTAGAGAGATCATGTACTGTGAATCTTACACTCTGTGTCATGGTAGAGGGTTCATGAGTTGTGAATCTTACACTCTGTGTCATGGTAGAGGGATCATGTACTGTGAATCTTACACTCTGTGTCATAGTAGAGGGATCATGAGTTGTGAATCTTACACTCTGTGTCATGGTAGAAGGATCATGAGTGTGAATCTTACACTCTGTGTCATGGTAGAGGGAACATGAGTTGTGAATCTTACACTCTGTGTCATGGTAGAGGGATCATGAGTTGTGAATCTTACACTCTGTGTCATGGTAGAGGGAACATGAGTTGTGAATCTTACACTCTGTGTCATGGTAGAGGGATAATGAGTTGTGAATCTTACACTCTGTGTCATGGTAGAGGGATAATGAGTTGTGAATCTTACACTCTGTGTCATGGTAGAGGGATAATGAGTTGTGAATCTTACACTCTGTCATGGTAGAGGAATCATGAGTTGTGACTCTTACACTCTGTGTCATGGTAGAGGGATCATGAGTTGTGAATCTTACATTCTGTGTCATGGTAGAGGGATCATGTACTGTGAATCTTACACTCTGTGTCATGGTAGATGGATCATGACTTGTGAATCTTACACTCTGTGTCATGGTAGAGGGATCATGAGTTGTGAATCTTACACACTGTGTCATGGTAGAGCGATCATGTACTGTGAATCTTATACTCTGTGTCATAGTAGAGGGATCATGTACTGTGAATCTTACACTCTGTGTCATGGTAGAGGGATCATGAGTTGTGAATCTTACATTCTGTGTCATGGTAGAGGGATCATGAGCTGTAAATCTTACATTCTTTGTCATGGTAGAGGGATCATGAGCTGTGAATTTGGTCTCCTATCTGATAGGAGGCAAATATAGTTGTTGATACCTTTATTGGCTAACTAAGCAGATTTATAATGCAAGCTTTCAAGACCTTAGGTCTCTTCCTCACGCATGTTATACAGATAAATATGAAAATACCTCTCTTAAATACAAGTACACGTTACATTGTTTAGAATGGAAATCAGATAAGAGAACTCAGCCCAGATCCAGATACTTTGATCAGTCAGTGGTAAATTGCACTCTTCCTCTGAGGCTTTAGAGGTATTTACGATGCTCTTGGGTCTGTTGGAAATGTTAATCCGCTAAGTAATAATGTGACAAGAATTCTCTGTCTTTTTTCAACCCATTATGAATAGCATTAAACTTTAACACTAACTTTACCTCCCATACTTTTCTGTCCCTCTTAGTGTGGAACAGTCCCATCAGTGCAGTTAACTTAATGTCTGTGACACTGTGTTCATTTTGGCAAAAATGTTCTCCCACTGGTGTCTCTGTCTTTTTGTTATTAACACTGGATCTGTGGGAATTAAACCTTTTATGTAATGGCTGTCCAGTTTCACCCACATAAAGAGCTGTTGGGCATTTTGCACACATGATGAGGTATATTACATTAGATGATTTGCAGGTGAAGGTACCATTGATCTTATAGTGTAACTGGGTGTTTGGTATTGGTATCTTGTCAGTGGGACAGAAAAGTATGGAAGGTTAAGTTAATGACTGATCAAATATCTGGATCTGGGCTGAGTTCTCTTATCTGATTTCTATTCTAAACAATGCAATGTGTACTTGTATTTAAGAGAGATGTTTTCATATTTATCTGTATAACATGCCTGAGGAAGAGACCTAAGGTCTTGAAAGCTTAGATTCTAAATCTGCTTAGTTAGCCAATAAAGGTATCAACAACTATAGTTGCCTCCTCTTTTTCTACTGCAAACACAGTACCAACTCTCATCTGCTATCTGATAGGAGCATACAAAAAAAGCAGAACAGTGCTGTCCCCCTCTTTCTTTTCTTTTATTTTCTGCAATTTTTGCTCTCTCTGGGGGATCTTGGCAAGTGGAACGAGCGGCAGGCTACAGTATACCTCCAACATAACTCCCAGTGTACCCAGAAGCTGAACCATCAATCTCATGTCTTTTTTTATGGACCATATAATCATCCAATATCTCAGTACATTTCAGGGAAACACTGATATAAGACAGTAGGAGACTGACTGATAGTTATTGCCTTTTTCAGATATTAACATTTTATGTTATTTGGACTTGTTTCAGTGGCATATAATATTACATATTAAAGTACTATACTTATGGTTTTATATATTTTATTATCTATTTATTTAGCTGTTTGGGTTTTTTTTATCATTATAATTTCCAGTCTCAAATTTTAGTCAAATTTTCTTGCACACTCAAGGGTGTATTTAAGCTTGGGGTAAAGCTTCCCACTTTAAGCAGTCAAATTTAAAAATTCTGGATTGATAAGCATTTCCTTGATTATTAGTCAGAAAGAAACACAAATCTTTGTTTATATTTTTGTGAGTTACCATTGGTGAGGACCAGTTTCACCTCTGACTGTGTGTTTTGTTTAAAGTCTCTCCAAGCTGAATGTTTTTTAAAGGTGTTTATTTTAAGGCATTTTTAGATCATCTGAATAACTCATGAGTCTCCAGTATGATGATGATAATAATAATACACCCTAGGATTAATGGAAAACAGTGTTTTCTTGTCACTTTATAAACCTGAAATGACATGATTTATCTTCTCCTTCAGTCAATATATTAGTGACACTTCAGTCTGTCTTTTTAACATGAAAGATACATCTCAATGCTGCCCTGATCTCCTGATTTCTCAGTGAGTATATAATAGGGTTTAGTAATGGAGTAAGTACAGTATAAAGCAACGACAGGACCTTGTTAACTAGCAATGAATGACCACTGGCTGGTATGACGTACACTGTGATTATAGTTGTGTAATAGGTGAAGACAACACTCAGGTGAGAGCTGCAGGTGGAGAATGTTTTCTTCTTCCCCTTGACTGAATGTATGCTCAGGATGGTTCTGATGATAGACACATATGTGACTATAATAAAGATGAATGGAATCAAAGTTGCTGCGGCAGAAAGCAAGGAGACAACCATCTGACTGGTGGATGTGTCAGAGCACGAGAGTTCTAGAATTGGAGCAAAGTCACAAAAAAAATGATCAATGGACTTCAGTTTACATAAATTTAGTCTAGCGAAGAAGCCTAATGAGATCAACATGATTAACAAAGCCACAAACCAGCAGGTCAGAGAGAGGTACAGGCATAACGAGTGGTTCATTATAGAAGTGTAATGTAATGGGCTGCATATGGCCAAATATCGGTCATAAGACATCACTGTAAGGAGAAGACACTCTGTAGTAGCAAACAAGCCAAACAAGAAGAACTGTGTGAGGCAGCCAGTGATAGATATGGTGGCCCCATTTCTAAGTATCACATGCAGCATGTTTGGAGTGATGCTTGTGGTGAATAAGATTTCAGAGAGTGAGAGGTGACAAAGGAAGTAATACATGGGGGACTGGAGCAGTTTGCTGAACAACATCAACACAATGATCAGAAAGTTCCCAGATAAAGTCAGGATATAAGTAATGAGGAACACAGAGAAGAGAATGACCCTGAAACTAAGGGAGGTCTGAAATCCCAAGATGAGAACTTCCTTGAGTGACGTCTGGTTGTGAGAACCTGTATTGTGTTGGATGGTGGATCTTCTCATTTTGGTGCATCTCTCAGTTCTAGAAAAATAGTCATTAATGGACGTATTGTCTGTATGACACCGGACATTACTAGGCACTGTGTAATTATAGAATATCTATCACAATATATTTATGAATGTTTTAATAGCTGCACTGAGGCTGGTGTACTAAGAAATTTGGATCAATTTTGGTGCAAACCTATAGACCCATATGGAACAAATAGAATTCCCCAAATACTAATTTCTTTAAATGCAGACTTTTTTATCCCCTGAATGTGAGAAAGGTCATCAGAGCATTAGATCAGTGGCCATATTTCATTATTTCTTTGATGCCCAACAATTTGTCCACTTTCTTTATAAAATCATCCTCACGGTGTTTTACTAGAGAGAGACGAGTGATAATATATCACTTCCCAGGAGAAAATTACCACTGATAACTAATGTCAAGTGAGAAATATATGTTTTTCCAAATTATGTTACTGGTGATAACTAGGGATGAGTGATAATATATTAACTTCCCAGGTGATATAACCAGTTAAATAACCATGTGTAAATCATATCAGCCCATATACATCTCTTCTCTAATGTAAACAAACCCAGTTTGGCTAGTTTCTCTTTATAACTCAGATCCTCCAATCCCATTATCAGTCTTGTTGCACGTCTCTGCACTTTTTCCAGTTCAGTAAAGTCTTTTTTAAGAATTGGTGCCAAAAATGGTAATTCTTTTTATAGATTAGGCCTAACCAAGGCTTATATATTCCCACCCCATGCATGTTTACTCCTTTTTATGCAGGATAGTACATTATTTGCTCTTGCAGCAGATGAGTGATTCTGCACACTGCTGTGAAGTCTATTGTCTATCAGTACACTAATGCAGCTGTCTGTGCCTGAACCTGCTGATGTTCTGTCTGGGTTGAAGATGAGAGTTATACCGGGGTACCCTATGTCACACTACCGACTGCCAAGAAAGAAGGAAGTTATTGGTGGTGGTGAGGACTCTGAGGGTGATGAAGAGTGGGAGAGGGACATGCAGATGGGAATGGGTATCACCACCAGCAGCAGTGACATTATGGTTTTTGTTGATTTACATCCTTGCCAAGTCATCCAAATCTGAACATATTGGCACAGCAAGATCATGAGGCTGGTGTGTACACTGTGCCCATGGGTTTTAGTCGTAGTGGTGGTGGGATGGTGGGGATGATGACATGAGACAGGTAGTGGTGGATTCAGTCCCTAGTTCTCCTCCTAGTACTCCTACTAAGAATGCACCAGCAGCAAAAGCACCAAAAGACACTGCAGGTTGATCTAGTCAATGACATCCATACCCATAAGGTGTAAGTAAGTGGCAGTTAAGGGCAGTTCATCAAGTGGATATAGAGGGTGGGTGGGTCAAGTGAAATGGAGATTAGGCCGACAGCGAGGATGGTTCTAGGATGGGTGTGGGTGATTCTGAAGAGAGACATTTTGGTCACGGAAAACTGAGAGGAATTGTGATACCGACTTATGAAGTTGAGATCTGAAGAAGTTTGAATATTTGGGGAAAGGATCCTCTAAATAATTGAAACTTGGGAGAAACCTTGAAAGTTGGAAAGACATGAAAAATCTGAATACCTTCACCAGTGGTATGCTGTTATAACTGACAGAGCAAAATAGAGCTGAAATGTGTAATTGTATCACAAAATGTAAATGTGTCAGTCAGTGAGGATAAAATAATGTTATCAGAGATTATATTTTCTGCAGAATTTTTACAAATTCATAAAAACGTAGAGTTTGATAGCAGATAAAAACCAGCTGTCCCATATAGTTCAATCACAACTCTATGCAGTCATCTCAGACTTATTTTATTCTTATAATAATAGCCGTATATCTATCCCAAGAGTTCTTCTACTCATACATGTATAGTGGGATAGACACTTACCTGATATACTTACTACATATACTTACTAGAAATACTTACTATATATTCTTACTATAGACAGTCATTTACTAGATATCCTTACTTAACAAACATACTTACATAAAAACAGTTTATGTACCACATGTTGGCTTTCCGGCTCTATAATATTTTATAACAGGGAATGAACATCCTATTAGAAGACTAGTAGTAATGATTATTAATATTCTGGCAGAAGACATTTTATACTTTTCTCTATGAACAATTTTATGCTGAATTTAATTGTATAATTTAACAGAAACCTCTTGGTATAGACATATTAGAGACAATTTCCACTGGGATCAGTCTGTGAAGTTCGGAGATAATTCACCAATTAGTGTAATAGGTCTTCAAGGAGCAGCTTTCCCTAGGGGGCATCCAAAACGATCTTTGAATTATAAAATAACGCAAAAAATAAAACAAAGGTTTGTTAAAATTCTAACTAGGGTATATGATGAAAAGCAAGTGGATCAAATTGTTTTACTTATGTTATGCTTATGTTATTAGTACAGTTTTTCCATGGAGCAGTACTGTGTGAATTAACTTGTTACTTGTATTTTATGCTTCACCTTTCTGCACCTCCCCACACTCTCCTTCCCTCTTTCCCCTTTACCCCACAGCAGCCCTCATACTCGATATGGACACAAGATTCTGAGCCAATGACTGAATGAACTGCTTGTATTTCCTGCCTCCGCACTTTTCCGCACTGTTTCTCGTCATTCATCATATGAAGATATTGGGGGCACAAATGTGGGAAAACTGGGCCCACTGTGCCCGCAGGGGACGGTCGTGTACTTTGGTGCTTCCATCCTTCATAGTGGGTGGGGTACATCTCTGTTCCACTATTTTGTTTGTCGAATTGGCAGCCCGGTTACTGATGCTGAGAGCTTTTTCTCAGTCTCTGGGCCCTTTACTCTTGCTGTCTCCCTCACTCCTCCTCTGATTCTCAAACACAACTTTTGATCGCAGGTGGACTGCGGGACACAGCACCCACGGAAGCTTCTTGGGGGTATCCCTGGACCCCCCAAATGGCAATCAGATAGTTCCCTGGATCAACATCCTATCTGCTTTGAAGCCATCTGTCATAATTCTCAATAGGTTGTGTGCTAAATATGTATCCATTACTTTTTTTGTAAGCAGTTACAGTACCTGCAAGCACACCATCATGAGGCAAATAATTCTATAACTGTACTGCCCTTACTGTAAAAAATCCCTGCCTATGTTTTAGTTGAAAGTGCCTTTCCTTATGTCTTAATGGATGACTTCTTGTTCTTAGCTCAGCTCTTTGTGTAAATAATTCATTGGATAGTTCTTTGTATTGACCTTGAATATATTTGTAAATGGTAATCAAATCGCCCCTTAGACGTCTCTTTTCTAATATAAGTGTAAATGGTAATCATATCACCCCTTAGACGTCTCTTCTCTAAAGTAACAGAAACGTACAAATTAATGTTTGTTTTTATTGTTAGGAGAAGATTTAGTATTGAATATTATCACCGATTCAGTTTATGTCCTTCTCTCCCACTTAGGGCTAGATTTAAAGGCAGCCGTTAAACCAGCCGCTAAGTGAAAAAGACACATCGCTCGCAAATAATACATGAGTTACGGCAGATTCAATAGCTACCCTACGAGAATAGCTATCGAGCGTAGGCACACACAAAACACGTAACACAAAAGCCGTTGTCGCTCATGTTAATGCACAACGGGCGGCCAAATCACACGATAACAGTGCTCAAAACAACATCTAACATAACGGCTGCCGTTGTCTAGCAACCATGATTGATGCAAAAACAAATTCAAACACACAGCAAATCACAAAGCCCCAATGTATCAAATAACTTCAAATACACCTATATATACCCAAAAATAACCGTCACACACTGTCTGTTATCGAGTTCTTCAGAGCCAGATATCAGGAACCAGGAGCGGAGGATAGTGATTAGAGAGAGGGAGACAGGAGCGTACATTGGAGTTTGGAGAGAGGAGAGCATAGCACAGAATATGACACATAGCACACCTTTGCACATATTACATACACACATACAAACACAAACACATACACATACATACACATAGTCCTTTTATTTTATAACACCCTACACATTTTACTTTTTATTTTGACAGTGGAATCTGTGAGTGAAAGTGTGTGACAGAGAGTGAGTGGATCGAGTGTGTCTGTGAGGGCCTGTGGGAGTGCCTGGGTGTGACTGGGTGAGTGATGGCGAGGAGAGGAGGACAGGAGAGAGGGATGGGGAGAGTAGTGGAGGAGGAGGAAGCTCAGGAGGGGATCCCTCAGCAGAGCAGGGGTGGGAGAGGGAGATCTGCAGGGCGGAGGGGGACCCAGCCCACAAGAGCAAGCACACGCAGGACAGGGACAGAACCTGCAGTGGGACGAGGGGTAGTTGCTGGGGAGCAACACACATAGTCAGGGTCAGAGCAGGCAGGGCACTCCAGCTCAGAATCCTCCCATGCCGGAGCTGACGAGGGCAGGATCAGGGACCCCAAATACACAGAGGAGGAGAACACGGCTCTCGTGGAGGCTGTCCTGGAGAGACATAGTGTTCTCCACCCGACAGCAAAGGTCCCTGGCCTGTCAGCGAGGAGGAAAGCAGCCTGGAACCAGATCCACAGCCGGGTCAACGCAGTGGCTCCATGCAGGCGGGACGTGGAGTCCATCAAAAAGAGATGGGGCGACTGCCGGAGGGTCATCAAAAAAAAGATGACAGAGCTCGCCAAGCACGCCCGAGGCACTGGAGATGGACCAGCAGTCCCTATCACCTTCTGCGGCTGGGAGGAGATGGTGCGGCAGACCATGTCCCCGACCCTGATCAAAGGGGGTTGTTGGAGGAACTGACACTGGGGATGAGAGGAGCCTCCACACTACCGGTCAGTGCAACACTACAGAACAAGACACTACAGCAACCAACACCAGCTGCACACACAGTCACACCTCAACACATGTCCATCACTCAGCCATACAACTGCACCAACACAGCACCCTGAGGGTTAAAAAAAGGACACAACACCAGGACAAATGGCAAGGTCCAACTTGGGACAAACCTGTCAAAGTCCTACTTCAACCCTTCTGTCGCTGTGCTCATCAAACACAATACACAAACCGTTATGTTCAAAATGTCGTCTGTCTTAGATCATCACTGTTCACACACAATGTCACCCATGTCCCCACCCCCACCCTAACCCCTTGAGTGCTAGAGGGATCATCAATGCATCGATCAACAATGCGTTGGCAACTCCTCTGGGACTCAAGGGGTTAACCAGACAACAAACAAGTCAATAGGTCAACCATCACATGCTACACAGGGGACATTCACTAAGCGGTGACAGAGAGATGGTGGACACAAAGTAACCCTCACACACCCTCACTTCACCAATACCAGTGTTAGTCCATGGAGAATATGCAAAAACAAGAATCAAGTTTATAAGGTCCCATTGTACAGACTCCATGGAAAACACTGGAAATGGGGAAAGGAGATCACTGGAGAAGTCACCATCATGTTCACTTCATCAGTTCAACATCACCGCTTACTGAATCACAAAAAGGGGGCATCAGGTCACACATCACAGTGTCCCACAGACTAAATGCTTGTAGGTGCAACACACAGGCCGAAAACTATTCCACAGATTTCAAGCTGGAAAAAGTAGGCATTGGTGTTGTGGCTGCAATCATTTACTCTGACTTCAAATGACACATCCCATATCTGATTCCCACATGGATCCAAAGGGGTGCTGATGCCATGGATGGATGGTACACCAGTCGCTCTTTGCAGGATACACATGGGAAACAAATAGCAACCATTGTACCTTGGTCACCAACAGGCCATGACTGATGGATATCTAGGATTGAGTACGGTTGCCTCACACAGAAAGATGGATGGGCCTCAATCAAAGATATCCCTCACTATTGGCTGGATTGTTGCCCTTAGGATTCAAATGTTACTAAATATGTTCCAACATGATGTGAACACAGAGATCAGTTCACTGGATGTGATTTCCTTAATGGCCAAATAGATATGTGCACCCATCAAAAATCAACCTACATTGCTACCATCCAAATACACATACATAGTATATCACACTCTACGTAGATGGGATATATGAGGTATGTTCATATCCATCATATCAATCCAACGTATTGTTGGATGGGTGCACATATATAGCCAGTAAGACAATCACACCTACTGAACTGCTCTCTGGCTTCACATCTTGGAAGGATATTACTGTATTTATATGAAGAGTACATATCCACATATATATGACCATTTCTACTTGTGTGTCACTGTAATGGGATAGCAATGGGTAATGTCATCATGATGTCATATCATTGCCATCGTTAACAGATGTGTCTTGATCTAAGTCCCATCCCTCCAACACTCATGGTTATACAGATATTGCTCTGTGTGACAGGTGGGGATATCTATCATTTGACCAAACGGAGGCTCTTCAGCAAAGACAAAGTCGCAACATTTCTAGATAAATACCTCTTTGGAATGGTCCACAGAGTGTGCTTGCAAGCCATGTACACTCTGTACATCATTCCGATTAAGTATTGTTCTCCAAATGGGGCGATTTGGGCTCTGCTGAAAAGCCCTCGTGTGGGCAAATGACTGAAATCTCCATCTGTCACATAGAGCAATATCTGAACAACCATGAGGGTAGGAGGAATAGGACTAACAGCGAACAACATCTGTTTTCACAATGTCTACAATATGACATCAAGGTGGACTTAACCTTTGCCATCCCCCTGGAGGGATAGCCATCCCTACAAGTTGTGAAGACAAATATATGTTGTTGGATTCACCCCCCACACACGAGTTAAACAATGGTATTCCTACTGCTGAAAGGTGTGTTGATTCAAAAGGTATCACAGCTCAGACATGTATATGTCAGGGGCAATACCCCAGTGGCCTGAAATTGTACAGTGGTGCTGTTACTACACAATCATATGGACAGCTCTGGTACAGGGACCAGATATCTACATGGGAGGGTGTTGCAACAGCCCCACTGTACTATTTCTGGACACTGTGATATTGCACCTCAAAATGAAACCTTCACCCGTAATAACTCAAACAACACCTTTCAGCAGTGGGAGTACCCTTGTTTACCCAGGGGGATTAACCCAAACACATATAATTTTCTTCACCACATATCAAAGTATAACTGTTTCCACAAACATATGGCTAAGGTCACTAATCATAACATCTTATTTCTCCACACAGCTTACGGCCCTCAAGCCCAGTGGGAGACAGTGGAGGAGGCAATGTCACCCCCCAGTGAGGAGTACACAGAGGAGGGGACCAGCCGGTGGTCACCTTACCCACCATCACCATCCCCTCCAACACAGGCTGCACCACCACCTACTGCACCCCTTCAAGCTGGACCACCACAGTCTGCACCCCTTCAAGCTGGACCACCACAGGCTGTACCACCCCTTCAAGCTGGACCACCACAGGCTGCACCCCTTCAAGCTGCACCTCGCCAGTACAGTGGCTGGATGCAAAAGGAGGAGAGGTGGACCTATCCAGCCACCTCCACCAGCTACTACCGTCCATCAGCAGCACCACCACCACCAGGGAGGCAATGGCTGCCAGGGACAGTGGCCACCACCCAATATGGGCCATAGGCCTCCCAGTTAAACCCACCCTCCTGGATGGCTCCACAGCATACCAAAGGTATGATCCCAGGTGGGGTCCAAGCACCTATCAGTGGCCACCATATGACCCTTGGCCACTGGACTACCCACACTTGGGCATGATTGGTGAGCCCCAGCGCCCCCTACCCAGGGACATTTTCACACCTCCACCAGCACACACATCATTGGGCAGCTCGGAGTTACTTGATGTGGTGGGCATATGCCCATCATCTGCAACAGCCACTCCAACAGCTGTCACAGCAGCCACAGCACCACCAGCAGCAGCAGAGCAAACAGCACCCTCGGTAGCAGCAGAGGAAACAGCACCCTCGGTAGCAGAGCAAACAGCACCCTCATATGTTGTGTTTAACCCTTTGAGTGTCAGAGTGGTAGGCAACGCATTGCAAAGAAATGCATTGGGGACCACTCTTGCACTCAGTGGGTTAATGGGATAACCAGACAAACAGCTCTGTGACTTAGCGGGGACATTACAAGCAGGACAGATAAATGGGACATGTATCCATATTGTCTTGGATTCACACACTCATTGTGCAACTGACTTACTGGGGAAGCCAATGTTTTTAACCGAGGATTTCAATGTGTAGCACACACATTGATATCCTGGGGTGAGCATTGGTGTCTCCAGTAAGTTGAGTTGCTGTTTCCCTAAGGGTGCAACAGACTTCACCAGTGATAACATGTCCACTTAGTCTGTTTGTTCGTTGATATAGCCCATGTACTGAGATATGTCAAAGTGGAGCAAAATCTCAGAACATTGATTATACTGAGCAATACAGATACTGTGGACAGGTATTCACTGTGGAAGTATGTCCCCTGTATCACCTCTTTATCACTCCCACAACACATTGGTGCATCACTGCCACCATCATCTGTTTGCATGGATACATCACAGAGTCCACTCACTGGCAAACATATATATATATAGAACTAGCAGTTTGGGACGGCGTTGCCCGTCATGTTATGCAGGAAATGTTTATTTTTTTTTAAATAAATGTTATGATAGTGAATTATAGCGTAGGGTGTACGTGTCAGAAAGGTACACACAGTGATAGACAGAGACACATGCAACACACACATATACACACACATGCACTGACAACACAAACAGTGACACACAGCTGCAAATCAGAACATAAATACATACAGTGTGAGCAGTGTAAGTAACATACCTCCCAACATTTCATATGGCCAAAGAGGGACACTTGTGTTTTCGGTGGTGTTACTGGGGGTGTATTTTAGAGAATTTTTAACCCTTTGAGTGCCAGGGGGTAAGCAATGCATTGCATCCCCTCTGGCATTGAAATGGTTAAGTTACTCTTTCTGTAAGTGAATGATTTAGAAGAAGATGAAAGTATTTTTTTTACAGACTAATTTAACAGATATATACAGAAGTTTATTCCCACGTTACTGTGGGTTTTATTGATGTGGAGCAATCTGATACACTGGTATATACACCACACAATGTGATCTCCTAAATAGAGGAGCAGAGGGATTTGGGTGTCAAACAGGGACTGTCCCTCCTATAATGTATAGTGACAGTCCTTATACACAGACACATGCAGACTGTATACTATACAGCAGAGGTTTTCAGCCCATGCCCTCAGTGGCCACTAACAGGCCAGGACTTAGGAATTTCACTGCTAGAACACAAGTGTGTTGATCAGAGGCTCAGTCATATTGATTAACTCACCTGTGCTCTTAAAAGGAAATTCTAAAATCCTGGCCTGTTAATAGCCACTGAGGGCACAGATTGAGAACCACTGCTATACAGTGCCAGACCATTGTAGAGAATTTTTAACCCTTTGAGTGCCAGGGGGTAAGCAATGCATTGCATCTCCTCTGGCACTGAAATGGTTAAGTTACTCTTTCTGTAAGTGAATAATTTAGAAGAAGATGAAAGTATTTTTTACACAGACTAATTTAACAGATATATACAGAAGTTTATACCCACATTACCGTGGGTTTTACTGATGTGAAGCAATCTGATACACTTGTACATTAGGCTGACCAGACCTCACCTTTAACCAGTGACACATATGAAAAATGCATACTGCAGGGCTGCTTTGATTTTGGTGCACTCCTGAAATATGCTTATTTCCTATGTGTCCCCGGTTAAAGGTGAGGTCTGGTCAGCCTACTGTAGATACACCACACCGTGTGATCTCCTAAATAGAGGAGCAGAGGGATTTGGGTGTCAAACAGGGACTGTCCCTCCTATACTGTATAGTGCCAGTCCTTATACACAGACTGTATACTATACAATGCCAGACCATATATAAATAGTTTGTCATACATGCTATACAGTGAGCTATGTACAGCATGGAGATGATTGCAGGAACTGGCACCTCTACTTACAGACAGACTGACAAACAACCTGCTCTCTTTCTCTCTCTTTGTGCAATATATAAATACAGTCACATCCATGTCTCTGCCATTTACCAGCTCAGCTGAAGCCTTGCTCTGCACTGCCTGATCACCTCTCTGCCGTTGTTTCCACTTTCTCAGCAAGCCAGTATCCTCCTGCTGATTGTTTAGAAATCAGCTCACTTGTAGTAATTAGCAGAGCTGTGTAGGCTCAAAGACAGGGAATGAAGAAGCTGCATAATACAGATTGGACCATGGCCTTCCAGCTGTAGCTTGAACATTGTTCCCATCATCCTCAGCGTGCGTGTGTGTATATGTGTGTATGTGTCTGCTAGTGTGTGTGTGTGTGGGAGGGCATGTGCATGTGTCTGTGGTGTAGGAGTGTGTGGCAGCCATTTTTTTTTTCAGCCTTAGATAGTGGTGGGCGGGCTGGATAGTGGGGGCAGGCCAAAAATCACACTCCCACAGAATCACCCAATGGCAGCAGTAATCATTTTTACTGCCGCCCCTGGGTGTGTTTTGCCAGGCACAAAGTCTTCTTTTATATATATAGATATATATCATTATGTATACATGTATATTTAAATAGCTTCGCTGGGGCTGTTGTACTAAGTAAAAGTGGGACAATTCTGGTGCAAACCAACTGAACCATTTGGAACAAATACTATTCCCCAAATTCTCATTTCTTTAAATATAGTGCTGAATGTGTGAATGTGAGAAAGGTCACCAGAGCATTAAATTAGTGGCCATATATCATTGTTCCGAACAGTGACACTGGTTTTCCCACAAATTCCTCCACTTACATCAGCCACACAGTGTTATATTAGAGAGAGAGATTAGTGATAATGTATAACTTCCCAGGAGATATAACTAGGGACGGGTCATATTATATCACTTCCCAGGTGACATTACTGGTGATACCTAAGGACAGGTCATAGTATATCACTTCTCAGGTGACACTACTGGTGATACCTAAGGATGGGTTATAGAATATCACTTCACAGGTGACATTACTGGTGATACCTAAGGACGGGTTATAGAATATCACTTCCTAGGTGACTACTGCTGATACCTAAGGACGGGTTATAGAATATCACTTCCCAGGTCACAGTACTGGTGATACCTAAGGACAGGTGATAGTATATGGCTTCCCAGGTGACATTACTGGTGATATATAAGGATGGGTTATAGAATATCACTTCCCAGGTCATAGTACTGGTGATACCTAAGGACAGGTGATAGTATATCACTTCCCTGGTGACATTACTGGTGATACCTAAGGACGGGTTATAGAATATCACTTCCCAGGTGACATTACTGGTGATACCTAAGGACAGGTGATAGTATATCACTTCCCAGGTGACCTTATTAGTGATATCTAAGGATGGGTTATAGAATATCACTTCCCAGGTGGCATTACTGGTGATATCTAAGGACGGATGATAGTATATCACTTCCCAGGTGACATTACTGGTGATAGCTAAGGACGGGAGATTATATATCACTTCCCAGGTAACATTACTGGTGATCCCTAAGGACGGATGATAATATATCACTTCTCAGGTAATATTACCAGTGATACTAGGGATGGGAGTAAAATTTCAAAAGAGACAAGAATTACTCATTTCTTCTGTTTTGGGTATTCTCTCAATAAGGCAATTTCATCACCTGACGTGTGTTCTGACCCGAGTGAATCCAAATATCATTAGTGCGAGTAGATTTACTAAAAGCACAAGTTAATTAGTGAATATTCACAAATTTGGTGGTTATGCACTAAAAGGTGATAAATAGATGATAAAGTGGGGATTACTTCTCCAGTGATATCACTTCTCCAGTTCCTATGATATTCTATGGAGCCAGTTCACTAAGATCTCTACAATTGGAGCATTGGCTCCATAAAATAACATAGGATCTAGAGAAGTGATATCTCTGGAGAAGTTATGTCCGATTTATCACCTCTTTATCACACTCCCGCATTGTATCTTTATGTAATAGGTAATTGATATACGATAACCAGTTGGTGCAATTAAAGGTAAATATTGTGGCAAATTCCACTTGTTGACATGAATTACACACTCTAGACTAATACTGTGTCTCTTAGGCCTTGGTTCAGTTGTGTCCGATGGCTGTTTTTTTTTGCCAATGGCATTTTTTCAAGCATGGTAAGCTATTAAATTACCTGTGCTGTAAAAAAAAGGCCTCAGATAAAACCCCCTGTCGGGTGATAAAGTTAGATGTGTTTTCGCCCATAGCAAATAATGAAAACACGGCAATCTGCAATTCAGTTGACTGCTTTAGCACTTAAGGTGCTCAATACCATTACCAGTGCTAAAAAAAAAAAAAATCAGGCGTTGTGTTTTTTGAGTCAGGTTTCAGTATCCTGTTACTGAAGTTGTGAAAACAAAACCAGCGGTAATTCTATGCACTGTCAGTCAAAAAAAACCCATGAGAAACAGCTAAACATAACACGCAAGCAGCAAACTATTACATACAATCAGTTCTACCGCGTGTTTTGTGGTTACATTTTCTGCCTGTAATCCTGCACCTCAAAGCTGAGGTATAGAAGCCATAGAAGCAGCACAGAATACATACACACATGCTCTCTAAGGACAAAATAAATGGAGAGCTGTCAAGTTAACTCCTTAAAGCACCCAAAGGAGCCAGATGCAGACCCCCCCCTCTGAATACCAACCCCAGGTAGGGGAGCAGGTGAGGCACCAGCACCTGTGTTGCTCATCCCGGACAGCTCAAATCCCCAGGTGCAAAGACTCTTTTTGGCATGGGGGAGGAGGAGGTCATTGACCATTATAATTAACCTCTCAGAGCATCATCAACCTGTATGAGGCCCTGAAAGATGACATTGTCTCCATCTCCCCGCCCAATCATGCCCTATCAGGCATGGAGAAATTGCTGTGTGTCATCCATTTCCTGGCATCTGGCTCCTTTCAATCCACTGAAGGCTATTGCTCTGGAATGTCCTAGGCTGCATGTTCCCAGGCAGTGGGGGAGGTGCTGTTAGCTCTGAAGAGGAAGGCCAGGAATTACATTCACTTCCCCACCACACAGGTGCAATGGCATACAGTCAGGCAGGATTTCTAATGAAGGGGAGGTAAACCTAGAGTCATGGGTGCCATTGACTGTACCCATACCCGACTGAGAGCTCATTCATGTTAGGCCCATCTGTTCCTCAATAGGAAGAATACACATTCCATCAATGTACAGAAGATATGTGATAACCTCAGAATCACACGTGTGGTCAAACTTCCCCGGGAGCACACACAATTAATTAATACTCTTCTATCTACAGGGAATTTGAGGATGGGACCCTAACAGGAGGATTGCTGCTGGGTCAGTACCAACCTGAACACAAACGTCATACCCCTGGGGTTCCCGTGTCACATTCCCATATATTGTTTTCTGTCTTCCGAGGGAATCAGGATATGGGTGCACTCGCTGGCTCCACGCACCTGTTGCTATCCCTCAGACACCTGCACAGCAACAATATACTGATGCCCGCAGGTGGACAAAGAGTGTTATAGAACGCACCTTTGGCCTCCTGAAAACTCGATTCCATTTCCTGGACAGATCTGGTGGAGCCATGCAGTGCGCCCCTCTAGCGTTTGTTAAAACACACGTGAATGTTCCATCTTCATAATGTTACTGTGGACACCAGGTTATTAGCTGACCTTCACCCTGATCCCATTGATGGGGTACCAATGACACAGCCATTGGAGGGTTATATCCTCAGAGGTGGGGAAACACGGCCCAGGGTCATTAGGAAATACTTTGCCTGCATATACCCATCTCAAGCGAACAAAAACAGATCACCAACATGGGTGCGCATTTTCCAATATTTCAGCATGTTTTGTCTCCATTCCCAGGATGCTGATCTCCTGCTGGACACCTGTCACGGCACCTGAGTGTTGTGGAACTGACTGTTCCTCCTGGACTTTCTCTTCGGAGCTGACACCAACTCCAGCAATGACCTGGATCATGCAGCTTGTCACAGTCCCAGGACATAGCCTTCAGTGGTTTGAACGGATCCAGATGTCTTGCAATGGATGGAAACAGGTGAGTCTGTAGTGACACCTAACGTGTAATGTCCCTCAGTGTCAGTTGTCCCCTATGTGACACACCTACACTGACCCAGTGTTACAAATCTGAACCTGCACAAACCCATATGTAGGTAATAATCTATGTGTGTGTGTGTGTGTGTCACTGTGGGGGGAGTAGGGACCCTCACAGCCTAGGTACTGGTTGATGCTTGGGTTCGACGCTAGGGAATGATGCTCAGGTGCGTGGACGGCATGCCAGGTACTCCCTTGCTGCAGCCAAAGCTAGATAAAGATGCTGGTCACGATACCAGATTGTTCCACCCCAGCTGAGCCGGGGTGCAACCAGGATAGGGGTAACTGGGAATCATGTGAACCAGGACCAGGAGGCCAGATGAGGGGGAGACAGGTAAGTCGGGAAAGGATAACAGAGAGCAGCGGCGGTCAGACAAGCCAGGCCAGGATACCAGAGATCAACGGTGATCAGACAAGCCAGGTCAGGATACCAGAGAGCAGCAGTAGTCAAACAAGCCGGGTCAGGGTACCAGAGAGAGCAGCGGTGGTCAAACAAGCTGGGTCAGGATACCAGATATCAGCAGAAATACACACACACATACAGAACTACCAAACAAGCTCGTGAACTGGCAAGGACTGAAGGAATGACTGGGGATTTATACAGTAAACCTCCACTAGGAGGAAGAGGCAAAACAAAAGTCCTAATGGGCTATAGAACAAATCCCAATCAGAACAGCACACTACAGAATGACCAAATGGACTTATGACATGTCCAATGGGCAACAGACAAGCCATACTCTCATTGGGCTACAGGACTGAGCCCAATGGGAGAGAGGAAGAAGAGACAACGAGGGGGAAGGACCCTAACGTCTGCACACAGCGGGTGATGTGACGGCTGGGGAAGCCTGAAGTACACGCACATGCTCAGAGACTGGGTCCCGGTGACGGACTGAAGCGGGGACCCGGCAGTGACCAGGAACAGAGCAAAGGCGGCCGTGGAAGGTGACAGTGCGTCACTTGTTGTTGACCAACAGATTACATGAGACCCAACTCTGTCCCCCATGTTGATGAGTCAAAGGCAAGCAAAGGTCAGCAAGAGATGAGGATTGTTTGTTGCACTGACACAACACACATGAACCCCAATGGACTGTGGAGTGCCAGAGCGGTGTCCATTATATTGCTCTGAAATGCATTGGATTCCCCTCTGGTAATCACAGTGAGCAACCACAGTGAAAAACACAGACACCATCTTACCAATGAAAGGATGTTTTATTATAATGGAAAATCACTTCCTTCTCTTTTTTTCCAGGGGGGCATGGGGGGACTGAGGGGGTCAGACAGTCCCCGCCTTCCAGACCGCCTTGTGGGCACACCATGTCTAGGGGTTTGGGCAAGTGTTGAGGTGGAGGATGAGTGGGTGGAGGCTGACTGCTGAAGAATCATGAACTGAGTCTGGATCCGGTTATGATCCCTCAGCTCCGTGACCACCTGGCCCAAGAGGTCAGCCATCTCACTCCTGAATTACCACAGCTCTGGGTCAAGCAGACACCTGGCATTCCAGGCGTCAATGATGCCACCTGTTACCATGCATAATCCTCCACTGCAAGTCAAGAAATCCCTATCTAGTGAAAGCACTCCACCAACTGTTTCTGGCAGAGATGATGCATGTGGAGATGAGATGGTGCAGGCGGAGATGGTGCAGGAGGAGATGGTACAGGTGGAGATGGTGCAGGAGGAGATGGTGCAGGCGGAGGTGGTATAGCCCATGATTCCTCCCCAAAGAAATTTCCTCCTTCAACAGCAGACTGCATTGGTGACTCTGGCTCAACTGGTGATGAGGATCCTCTACCCGTCACATTGAGTAACTCCCCTTGTGAGGATCCTGCCTGGGTTTGAGGTCTAAAATGGGCTTGTGACAGCTGGGGCTCACCCACAAGCCCAATGTGGGTGTAACCGAGTGGCCAGGGCTCTCTCTCCAACCATTGACTGCTCTGTGGCCTACTCCATCCTTGCTGGTCATGTGTGCTGTATCGTGGTGGTGGTATTAGCCATGTTGGGTCTGTTGGACCCATATGTGGGTAGAAGGGCATCTGTGGTGGTAGCCATGTGTATCTATGGGACAACCCCCACCTTGTGGTTGTAGCAGGTGGCAGCCAAACTGAAGAACCACTTGTCTCAGGGTTAGGTGGGACCAGTGCCTGTAGTTGTGGTCATGCCAGGTCCAGTGGCTGGGGCTGGTCCACTTGCTGGGGCTGGTCCACCTGCTGCGCCTGGTCCACCTGCTGGGGCTGGATCACCTGTTGGGGCTGTTGTTGGACAGGGGCAGGTCTCTTTCCAGGGTCTTGGGCCATGACCCCTGCTGGCAGCTCCTGTGCTGGTTCCTGGGTCTCTGACACAGACATTGCATATGGAGGAAGAAGAAAGGGAATTAGTTGCAGGTGCGATTATAACATGGTCTGCTGTGACATACATCATGTACAACTGGACCCGAGCCTGGACATATGGAAAGACTGCTTTTGCTCATATCAGACTTATCCCTTTGAGTGCCAAAGAGTCACGCAAATCATTGCAAAGCAATGTGTTGCGTACCCCCGTTGGCACTCAAAGGGTTAATATCCTTATAACTCCATCTACTCATTTCAGGGTTTCATCATGTTGTACTCCCACTGATGCTTATGTGATCAGACGCTGACTGATTCTCCAGGAGGTGCATTTTGTGGGTGCATCAATACCTTCACTCAGCATTGTGGTATTAACTCCATTTACAAAACAATTGGTTCCTGTTATTACTTTTGAGGAACTGTCTGTGGCACTAGTTCCGTCACTGTAACCTGTCACACATTGCACGTTTCAATCACTACATGATGGGTCTGACTGTCACAACTGTGAATAGCATGTATGAGCAATACGGAACTGAAGGTGTTAACAACATGCTACATCCTAATGAGTGTCAGAGGGGAAGCCAACACATGACATGGTTGAATATCTCTCTGGGAATCATAAGGATGAACTGAGCTGGGATGTGTGGTCTGTCACTGTTGGGGGTTTGGGTCCAAATATCAATAACTATGGACTAAAAGCCCAGTTTTCACAACACTGAAGCCGGGAACAATACAACAGATATGTGGAACTAATGGCATGACAAGATCTCTAACAGGGTGTTGGTTGGGGGACAGGAGGAAGAGAGATGGTTGCTTACCAGGATCCTGAAGGGTACTGTCATCTCCTGTGTCACATCCACCAGGAATTCCCTGTACCGATGTGGTAGACAGGCTACCCCGGAACAGCAGCTCCTATCCATTAAAGGTGATGGAGTATGGAGGGCCACCACCTGCCCCCGTCCTGTAGGATGCAAGCTCACCCAGTTTGTTGTTCACTCTCAACTTGTAGTCCGTCCAGCATTTCTTGAGGCCTTCCACCATCCTCACACAGAAGCCAACAGCATTGACAAGGTCAGCCACCTCTTGTCATGCCTGCCTCTTACAGACAGAGATGCCCCTGACCTTGTCGGAGGAGAACAGGATCCTCTACCTGCCTAGAATCCTGTGAACCAGAGCCATATTCTCCTTATAGGTATATTTCACCTCCCTGACTCTTTCCTCATCGCCTACAGACTCAACATGTTGTGATGTGGAAGGCTTTACCTGCTCTTTCCCTGGCTGTGTGTGGACCCCCTGACACCCACACCCCATCCCACTGGCATCTCTCTTCCTGCCTGGCATGTGCCTAGCTGTTGGCGGGCCCCTCTCCTCCCACCTGCTCTCCCTTGCCCTCTCATTCCCTACCCAGGTATACCCTGACCATTTTCCTCAACTCCCTCACCTCTCCTTCCAGCCTCCACTCCCCTCCTTGCCATCTCTCTTCTCCACCTCTCTCACATCGACTCACACACAGTCACTCACACACAAGGCACTCACTCACACACTTGATCACCCTCTAGCAGTCCCTTGCACGCACTCAGTCACACTGTAGAAATAAAATGATAAATGTGTGTAATGTTGATACAAAATGTGTGTTTGTGATTGTGTGTGGATGCAATGTGTGCTATATGTTAGAAAGTGTACTATGTGTCTATTAATAATGAAAATCTTGCCTCTACCTCTCTCCAGTGATTGCACCTCTCTCTCGCTCTCTAATATATCCTGGGCCCTGTGCACTAGCTCATAGAACGAGATACACAGGCAATTTGTGGCATGTTTTTTGGGCTTTTTATACCTTTTGGGACTAATATTGATACTTTGTGGCTTGTGATTGGCTGGGCTTTGGATTTGCCCTTGCCAACACTTAACTTGACCTTTCTTTTGTCAAACATACGGCTATTTCCAGATGTTGACGTTATTGTGACTTTTGATGCAGAAGTTTAACATGTAGTTGAATAACGCTGCCAGCACCATTTTTGTTAGTATGGCGACGTGCAGCCTACTCGTGATATGTAAAAAAAAAAAAAAGAAAAGATGAACCTTACGAGTGCAAGCGGGGTATGCAACACATTGTACAGCTTTGCGTACCCCACTGGCACTCATAGGGTTAATCTAGTGAGTGTTAACACATGTCCAGACAAATAAAAACTTACCAGTAATCCTGATGTTCATCTGGGTCCTGGCCATCTTCTGCTTTAATCTTCTGTCTTCACTTCTTCTCTTATTTTTTCTGTCCAATCTTGCAAAAAAAAAAAAAAAAAATCAATTAGTTCAAAGATGCTGCTCTGGCACTCAAAGGGTTTAAAATGTGTGGCATCTGTCCAACAGTTATTATATCATTATTGGCTTTTTGTTTAAAAATAAAATATGTTATAATGTCCAATTTTTATGAAAAAAAAAACATGCCAGCCACATGTACCCTTTGCTGCCGCTGTCTCCCCTGTCACATAAAGTGCCAGAGCCCACCCCCCCCCACCTCTTGGGTCGTTGTATAAGTCAGACTGAAGAATTTTGAACAGAGACTGGCTTTGTGGGGTTAAGATCCATACAGAGGTTCCTGTGCTTCACTAATTACTACAGGAAGTTCATCTGAAACTTCTTCACCGTAGTCAAACCTCTCACGGACATGACTCAGAAGGGTGCTAATCCCTCAGACTGGGCACCAGAAGCCATGCAGGCATTTGAAGACTTGAAGTCTACTTTTGTGAAAGCCCCGATATTGTCCCATCTGAATGCCACCCTGTCTTTCACTCTGGAAGTGGACACCTCAGAATCAGGAGTAGGTGCTTTGCTGTCCCAGTGCGCGGGCCCTGGGAAACAATTACTCCCATGCAGATTTTTCTCTAAGAAATTGTCAAAGAATGAGAGTTTATATGATGTGGGCAATCATGAATTACTTGCCATCATCCTTGCACCAAAAGAATGGCGATATCTACTGGAGGGGATGATCGTTCTGATATTTATACTTACAGATCACAAGAACCTCACGTATCTGTCAGAGGCCAAGAGGTTGTCTCCACGTCAGGCCAGATGGGCCTTATTCCTCTCTAGGTTTAATTTTGTGGTTTCCTACCTCCCTGGTATGAAGAATATTAGAGCAGATGCTCTTTCTCGACAATTTGGGTCAGAGTCCCAGGAGGAGTGTCCTCCAGGGGCCTATAATTCCTCACAACCTCATTTTGGCTACTATGCATACTAGTATTACATCTCCAATGGGTGAGGAGATTATGACTGCTCAGGCTTCCGTCCCTGCGGATAAGCCGAATGGGAAATGTTTTGTGTCTGAATCCCTATGTGCCAGACTGCTGTAAACTTACCACTCCTTGAAGGCAGAAAGGCATGTTGGAAGAGATCAACTAATATGGTTGATGACTTTTGGTGGCCCAACCGGAGAGCAGATTGTTCTGCATTTGTTGCAGCATGTTCCACTTGTGTGTGGACTAAGACTCCCAGACACCTTCCGGTGGGTCTCCTACAACCCATTCCAAATGCGGAGCGTCCATGGTCACATTTATCTATTGACTTTATGGCAAAATTGCCAGTGTCAGAAGGCTACACGGTAAGTCTCATGATTGTGGATAGTTTTTCCAAGATGGCCCATTTTGTACCACTTAAAGGACTCCCCTCCTCTAAGGAGTTGGCCGAAACCTTTGCTAAGGAGGTGGTTCGTCTCCACGGTATACCCAAGGTGGTGGTCTCAGATCATGGAAGCCAGTTTGTGTTGCGTTTTTGGAGAGCTTTTTGCGGCCAGATGGGCATCCAGCTCTCGTTCTCCTTGGCTTATCATCTCCAATTTAACGGTGCTGCAGAGAGGTCTAATCAGGCGTTGGAACAGTTCCTCCATTGTTTTATTTTGGATCACCATGATAATTGGGCGAACCTGTTACCATGGGCAGAGCTTGCCAGAAACAGTGCTGTCAGTATACAGTCTGCATGTGTCTGTGTATAAGGACTGGCACTATACAGTATAGGAGGGACAGTCTCTGTTTGAGACCCAAATCCCTCTGCTCCTCTGTTTAGGACATCACACTGTGTGGTGTATATACCAGTGTATCAGATTGATCCACATTAATAAAACCCACAGTAATGTGGGTATAAACTTCTGTACATATCTTATAATGTAGTCTTCTTCTAAATCATTCACTTACAGAAAGAGTAAGCCTATTTTCTATCCTTTGGAACAATATTACATTATAAGAATAACCAAGATTACTACACTTAGAGGATTTTTTTCTTGTGCTGCTTCTCTTTTTCTATATATACAACTACATGACAACTACAAGCTTCTGAAAAGAGTAAAGCAAGCTGTAATGAAGACATGAACTGAAGACCTTTTCATCCAGTTGTTTAGATCACAACATAGATGAATAAAGATCTAATCCCATTCAGAGATAAGGTCAGATCTTCCTCACTAGATATGAAGACAATATAAGGAGAAAAGTTCAGAAGAAGTTATTGGTAGGGACTGTCCAAGATAATCTCATGTGGGCCAATAGGAGGCTGATGAAGGCATCTTTGGAAAGGATCAATGCAAATTATGCTCTAGTAACAGTGAAAATCCGAACTTTCAGATATGCTACTGGTGACTGTTAGATAATTGTGCCAGCAAAAGTACAACAAATGCATTAGAAAAATGATGCATACCTGACTAATGGAGAGACATCAATGAGTGTTTGGGGATCTTCCAGTGGAAGGTGTTCTATTATCTGCTCAGTAATAATGTATGGATTGCGCTTTGTTTAAATAAGATATTTCATATCACATGACCCACTGGGTATAGAACTAACATAGTAAAATTAGAAACATAGTAAATTAGGTTGAATAAAGACACAAGTACATCAAGTTCAACCTTCTCCTCATACCCCAGTAATTTTATAGCTTTCCTGCTACCAAATAAGTTAGTCTATATCAGACCTTCCTGATCTGCCTACTGATGAACAGTATAACTCTGTATGTTCCCTTTGGAAAGAAATGTATCTAATCTTCTCTTGAATGTACCCATTGTATCTGCCATAATCACCTCCTTGGGCAAAGAATTCCACAATTTAACAGACCTCACTGTAAAAAAACCCTTCCTCTGCTGAAGTCTAAACCTCCTTTCCTCTAATATCAAGGGGTGTCCCCTGGTCACCTGATCAGGCCTTGGAATAAATAGCTCACCGTAGAGATCCTTGTATTGACCTCTCATATACTTGTACAATGTGATAAGGTCTCCACTTAGTCATCTTTTCTCTACAGTAAATAAACCAAGTTTGTCTAGTCGTTTCTCATACGTCAAGGCCTCCATTCCCTTAATTAATTTTGTTGCTCTTCGCTGTACCCTCTGTAGTTATAGTATATACTTTTTCAGAACTACTGCCCAAAACTGCACTGCATACTCAAGGTGAGATTTGTACAATGGCAAAATAATGTTATTCACTCTTGCTTCAATACCTCTTTTTATGCAAGACAGGATTTTGTTTGCCTTTGCAACTGCTGTTTGACACTGTTTCCAAGTTTGTAGTTGACAAGGATACCGAGGTCTTTCTCTAGCAACGAGTCCCCTAAAATTATTCCATTAAGTTTATAAGTAGCCTTGGGATTATTTCCTCCCAAATGCATGACTTTACACTTCACTGCAGTAAACTTCATATTCCATTTGTTTGCCCAATCTGCCATTTTATATTAATCCCTCTGTAGAGATCAATTATCCTGTTCTGAATGAATTACCCTGTATAATTTAGTGTCATCTTCAAATATTGATATTTTGCTTTCTATATCTATTTCTAGGTCATTTATAAACATGTTAAAAAGCAGCGGACCTAGTACTGAACTCTAAGGTACTCCACTCTCCACTTTAACTGTACTGGAGAATTGTCCATTTATAACCACACACTGTTCCCTATCTTTCAACCAGTTTTGTATCCAATTGCAAAGGTTATCTCCTAGCACCGATCTCCTTATTTTATACCCCAGCCTTCTGTGTGGCACTGTATCAAATGCCTTTGCAAAGTCTAGATATACTACATCAACTGCCTTGCCAATATCAAGGTTGCTGCTTACTTCCTCATAGAAGCTAAGAAGGTTAGTTTGGCATGATCTGTTCTTCATAAAACCATGTTGATTCCTGCTAATGATTTTATTTTTTGTGTTGTAATCCTGAATATAGTCCCTTATTATCCCTTCTAGCAGTTTTCCCACTACAGTTATATAATTCCCAGGTTCTGTTTTAGTTCCCTTCTTAAATAGAGGCACTATCTTAGCTCTTCGCCAATCCTGTGGCACTGAGCCTGTGGTAATAGAATCTTTAAAGAGTAAATATAGGGGTTTTGGCAACACTGCAGTGAGTTCCTTAAGAACCCTTGGATGTATACCATCAGGACCCGGTGCTTTGTCAGTCTTAATTTTGTTCAGTCTTCCCATGACATCTCCTTGAGTTAACCCAATATCTATTAATTGTATTGTTTTATTTGTTACTTGTGGAGGCTCTTCTACCATTCCTTGCTCCCTTGTATATACTGATGCAAAGAAAGTGTTTAGAACATCGGCCTTTTCCTTATCCTCACTAACCAACTCACCCATCTCATTTTTGAAAGGTCCAGTGCACTCCCTCTTAAGTTTTTTGCTATTTATATATTTGAAAAACTTTTTTGGATTAGTCTTACTTTCCCTTGAAATTCGAGTCTCATTATCTATTTTTGCTACCCTAATTGCCTTTTTGCAATCTTTGTTGCACTCCCTGTATTTTAAGAAAGATTGTTCAGTTTCTTCTGACTTAAATAGTTTGAATGCGTTTTTTTTCCTTGCCATTTCCTCCTTTACATGTGCAGTTAACCACATTGGCTGTGACTTACTTCTTTTGAATTTGATCCCCATTGGTATATACTGTTGGGTACATTTCTGCAACCTAAATTTGAATTCTGACCATTTATTCTCAGTATTTTTTTCTTTAAATAATGTATTCCAGTCTATGAGTTGCATTGAAGCCCCTAACAATTTGAAGTTAGCTTTTTTAAAATTAAGAGTTTTGGTTGAGTCTATACATTTTTGCTTTGCCAGACTGATCTCAAATGTAACCATGTTGTGATCACTGTTTCCCAATCAGTGCAATTCCTCAAGGAGATAAGGTCCTCAGTCACATGCAGTTGTCTGCTCTAGTCTGAGTCATAGAAGATTAAATAGATAATATATGTTTTAAAAATGCCTTAATAAAGTGAATGGAATGGAATTAAATAAAATACAAGTTATTTCCCCAATACTACCAATTGTGCTTAAAAATAATTTTTTATCTTGCACTCTAAGGCCATTTAATTAATGAGGGCTTGTTAAGGTTTAATTTGCTTAATGGAACAGTATACTTTTTATGGAAAATATGTCACAAAGCCTTTCCTGCTTAGAAAAACAAGAGTACTTGCACTGCTCAGAGATGCTACATTGAAACGTTATTAAAGGTATTGTTTTTTAACCTTTTCAGTGTCTGGATAGTACAACTTACAGTTTGGAGTACTGCCTGTTAATCTTCCTCCCTCTTAAAAATCTCAGACCTTGTTATATTTACATCAGGACTGTCCTGATGTAATGTGACGGCCCCCACCCCTGTAGCGTTAGTTTGTACCTACCAGGTCATTCACACCGAACTGGCCTCAGAAGACCACCAGACAGTCCTGGGCCGTTTGCCACTGGATCTAGCTGCACCACTCAAAGGATAAGTGGTTGACCAGATTGGAAGACCTCCAGGTGCAGCCAGCCCAATGGAGAGCAGTGACCTGGGAACAGGTCACTGTAGAGCAGGTATCAACCCCTTTGTTGCAAAGTATCCACTAGGCAGGCACTAACCTCTCTGCCTTGTTGCTGGGGAGCAGGTACAGTCCCCTCAGCCCTGATAAAATGACACCGGCTTTAACAAAGCACTTTTGGCTACACGGGCCTGATGTCAGCAATCCCCACCCCCAATAACAGAAACTAAGCATCTGCTTCAAGGGTTGAAATACACATCTAAGTTTATTGTAATTCAATACCAGGCCTTTCACAGCCGACATTTAACTTGGGGCGACATGAATATAATAAAATATCATAATACACAGAATACAAAACATACAACCAACATAACAGAGTATTATCATTTTGGGGTGTAGGATGGGGGGATAGAATTAAAACCCAAAACAAAACAGATCTGCGCTCCTCCATATAAACTATCAAAGTGTGAAACCTTGTTAAAGCATATAGTATACCACTTTAATAAATTTGGGGTCTCTGTTGCATAGTTTGGCCAAAGTATGTTTAAGCCCGCCTGCCACGTCAAAGCCCCCCAATATAAGGCGAGTACCTAACTTCACACAGTCATCCTAACTAAATTAAAAACATCCCTGATGAAGCATTTCTTATAAGCTGAGATTTCTTGTACATAACGCATTGGGCAGATTTTAAAAACATTTAACACATTTAAAAACAACTTCATGTTAGGACTCAGCTTCAGTGACCTGCAGAGAGTGTCACCAACCAATAGATGGCAGTGCATAGGACAATGCTAATAAGCAGGGTTCAACCAATAGATGGCGAGGTTGAGTCCCACTTCATCATCTCTGATATCAGTGATGACATTCCCTAGTCTTCCCACTCAGTCCAGGTCTTTGTACAACACTAGCCTCAAAGGGAGATAGGGTAGCGATGCAGCCATCGTCTTGCTGTTGTCATTTTTGAGCTATCATATGTTCATTTAATGATCAATATCAAAGGAGGCCTCGGGGAGAGAGTCATTATACCCCCATTGATGTCTGAACAATTAAAAAAATTACCCTGTGTGAGCCATATGGGCGTTCAATGGATTTATTTGCAATTCATTTGATTAGACTCTAATTTTAAACTAATACATTGTTTCTTTATTCTTTTCTACCACAAAAGATCCAGCTCAAAGCAACCTTGATCTCCTGATTCCTCAATGTGTATATGAATGGGTTCACTAATGGAGTTACCACTGTATAAAGCAATGATAGGACCTTATTAACCAACAGTGAGTGACCACTGGCAGGCAGGACATACACCATGATCAAAGTTGTGTAATATGTGGAAATCACTCCCAGATGAGAACTGCAGGTAGAGAAGGCTTTCTTCTTCCCCTTGACTGACTGGATACACAGAATAGATCTGATAATACATCCATATGTACCTATAATAAATAGAAATGGGAACAGTGTGGCAGAGGAGGAGAGCAAGGAGACCACCATCTGAACAGTAGAGGTATCGGAACAAGATAGCTCTAGAATTGGAGCAAAGTCACAGAAAAAATGGTCAATAGTGTCTTTATCACAAAAATGTACTCTTGATAGAAAGCTTAATGAGATGGACATGATTAGGAAGGCCGCAGCCCAGCAAGACAGAGAAAGGTAAAGACAGTACCTGCAGTCCATTATAGAGGCATAATGTAAAGGGTTACATATGGCCAAGAATCGGTCATAAGACATCACTGTAAGGAGAAAACTTTCTGTTGCAGCAAAACAGCCAAAGAGAAAGAACTGTGTGAAACAGCCAGTGATAGATATGGTGGTCCCATTTCTAAGTAACGTATTTAGCATGTTTGGGCTAATGTTTGTAGTGAACAAGATTTCAGAGAAAGAGAGGTTGCAAAGAAAATAATACATGGGAGACTGGAGAGGTTTACTGAACAACATCAACACAATTATAAGAAGGTTCCCAGATAAAGTCAGTATATAAGTAAAAAGAAATGTGGTGAAAAGAACAACTCTGATGCTGTGGTGGGCCTGAAATCCAAGAATGAAAAATTCAAGAATGGTTGTCTGGTTCTGAGAAGTCCTAGTCTTTATGGCAATAGATCCACTCATGTTGTTGTAGATACAGAAACATATGTGAAACATTTATAGAGAATATGGTAAGTATTATAAATAAAAATATATCAGAAGTTTTGAGAAAGGGTTTGCTTCATCAGATAGCCCAGAACATGTTTGTAAATAGTCCCCTGCAATCCATGTATAGAGAAGAATGTAAGCAGAACTGAACAGGTCTACATAAGACTGACCAAACCTAATGGCAATTAACACATGCAAAGAGGTGGGTTGAGATGGGCAGCTAGGACTGGAATCCTATCAATGGTTCAGTATAGAGATCAGTTGCACCCCTCTGATGACATTAAAGATGGATGAAACATACATCTGGGGTTGGCTTCTTCTTTTGTTCAGAGAGGAACTGACAGGTATTTTTTTGAGTCTGGAGTGACATCTGGACCAGTAAGATATTTTCTTCTCTGTGCATGGCACTTGTGAGTTAAAAGAGATAGCAAACATATATTGTGATGAGCACCCTCCAAGGACAAACAAAATAAAGTGTTCCAAGGCACAATGACCTCACAGTGGTGCTTCAATGTTTTTTGTTTACATGTACCATTGCAGAGAGAAAATGTCCATATCCATCTGTTTCCACCAAAGGCAATCTATCTCCAAAATAACAAATACTTTGTACATGAGAGAAACAGCACAACCACAAACATATATTTGGCCTGTGTGAGCCTCATATGTGTGATGCTGCTGATTCCCTCTAGTAACATGGAGATAAATGACCCATGCCTGGGATGCACTTCTAACATAGGAAGCCTTACAAACCCACCAGGAGATTGTACCCTGTGTAAGATATCAGACATAACTAGTTGATCAACTTTGCATATGTTAATTGCCTTTGGCTTTGGTCAATTTAATGGCAATAGGAGAATCCTAATATGGACCCCCAGGGACATGCACAGACATTTTGGGGGGCAGGGGCTCAAATGAAAAAAAGGGCACTTCTC